>SHCU01000105.1:166128-196710 GCA_004307685.1 Ceratina australensis
ACAAGTCCAAGACAAACCGGATTTTGAATATCTCAATTAAGCTCGCTACCGATACGAAATGGCAAATTGAATCCTTAATGGGATACTCGTTGCAATTTAGAACTCTATCGCAAAGATTTTACGTTTACATAATGAGTATCACCTATGATTAAAAATAGATCCGATACATTCTGTGAAAATATACTTGTAGCAAAAATTCTATCGGTGTCTTCATTACACGTGATTCACTGCGGTGATCAATGCCTATTTCATGGTGAATCGAATAACTAGTCACCATGCATCAAGTTTGACGTCATTTATCTTCGCGAGATTCTAATTAGTATTTGGAGGTAATTAGGATTTAATCGAAAACATCGTTCTTCGTAATGAATGCAAATATGACTGAAATCTGAATAGAAATATTAATAGCAAACAGCGATACTGTGTAACTGGAAAAACACGTTACATTTTGTTCAAGCAGAAAAGTAATGGCTTACTTTTAATTTGCAGTTTTAGTATTCAGTTACATCTGAGTTTCAATTAACGCGAGGTTGATCAATTTAATTTCGTATTCCGATACAAGTTCTAATTCGTTTCAATTTTCCTTATTCGCGGTTACAGCTCGCAGACGCGTGCATCTATAAATCTATGTCACAGTGGCAACGCGTTCTGCATCGAAGACCGCCGCGGCAGATAGAACCATTTTTCTTTTCTTTTCCTGCTGGAAGCACACAAAGGGAACAGGTATCGACCACCTTAACGCGGCGATGGAAAACAAAACGGTATTATCACCGACAAGAATGTATGTGGACAGTTCGCCTACGGACAATTGAAAAATTATTACTTCCTGTCGCAATATACTTAAACATGTTTTCAAACGACGCGACGTTACACTCCACGCTATGACGGAGTCTTTTCATCGAAAAATATCCAACTTTTCTCTCACATTATAATTGTAGCAAAAAATTGAACTGTGAATTACTGTACCGATACCTTGTAAAAATAGTATACACGTTTTAGAGTATCAATTTCATGACCTATCGTAATGGATCAGCATAGGTAATAGAGGCTCCTTGTGAAGCTCAAATAACAATCGGCGGAGTCAATCAAATTGCAATCTTGATCAGCGGTATCGCTGATCTACTCTCTTGTATGTACCTTGTAATTTCGCGTGTAACGCGAGGCAAACGCCATGTGATCCTATCTATAGTATACTACCGTGTTCATTTCCGTCGCTTTCATTTTTTGAACGACACACGCAAACGTTTTTAATGAATTACACGCGAGCCCGTCTTCCGCAAAGACGGAATAAGCCTACTCATTCGGAATCTTTATGATCACACGACTGAATGAAGCGCGGTCTTATTTTATCGAGATACGAGAGAATGCAATTTATCTTTTTATGACATACGAGTATATTTGCTGACAGCTGATCGAAGGAGTTCAACACACCGACGTGCGCAATTCACTAATTCAGAATTATCAAGAATTACAGTTGAATTACTTAATGGATTATAATTATAAAGTAATCTGATTGGAATGTATTTTAATTGTTACAAATATGCACTAATTTGTTTTGCTAAATGTCACTGGAGTCTCGTCGGTTCAAAGATATCTACTGATTCAAGGTGATCCAAGCAGGCCGTAACGTTTGAAAAGAAGGAAACTTTTGTCGCCGTTGTGCAAGTCAAACGAAGTATTATTCCTTGACCTGACCTAACGGAGGCTCCTCTCATATTCATTAGAATCGCCCCTCTTTGGACCATTACAGCTAGCTTCGAATATATTCCTTTCATTCTCTCCGTATCCGTTTTTAGACTTCAACAAAGTGACCAGTTATCCAGCGTAATAGTATAAGTAATAGTATAAAGTGTTTTTACAAATTAGATACAAATCTATTAATACATATTGTTCTATAGATATAATAGAACATGCAATTTTTGTTTAATAGCTCTCACATATGATTTGATGTCACTAAGCTAAAAAGACAGCTCGAAGAGTTACTAAATCTGTGGATCGTTTATCGTGGATAGGATCAATTCGAAAAGTTGTCGGACTGGCAACTCGGGTGCATCGATTAGCATTTCTTCACCGTGCATCGAATGCTTTTCGGTATCAGTGGTATATCCGAAGAGGTCGTATGAATAATATTCAACGCTGTGACACCAAACTGCCTTCCATTTGCGACGAATGGATGCTTACACGTTTCGTGTCATGAAAAAAATTCGAGGAGACAGAATTTGCATTCTACTCCAAAAATGTCCATCTAAAAATAAACGGAATCCTATTACCTACATAAAAGAATTAATATCTCATCGGTTCCGTTGATAATTACGAAGAAGCTAATATATTTTTAATATCGATTCTTTCAACTGTTCGTCTCGTGCCTCGAGTATTAAAAAAATTTGGTTCAGGGCAATGATCAGTGAATTTCTTTAAGCTGCCTTTCATGGAAAATTTACACTATTTCAAGAGTGGCCCATTTTATCTCCTTTTCACAAGAGTTTAATTATGCATCGAAGAATGCAGTCGAAAATGGGGCGTCGAGTATTATGCAGGACAAAAAGGAAGCGAGCGATCTGTTTGGAATAAACGAAGAATTGACTTTCAGATGAAGCAAACTTTTGACACAGCCATAAAGGCAGACGGGCGAAAGGTGAATCTCCCCTCGCGGCGCTACGCCCGGAAACTTGTGGTAGATTAAAAATCTATTTGTAGCCTTTTGTCGAAACGATACGTGGCTGCACGATAATGGCTCGTTGAATAATTTGTATAGAATTATGATAATGCGGAAGGTAAGGACTTTCGATCGGAGGTATATATTGACACGGAGTCAAAGAATTTCCTACATTTCAGAAACATATTTCCATTTTCTCATATTCTCTAAGAACAGAATTGAGAAGTTTACAATTCAAATTCGAATCCAATTCTCTATAATAAAACTGTGAAAACACAGAGGACGGGTGTTAGAAGAAATTCTTGGATAATTGAGAATACGCTTAACCCGTGGAATTCTATTTAAAAAATGGTTCACGTGTAACTGTGCTATCTTATCGAAACGTTGATGCGCTGGAATTATATGCTTCGGTTAGTGATAGGAACCGTGGGAAAGGAAGTGGCTATCAGTTTACTGTTAAAAACGCAGTTTATACTAATCGTGAAGATATATTAATGTTTCAATTATGCAAACAATTCAGCCAATGAAATGTTTGCCAGTTCCCCTCCTGGCATATCAAGGTTCGACACCTCGAACAAATTCAGTTACTAATATTCCAGATAAATATTATAATAAATTATTATAATATAGTATTATTATATTTCCAAACAAATATATTATTATTATTTAAGATAATCTCAGGTTTCCAGAAATAGCATTTATGGAGAGAATCTGCGGTCTAATGATTAGATGTTCATCCGAAGCTTTCGTTGCACAAGGCGGTCATGCTTACTCGATATTCTAACGCTACGTCAACAGAGACCGTAATGAAACGTGCGATCAGCCGATTCTAACATGTGTACGTGCTTTGTCATAATCTCGCTGCGAAGTTTGTATTTGATACGACGGATCGTTAGCAGCCGGGCAAGAATCGACAGTTATGAAAACTGTTGGCGAGCCGAGCGACGACTTATTATGCTTTCAATCAATGATAAAGTATCGCCCGCTGTCGCTTCTTAATCATACAACCAGGCTGCTACGTGGAGTTAAACGAAACTTAAAGCGGACAATATGCGATCCGGTGTCATTATTGTTATTAAGTTGCAAGGTCTTTAATTTAACAACATGCGCACGTGCGGGGACTGTTTTGTTGATTTCATGAAATTAAATACAAATGGCATGCGCGGAGTAATCGAAGTGTTCCTGAGTTCTTTCGATTAAAAAGAAATATCAGGATGTGGTAAGTAGTGTGACAGGATGTGGTCAAGAACCGAAAATATCTAACTATTCCAAGTAGGACATTCTGATTTTGAGTATTCTGAGTAAATTCAATTATCAGAAAACTACGGAAAAAATAATCGCTATTGAATATAAATATTTTTTCTATTATCTTTATTTGCTTGACACCATGAATATTTTATGCTGCATAAAAATCCACATACTAATTATTATCGATTATGAAATGAAACTGATTAGACGTTAAATGAAACAGGCAAGATTGGATTTTCGCGAAGGAACTTTCACTGAGAAGCGTTAATACGTAAAGTTAACCGAAGACAAAAGAGGAACGATTTAATCGTTCTGCAAATAACCCGCAGAGATTTACAGTTGGTTACGACCCCGCATTTAATAATCGTAGCTTGCAAAATGGTTTAGCGCTGGATACGAACGAGGCTGATTAAAAATTAGATTGGCCAATCTATTAACGCTAAACGATTCTTGCGTGGCGTGATTCGAGTGAGATGCGGGTCGGGGTTATTTAGGAATCCCATTTATTGATTGCAGTTAGAGGAGCAATTACATATCTTTAACGCGAGCTCCGTGTTAGGTGAATGTTAATATCAATTTGGGTTCGATCAATTTTAGCGTAGGTCGAGAGTGCTGTCAATTATGCTCATTGTTATATTTCCTTCTTGCGATCAGTCAATTATTCCTAAATCATTTGCAGCAGTTATTACAATTTAATCGAATCAATCTGCTTGGTTTAGAATTTGTAATTGATAACAGAAATAAAATCTAAAAACTTGAGAAACTAGAAAGAATGACAAATATAGATTAGCAGTTAAGTACCGAAAAAATGTAGCTCTCATTAATATGCGAACAAAATAGAATAACTTTTTTAATATCTCCTAATCAATTACTTCTAAATCATTTGTAAGAGTTATTATAATTTCATCGAATCAATCTGCTTGGTTTAGAATTTCTAATTGATAACAGAAATAAAATCTAAAAACTTGAGAAACTAGAAAGAATGACAAATATAGATTAGCAGTTAAGTACGTAAAAAAAAGTAGCTCTCATTACGTGAACAAAATATAATAACTTTTTTAATATCTGAATATCAATAGGACTGCATGTCGAGCAAGAAAACGGGAAAAATGAAAAGAGAAGGGGAAATTACAAACAGAAACGCGGTGGCCGGCGCAAGGAGGTCACGATAAGAAGCGGGTATAACCAAAGGTTGTTCCTCCACCTAGATACGTCAGTCCAGGTATCAGGAATAACGAACGTTCGAGCATTCAGTCGCCTCGGCTGCATTGTCCGCGGACTACAAATATTAGCCGCAGTCTCGGGATATTTCTATCCGCTGGTGGCGATGCATGTCCCAGAAAACAGGCGTTTTGCAATTAAAGTAAAGAATCTGGGATTTTAAATTAAATTAACCTGTCCTATTATTCACCGATTTTTTGTTCACTCAAAATGTTACGCGTGCAACGAATTTCTGCCTCGAATTAAACTGTGTATCAATTTTCACTTTACCTTTGCATCATGCAATGACTCACGCTATTGATCAATGTGCAAACATGAAATTAGTCTACAGTCGTTATCTGTTTAGCTTAATTATGAATCACGTGTAATGCGAATTAACACCTTGGAACCAGATGAAATAGAAGCAGAATCTATTACAAAAATAAAATTTAATTCAATTTTCTACCTATTCCTGAAGTTATTTTATACGTTATCGATAATACTGCAAGTACAAATAAGTTATCAGGTTTCATGACATTCGTTTCGTGATAGAAGCAGAATCTATTCCAAAAATGAACTTTAAAAATTTTCTACCTATTCCTAAAATTATTTGATACGTTATCGATCATACTGCAAGTACAAATAAGTTATCAGGTTTCATGATATTCGTTTCGTGATAGAAGCAGAATCTATTCCAAAAATGAACTTTAAAAATTTTCTACCTATTCCTAAAGTTATTTGATACGTTATCGATCATACTGCAAGTACAAATAAGTTATCAGGTTTCATGATATTCGTTACGCGGAGGGTGCAGTATTTTCGATGGTGATAAGAAAAAACAGAAAGGACAACGCGGATTGCAAAATGAGGAGAGTTTATACGACACACAATGCGGGTTGTTACTTTCCCCTTGAAAAACCGCCGTGTGTGCGCGCCGCGCGATGAAAAGGGAAAAGGCAAACAGGTGAAGAAATTAGCGCAGCGAGCGCGTGCGTTAACAACCGGACAGTCTGCGAGCGAAAAAATAATTTAGGCACGAACCGCATAGTTGTTAAGTAACTATGTACTAATTGCTCCTTAAATGCAACGATGCTCGAATGATATTTTTCAAATAATCCGTAAATGCCGGCTCGGGCTCGGAAATATGGGTTAATTAGCATTATGTAACCGAGATGTTTACTGAAACCTGTGCGAGCGAGACGATACTACTTTTCAAATGTGCATCACAATTAATTAAGTCAGATTTACATTTCATCTTCTTACGTTTTTATATTAAAATTACATGGGGATAACGAGTTTCACACCGTGTCCAAGCACCCATCGCGTTTTATCATTTACCTATGAAACACACGCGGATGAGAAAAAAAACGAAGCCTGCACGAGGACACGAATAATTTCGCGAATTATCAAGTTTTGCAATATTACGAAACGGACTTAGCACCTAAACTCGTGTGCAATGTATTTCATAAATGCGTTACAGTGGGTACGTGCGGGTCCGAGCAGTCGCGTAGACCAGGTACAGTGTGCCTGCGCTTGGTACCAATGTAATAACGTCGCCCCGTCATTGCAAGTGACGTAATTCGCGGTGCACGCCTCTACAGGGTGTCTGGATTTATTTCAGTATGCGCGAATGGTAATTGCGGCAGATATTTTTAGAATTGACCTGTCTATTGTGCGCGTGAGAAATATTTTCTTTGTTACTCTGACCTACTAAAAAAAGTTGGACACTTCCAGTGGAATAAGTCTCCGTGAAGGTAAATACGTTTTTAGGCGTTTTAGCCTGTATCTATCTGTAAAAAAAAAAATCGCGTTGTGCGAATGTTTCCATCGGTGTTTCGCGCGACTATTTTTCTCGCGGTTTCTTTCCGCTTCACGTTGAACACGTTGAAAGCGTAATACTCGCGACGGAAAAACACGATTTCATATGCCGAGCCCTTGAAATTCAGACCTGCACACCGCGTGTACAGCCCGGAGACCCGAGCGAGCGCTCGTAAACGCCACAATGACGGTTTAAGGTTCACTGAATAATTATAATAAATGTTGGTCACCGAGTTGCGTCAGACCCCGGCGAACGTTTCTAACCGATCCCCGATGAATCGGTTCGTAAAACCGAGATTTTTACACTTGCTTCGATTCTCTCAACCCTCATGCCCTGTTGTCACGAACCTCATTGCAAAATTACTATCCTTTTTTACCTTATCGCGTGGCTTGTGCCGTTCCGTGCTTAAATACGACCTAAGGTTCTGTGACCCTTTATAAATACGATGATAAAGCGTTAGACTTTTTAATGAATTTAATGAATTTAATTTAATGAAGCAATTTTAGGAATTTTGCTGGTCGATTAAAAAAGTTATCAGTCAAATATCAGAAAAAGTTACCTGAACTCAGAGATTAGTAAGTTCCAAATAGATTCAATAGCATGGACTATTCTCATAGTGCCGAGAGTTCCTTATCTTTCTCACAAGTTTCGTCGTGACTCTTGAATTTCGCGAACGGATGCGGTAAGCAACGCCTCTCCCATTTAGGACACACGATCACAAAACGTGTAGAGGATTCAGGAGCCAAGCGAACGCGATTAGTCAGCAAAGCGACAAGTGTTCGTTTCCCATCGTTCCTCTTTTTGAGTATACACACGTACCGATCCGTCGGTGTCTTCGTTCGTTTTACACGATATTGCTAACGTAAGTCGCGCGGAATAGGTGTATGTGCGAGAGCCTCCTTGCGGCGGTTGATATTCACAAGTTAACGTTCAGCGCATTCCTGAAGATAAGCGAGTCAGATTCGCTGCCGACTGCGAAATCTCTGACTTTCCAGTGGGAAAGTAACGTAATCTTTTTAACATATTAGACTGCACACATTTATACGAACATTTATGCCGTGAGAGAAAAAATGTATTTCGGCCTTCATCGTTTAATCATCGTGATACCCATTCTGGTTTTATATTTCACGTATAGAGTCGTGAATCAATTTATTGGATAACCTGGATTCTATCAGAATATTTTGTAAAATCGTTCATATTTCATAACGAATTTATTCCCGATATGCGTGGAATATATACTCGCTTAAGGTATTTCATTTCCGTTTCTTCAAATACACCATCATGCTTTTGCAAACAAGACGTTCCCAATACGATGCAGTAGAGGAAATTGGTGAAGATAAAAAAAATGAACGGTACCATTCCAGAAAGTGTATTACTCATTCGACATCATTGTGTTCCACGTCACGTAACCGAAAGATCTTTTACGTCGCGCATATTCTATGAATAATTTTGTTTAGGTTGAGATTTGATAAATTCACCGAAACGATGTTTCAATTGAAAGATGATACGTTCGATTTGATTTGGAGATCCTGTTACACTTCGTTACTCGAAGTGTTCTAAGAGTCATAATTCACCGGAAACCCGTCCATCGAGGACTCCTCCATACGGAGTCTCTCCTCGTTTCGTAATTCTTGGGCAAACAGCACCGAAAATACACACCGTGGTATGTGTGAAAGGCCTTAAAAGAAGCTCCGCGTCCGGTTCATGGAATTCGGTAAAACCTTAAACAATGAACGAGGACGAACCGGGAATTCACACTGCGGCTTGATAAGAGGTAGCGAACGGTTTACAGTAAAAAGGAGGGCAAATCCTACGAGCATTATTCATCTTGCCAGGAAACTAGAAGCTTGCCTCAGCGATGACATTTAAATCCTATTTGTATTAAGTTGATGGAACGTGAAATTTCCGAAAAGATGAACAAATGTGACTCTCGAAAGTTTTTATTCATATGAACGTCAATGTCATCTCCTTTATCTTTCATTTGTTTCTAATGACTTTTATGATACGATTTTATTTCAAGTATAAAACCATATTAGTCATGATTACTATTTTTGAATAAAATTACTACATCTTTGCTAGAATGATACGCTATTTTTAGATCGATCCGCAATATTTTATGTAAAATAAAACTTGTGATATCAATGTAAGAACATGATTTAAGTAAAGAATTTCTTTCATCGTTTAAACGCCACGATACGCATGTGGTTTCTGGTTTCTGATATCTCATTCCATGCATTCTTTATATTTTCTGCACATTAAATTCAACTATAAATGCAAAATATCCGGAGCCCGTTGATAAGATAAAGCTTGACAAATGATTTTCACACTCTTAATATATCAAGTTCAATAGTTCTAATTTCCTTTTTAGAAAGCTACCACATTCTTCGGCGCTAGTATCCTTGACAGCATTTCCTTCGTCGAGTTATAAATAATTGCGATGGATTAATCGAATATCCTCTGGTAACATAAAATAGGTCTCACGCACGCGAATATCAAATCCGCTCTAAAAACGAGATCGGCTCCTCCAAGATATAATATTCATTTAGTCGACCATACTGCCAATAGATTATTCAGTATTTTCACTTTCCTTGACGTTCGCCCGTAAAAACGTATTTATAACACAGCCATTTCTTAACTTCCCGTGCAAAAAAGTACTGCACCAGAGTACGCATTATCGATGCAACAGTCGTTTCGTGATCAAGCTATAACGTCACCGGTTGTTCTTGATCTTTGGTAACGGAAAAAAAAAGATTCCCTGGTTCTCCTATGAATGGGAAAGTGATATGGAATACGTGATTGCAATGCGATAAAAACATCTTCAGTTGACAAAAAGCTTGTGACTTCAAACGCGTGACTAAAAATTTGTCATCAAGAGTAAAGGATGATTAATGTTATGGTATAAAACTCGCGTTTTACCAGCAGGGCTTAACGAGGACGACCGCGAAAGCTGACACGTCACTCGCGTGCACATTTATTAGAGCTTATGCACATGCACGATCCGCCATGCGTCGCTATCTAAACAGTTCGACAATAAAAGTTCAGCCGCGATAGTCGTTATCTGCGGAACCTTTAGATATATTTCTAGAATTAGCGGCCTTCGGGGGCATTATTCATTCGGCACATAAGAGTGTGCAATTGATAACGCTGACCGGTATGCCCGTACTAAAAGAAAGTGGGGAAACAAAAAAACAGCATTATTGTAGAAATCGAGTTTAACTCGGACGGATGTCGAAGGTTCGGCTTCCTTCCTTCGGACAGCTCGTACACCGAGAACACTATCGATCGCGTTGAATCTTTTATCTGGCTAGCCTGAATTATTGAGAATTAGTTGTCGAAGGAGACCCGACCATTCATTATTCACCGAGCGGCTGATTTCTTTGAACGATATATTGTTGGTCTTATTTGGGAAACGAGCACTCTCTACCTGATTTACGGTATCACGGAATTTCAATAGATCTCTCCGGCGTGCTCAATTATGCGTCAAAGCGGTCACATGATAATCAGTTATTGCCCTCCTATGTGAAGACGTAATGCAAACGCCGCCGAGGCGAACTTTGACAATCTCTGACCAACTCGAGTGTGGTGCCTCCTTCACGATGCAAGCACCAATGCAATTAGCTAAACTTGATATTCCCGAAAATTAAATTGAAACTCTAACAGCTAGAGTTACTATCCCCGTATAATAATTATTATAATACCCGTCCTAAATAAATTATTTTTAACAAATGGAAAGACACAAATGAGGCAAACTTTAAATCTACTCGACGAAATAATTAGTTGAACTTTTTAAGGTGGTTTAAAAGACATCCTTCCTCCAGGGAAACGAAATTTCAGGGACACGTGTAACTGCGTTTACCGTTAATTTTACGTTGTAATTGCCCGTTTCCCCGTTCGTCACTCCGAATACCGTATTTTCTACCCACGAATGCAACGTTGACTCTGATTCCTGCCCGAGATTACGTTCACATAATAGCGCATTAACGTTACCTTCAGGTATAAAAACGTTTGAAAAATCACGTGTCCTTTCATTTAACTCCTCCATCTCCAGTTGTCAGCACCTCAGAGTACTAAATATTTCCAATACGAAATGCCAATAAGAAAAGACGACAAAAATATTATTTATATTAAACTCGATTTAAATGTTATATTTTACGCTATCCGGAAATTACTGTGACCACCGTCCTGTTAACTCGACCGCGGGATGCTCCCGTATTTCTTTTTTCAATCTTCCCTTTTCTCTCCCCTCGCTAAGTGAAAATACGGCGGCGGTGTTAATTTACTCGAGTTTACAGCATTCCGCGGGTTGCACGTTTCAATTCACGCCTATGTTTCTTCAACGAGAACACGTTTCGTTCGTCCGCTCTCTTTCATCGAGCACGGCGTGAAAATCTTCTCCCGCATAAAAAGGAATTTATTTGTTTTAAAAATTTCGATCGGGCGCGCTTTCCTAAAACGTTTGCCACCCTCTACTTTCGAATTTGCGTTCCTTCGTAGCGTAATATTATATAAAATTACAGTTGAATTCCTAGGAACGATTGTCTGTATTTTTGATTTGTTGTCAATGATACCTGGCAAAGTCTGATTGACACAAATCATTAATTACTGCATTGACGCTTGTTTCCTGAACGTTCTCAAGAAACATATTATAACATTTAATTGTATTCAAGAAAAGCTTCTTGATTTTACAAATCCAATTACTAAATGGTTACCGAGATCTTACTAGATTACTCTTAATGCTATCTCAATTCGCCACGCGAAGGATAAGGTTCGAGGAAATTAGGAGACTGATGATACCTGAAGCAAATGAAATTTCTCCCACCAGCCCACTCGTTTTCCGCTATCGTGTCGCGTTCTGAACTTTGCTCGTGGGCTGTCAACGGTTGAACTTACGTAAAAGTCGCCTCAGACACGCCACTGCATCGTGGCTTTTTGAATTAAAGAACGAAAGATTACTGGCTTAAATTTTACCGGTATCGTTACTAGAAATCTCTGAATTATCTATCATATCTCCTCGCTTAAAGCCAAGTGTCCACCTTATCGAATAATGAAATGAATGAATTTACAAGCGATTGAATTATTCTCAGTATCGATAAAGTGCTAACATTTTCTTATATATTTTATATGCTCTACGTAATCGGCAATCGCTGAATCAGCGAATTAAATTTTCACTGAATTATTCGCGTTAACGAACTTTCATTATTGATACGAAATACTACGATATTTCATATGCACTAGGTATTATAATTGCGAATTCAGTCCATCTCTGAGTTGCATAGCATAGCACGACAATCACGTGACGGTATTATTGCGTAACTGGATCGCTGAACGGGGACCTTGATTGCTCTTGCACCTTCGCGGATATGAATTTTTACTTTTCGTTTTTTCTTCTCCGCGCTCAATACGTACTCGTTCTTCATTTAGAAGCCCATAAGCGTTTGTATTCTCTCGCTCGTTTCATTCTTTTTAATAGGGGCCAGTCACATAAAACCGAGATTGAATGATGACGTTCAGCTTTAATTCCCGCTAGCTCTCGCAACGATTAGACCTGGGATTCTAACGCAAAAACAAATTGAAACCCGAGATTTCATTAATGAGACAGAAATTTGATTTTAACGATCGTATTAGAAATTGTGAAATTTATTTCTCTAAGGAAATACGTGGTAGATAAGAAGAACCGTGTTCAGCGACGTCCGTAGTTTTATTCAAATGAGGTAGCGCCACGCGATGCCGTGTTCCATCCATGCATCGGTGAAACGTAACAAAAAAAAATGAGCACTGTAATTCTAAAAAGTCTTATTACGCAACGTCGATCGGCGAACGCAGCAGGCCTTGATGACGCTTGTACGTTTCACGAGAGGATATATTTCTATTTTTCGCGACGCTTGCGGAGCAAATTTTTCCCTTCCCCGTTTCAGCTCGGTCTTGTTTGCTCGGAAAAATATGTTTGTCGACGAACGATATTTCTCATCGGCAAACGCTGAGCACCAAAAACTGAATGCTAGATTTTTCGTAAATATAACAAGCTGAATGAAATACGAATTTATTTCGCTTCAGTATAGAGCCAATTAATTTTATACAACTTTCTTTAAGACGTTTACTGGACTTCGAAAGGTTCATTAAAAATTCTATAGAACACGTTTTTCTATAAAAATGCCATGTAAAAGGTAATCCTGCAACAAAGTGAAAATTTAGTTGGTTTAAGCAATAAACTGGTTCTCTAAGAACGTCAGGAAAAGTGTGGCATCGAAACGTCGCGAAGGAGAGATAGATTAAGCGAACGGGGACACAAATAAGTAGTTACCAAGGATTCAGAACTACTGTATCTAAGGTTAAAGTACAAGGATCGATTTAATTAGCGTCAAGTAATGCACGTGCGCCGTGCAACCGGTGTCTCTTTATAATTAGTACTTCTAATCCTATTGCCGGTTTCGATTCTACCTCCCTACTCCTTTTCACTTTTCACAGATCTTGGAAAGTCCTGCGCCCGATAAGCAATTTCTCATCAAGATTGTTTTGACCAAAATAACGTCACGTCTGAATGTATCACTGATAAATTGCGACCGATAATCTATCGATTGTCAGACGACGCTTATTAGTCAGAATATGAGCTGACAAAAATTTTCTGTAAATTGCTGTCGCGTCATGTATGCACGTATGTTACTTCCATTTGCTTGTTGCATTAATTATCCTCAAGAATTCATAATATTATTTCTGGACGGGCACCATCTGTTCACGACTGTTCCGTTTCGTCGTGAACTATGTATCAATCCATCGCGGACGGTTTATTAATTCATCAGATATGTATTAATATTTTCATAAACTCTGATATTATTAATACTCGAGAATGTTCAAGACGTAAAATGTAAAAAAGTTGTGCAGCTTTGATGGACGTCGCGGTGTCAGATAAGGTTTGCGTGGTGCATTTTATCACACGGCATGCTGACTTTTACAACGAACAATGACATTAACGAATGAGTAGAGGAAACTTGTACGATGCCTGGGTAAAAGCGTAATTTCCCTAAATAATTGAAAAAATCTTCCATAGTTTCCGCATTGAAAAATTTTTGAATTTTCTTATTTCTAGTTCATATCTAATAATTCATTTTCGTTTACACAATTTTTATGAAAAAAATTTCCACAGGTAAGTATACGGTTTTGTACAGGTTTTCCCTATCTGCACAATTAGTTATCGAGTTCATGCTTTTTAAAAGTAATCGTCCAGGTAAATTCGTCCTTCGGTTATTATCTATCGATAATGGCTACGCTTCCATAAACGTACGCTCGAACTTTTCATTTGCCGATTTCACTTTGAACAAAGTCAATTGTACATACGTACAGAAAATTCTTCCACGAGGTAAAAGAAAAAATATTACAGATATTTCTATTAGACGTTTCACATACTGTTGTAGAAGATTTATGTTAATACAGTTTATTCAGTGACTCGATAATTATGCGAAATTGTATGTCAGTTATGATGTTGATTCAGAAAATTTACCTTAGGTCCCGAGGATGTTCGTTATACGATTATTTAGGAGAGCCATTCTGCCACGTAGGATCAAAAATAATATCAAACAAAACCACAAACATAAAACGAATTATACAATGCTACAAATAAATAAGCTAACAAAATACGGCGCAATCCCTTAAACAACCGTCACCAGAATCNAAACCACAAATATAAAACGAATGATACAATGCTATAAATAAATAAGCTAACAAAATACGGCGCAATCCCTTAAACAACCGTCACCAGAATCTCTCGCGTTTCGAAATGCGTCTGCTGAAAATCGGTTTCACAGGATTATGTGCACAGAGCGCACGTTAATCCTCTTCATAATATTCACGACGTTACACTGTAATCTGAATCGTTCCTCATTATTTGCAACGAGTGATATTTCAACCTACCAGAGGTGACGAAGATCCCGTATATTAATTAATGTTACATTAATACGTAAATTAAGCATTATACATGTTTGCCTACTCCGCTAGTTCCAATAATTTCTAAATTCAAGATTTACACTAAAATTTGATGTGCAGAAAATATCATGTATTCAAACAAAACATTAAATTAATTATGTTTAGAAGCCAAATTTCAGCTTCTAAAAAGGATTAGTACTATCAGTAATAAGGATCATATGACTTGAAAAATTTGTGTTAATAATTTGTATTAAAGAGGAGAGGGCAACGAAAGTTTGTAATTAGCCGGCGATTCTTTCGCGGAATACCGCTCAATTTATAGTATATAGAGTATGGAGCGAGAAGTTAAATTGCGCCCTGTTGGAAACTTGTTGCACACCCCGAGCAACCATCCTGCGGTACTTAACTTCCAGCGCGGGGGTAAACTTCATTACGGCTGGCGGATTATTAACATTACGGTGTGATCGTTATTATCGTTAACCGAGCCACTCGAGGCACAAATATGTTAGCCTGTTGTAAATATCAATTAATCTCAATTACGAGACATGTCGATTTTTTCCGAAAAGTATACAGATTCAAACGGAATGTACAAAAGGAAATGGCTTCAAATTGCATGTTAATGCTTATATCGTATTGCACGGAAACACTGCACGATTCCATCTTAATTTCGAGATTTGATAAGCAAGGAAAATTTACTGGTGTGTACATGCTCGTCATCTGTCAGATCGCACGGTAGTACGTGAAAATCGATTTTCGAGAAGGGATTAAGGATTAGGCGAAACGAGATGCGCGGTTTCGTTCTAGTAATGGAACATGAACGATGTCCTCGAGACGGCGTTCAAGGAAACGCAAAACGTATTTACTTACTGCAACGACTCGCGTGTCGCGAACGTTCATTTCCGAGCTGCTTAAACGCGGTAAGAATCGACGATAGCCGCATACATATGCAAGTACGTTTCAGAATTTTTTTATAATACCCAAGTTTCCTCGAGAGAATTTCTTAACCGTATAATTGCGCGTACATTGACAAATTGAACTCTAGATAGTTTCTCTGAAACGCGTGGCGGCGCGTTGCAACAATTCTTATCGGAAAACCAGCAAATATTACAGTGAGAGCGATAATCGCGTCGCGATGCGTCCTCTTAATCGTTTCGCGAGAGCAATACCGATTGCCTTATCGGATCCCTATCTCTGTTAACATTTCGTGCGAGATCAAACGCATCTGTTCTACACGGTGCATCAAATATTTAACAACTAAGGATCAATGCTAACGACCAGTTTTTACCACAATCGACTAGTGCATGCGACGGTGAAATTATATACTGACAAACGGAAATCAAATACCGATACAAAATCTAAAAAGCTAGAATTCCCTTAAGGTATGTACCTAAATTTTGTTCCTTAGTAGACTAGTAGACTCGACAGTGAAATTGCATAAAAACAAATGGAAATCAGATTTAAAACCCAAAGAACTAAAATCCTGTCACTTCTTCACAAGCTCATTCAACTATCCTTCAAGAATCTCAATCTCTAATAAAAAAAAAAAAAAATGAAAGTACGTAGAATCGAAGATGAAACTCAATATTACTTGGACTAATAAAAAACTAAAAATCCCTTACTTGTTCGGTTGGTTTGCGCGGCAACTGCGATCACCCTCGAATGGTTACTTTGAAAACACACGAATTTCCAGAACGAAATTGAAGTTCGCGGCCATGGATTGGAACGAGCCGTCACGTGTCGGACGGGCACGTTCACTGTTCGACCGCCGAGGAACGACTGTGCGTTCGCGGCTCCTCCACCTCCTACCACCTAACAACCCTTTCCGAATCGAGAGGACGGCACGAAAAGCCCCACGTTACGTTCTGTGTACCGCTAACACACAAACGTTTCGGAGATATCGAAGATAGCGTGAATCCGTTTACGTGAACTTCATTTCTGTTTTGTATACTTTGTGAAAAGACTGCTGATTTCTACGCGAAGCATCGGAGCTCTAACTTTTAGAGATTCGAGGTGATAATAAAGTAAATGAAGCTGCCAAGTCGAATCATGTCACAAGTATAGAAGATGCGAAGTCATGGAACGAAAAAATATGGAATATTACCAGGACTGTTTCATATGCATCTTGTTAGAAGGAACATTTTTAAAATGGATTCTCCGTTATTGTACCGAATTGAGACGAAAGTAGAAAGGAATCTTTTTTTGACTGTGAAGCAAAACGCGTCGAGGAACATCGCAGACACGATCATGAATAATGTAATTAGGCTAGGCTGTTGCCTTTTCCGTTGGCGACGTGTTTATGTACGAATGTACAACGCGTCAACTGTTAACGACAGGACATTTTTATCGGCCCCCATGCGAATGGTTGCTGCGGGCGCGCAGCTGAAGGGAAACCGGAGTGCAAAAGGTACTTTACATTACCGGTGACATTATGGTAATCGTAGGATTGCCCTCTTCTTCCTCTTTACCCTTTCTACTGTATTTTTCGTGGACACGAGACCACCTACGAGTAATTCGTTTCCTCCTTTCTTGGGCGGAAGGAGACCATTTGATGATATCAGAGAGAAATACGTCGGGACTTGTAGTTTTACTACCGTGTTAACAATTAAAATTTTGCAAAAATGTATGCTATTGTGATGACGTTACCTAATTGGGACTGATAAGATTTAAAGAATACATAAACGCAACGTGTGAAACGAATACACTTTTCTGTAGTACATGCTATTGAAGAACTATACTGATAACCGATAAGATTTGAACTAAATAGGATTTGGAATTAGCACAAAGTATGAAAAACACTTGTTTCAAGTACCAATTGTATGCAAGATGCTTAAACTAAGAAACCTAGATTATAATAGCTTCCAATCAAATTATAGGCTTTACGAAGTTGTTTTTAATTTTAATATCAAGATTTTTCGTTACATAACTTGTACGGAACATAGCCTACGCTCTCACACTGTTTTTGACGATCGATACCTACCTATTATTAAAATGCTATCAACTAAAGTGGCGTTCAAAGAGATACCGACAACCGGTTTTAACATTAAACAATGAAAATAACGTCTAAGGTTTCGTTCTACTAACCTTTCAGCAAAATTCCTAATTAGACGACTACTGAGCAAGCGGTAGATATGTAACCAGTGTAGGAAGTTTGCGCGACCCACATTTATAGCTGTTCGCGGGGTAGTAGTCATAGACACTATCACCTCGGGCGCTAAGCACCCCCTTTTGTTCAACCTATCGTCTATCAATGCGTTATCAGCGAAAACAGTACTGTACGCGCGTTAAATCAAATCGATTTCATAAGATAAAACGCTTTAACTTTACTCGAATCGGTTATAAGCGAGTAAAACCATACAGTTTCATTTTCATACGTTATCAAGTAGGTTCGTATTTTATCAGTGAAACAGGTTACTTGTAAAAATATCAATTAATTGGGTAATAAAATATTGCACGCTTAAAACAATAGTTTTGGAAAGATGGAAACACGAGAATTGACAACGTTGGAAGTTAGAACGATACAAATTTTAAGTGTATTTTTTATCGGCACTAGTTACAGAAATAAGCTAATCGTTCCTCTTGAAACGTCACGTTACGATAACGCGTGGTTGCTTGCATTTTGCAAAGGCATTGTTAGACGAGGCTGTATTATGTGCATCGAACTACGTGTAGTACGGAGCTAATCGTAAACTTCAGTTTAAATGACACCGAGTTAATATTTAGCCAGCATTGCGATGAAGTGCATCTTTAATGCTAATGATTAATAAAAAACAAGCGTTACTAATAACAGAATTACTTTATATATTCACAAACTGCGAATATTTTTCGACTGCAATAATAAAATTTACATATTCATTACCAGCTTGCAATAAATCATTATTCATTTGGTTTTTATATTCACTTCTTCGATAGAACTTTGCTGCGAATAAATTCATGTCTGATAATATATTGAGTTCGAAACACTGAAAAAGTGTTTATCTCGTAGAAAATTCCAGGTAACTGTAGATAAGTCTCGCATTAAGCACCACAATTTTCGATGCATTAGCCAAGCGATGGTCGCCAAGGACGTCTAACGTTAAAAAACAACATTTCACTTTTAAAATTTTATCTGTGTCCCTATTTTACTCTGACAATTCCTTGTACTAAAAAACTGTACATCTATCACAAGTTTAGTCTCCCATTTAATCCATGTCACTATTGAGAGAAAGAACTAGCAAATGTTTGAAGTTATGTATCAAGTAATTTTACTTCGTGCAACAATGAAATCATCTTTATTACGAGCTTAATGACGCGTCTATCATCTTTTCTATATCATTGTGCAGAGACAGCGAAAGTTAAACTTTTTGTTGCTAACGTTTGTAATTAGAAATGAGTCATTGCAACGAATTTTATCAAGCGTAACAGTTTTTTACGTCGAGACATGGAAATGGCTTCGGCACCTGATTAGTTATTAAAAGCCGAGGTGACGGGGGTCATCGGCAACATCCGGTGCAGAGGCTCGTCAATGGCACAATGGCCAAAGCACGCACGTGTCTCACGAGTAATTATAATCCTTTGATAAAAACTGCCACGGTATATGTATTAAACATCGTGCTACAAATTGCAGGATTAGGGTATTCATAATCCATCGACGTTAAACGTCTTATGGAAAATGAAAAATAATATACAGCTTCATTTCAAAATCCATAATCTAGTTGTCAATAGTTAAATAATGGCACGAGGCATATTTATTAAAAGTCCATCGAAATTAATTTGGCTGTTCGTACAAAAAATGGGAGAATTAGAGCAGGTATAGGAGAGCTTTCCTTAAACATCACCCGTGAGTGGAGAGGAACGACTCGAGGTTAACCGAACCGATCCTTTGTTGGTCTAAGATATGAAATAAAGTGCGAGGCTATGGCTATCCAGCTTATCTCGCATTCCTAGAGAACGTTCCTACTATGGATACACAGTGCAATTCAACCATTTCCTACAGTGATCACTTTTTTTTACCGCAATGTTGCCAATTCACACGGAAATACAAACATTTTCATGTGATATGCTTCATTTTTGAACTGCCATCTCCGTTGGATAAATCGATAGTATCAACCTCGTACCATGGAAATCTTGCATGAATATTTTGCTACACTTGATTAAAATGNACAAACATTTTCATGTGATATGCTTCATTTTTGAACTGCCATCTCCATTGGATAAATCGATATTATCAACCTCGTACCATGGAAATCTTGCATGAATATTTTGCTACACTTGATTAAAATGAGGAATATCGCTTTTAAATTCTGTTGCTCCAGTTTCTTTTAATGCCAATAGCCCTTCGACAAAAAGGTAAACACGTCAACTTCCGTTGCAAAGGAGCAACAAGTGAACCACGACCTCCCCCACTCGGGCCGAGTGCATTCGATTCGTTCGTTTCGCAATCGGAAAAATGAAAGCAGACAGGAAAGAATACAATGGAAATGCTTTTAAGGGATGCAACGCTCACGTTCCTACGTGAACGATTGAATAACCGCAACGTGTGTCAGCATTTAGTGGTACTACAAAATCGTTCAACTAATTTGCATTTCTGTCGCTCCTCATTGAGGCTGCAGCCCGCCCATATAAGCGGCACGGCTGCTCGACGCTTGCGTCATTTTCGAAACTTAATAACCTGCCGTGGCAGCCAATTTAATGACACACGATCGGATTATTGTTGCGATGACCTAACGACGAGCTATCGCCTACGAATGTTAACAGGGTGCCTGACTGGTTGTAAGTAAAGTAGCACCGCGGTACATGCTTCGCGGATCGCGCAACCGATTCTTTACGACGCGTTTCATTGTTTAGATGGTTTTCTCCTTCTGGCTTCTTTTCTTCTTTCTACTTCCATTTTGCCGAGCCGCGAGCTCGCCGTTTGTATACGCTCGTTTCTGCATACACGGTCGTTCATCAGGGTTCAGGGAACTTTGGCGACGCGAGCTCCGAACGAAACGCGCAGCCCCGACGCGATCCGTTGCCACGCTGTTTTTGTTATTACGCGGAGAAAATTCTATTTTACGTGTAAAACTATAATGTGAATAAATTCATTCTCATTGCAACATCAAATGTTGTGTGAGAAATTTATATCAATCATTGTAACCATGATTTTATATTCTTAAAGAAAGAGTGAATTTATATTTGTATTCCATTCAGATGTATTCTTTCTCCCATGCTAGGAGATGAAAAAAAGAACCGAACGATGTCTTTAGATTATGAATTCATGCAAAAGAAAAAGTGGCTCAATTCTTCCCATTGATAATTTGTATTCCATTCCCTTCCTTCGTTTTGCTAGAAATAAAAAGAGGCCGCGCAATCACCACATGCTTGTAATATTAAAATACGGGGAACTGAACTTTCGTTCCCGAATTAAATAGCGTTAAAATTCCCCGGGGAGAAAATGCTCAAACGAAAATATGTATTTTGCTTGTAAATTCGCGAGATACGAGATTATTTCACGGAGCGAGGAGTGTTTGTAAGTCAACGTACTTAGCGAGATTTTCAGAGTTATATATTACGGGGGAACGTGCGCGTGGAGGCGTTAAAAGCGCGAACGGCGTGCCGCGATGAAGAAACGGAACGGTGTTTAGCAGTTTTGAATCTGCCTCATCAGCTGCTACTCAGCGTTTATTACGACTGGATGTCTGCGCATCTAAGAAAGTGATCGCGATTGCTATTGTATAAAACGGAAGTCTACATTTTGTACACAGCACGAAAGATATTGTTGAATTTCATCAAAATTTCCTATGAATGCGAAAAGTATCTCTAATTTATAAATTCAGTGAAATCATTTATACGAATTTTTACAAAATTAATTCAAATAACTTTTAACATTGGAAATAGCATATTCTTTCTCCTAATTGTATCGGTAACTCAGGGGAGCAATAAATTCACGTTGGACATCGAGAGGATAATAAAATCTGCATTCGTATGAGCTTGAAATGTTACGTCTCGGTCATAAAAGACTTCTTAATATTGTCATAAAAATGCGAATTTGAATAAACTGTGAAGAAAGTACAATATACTGAAATAGTCTATCCTTTAGTGAAATGACGAACCGTGTACTTGAGGATGGTTTAATGAATTAGAAATCTTCTTTATAACTAACCGAATTTCTGTATGACTGCTGAATTAATATCTTTTGCCTGATGTAATCTTATCATGCTGTACTGTTTTAACTAAGGTAACAACGTGCTTCAACTGAGTCATCAGCAGACGTAAAATTCAACGATTATCCAAGTGTTAAATATGCAGTTTTGGATAAAAAATAAAGTATTTTTGTAAGAGTCGAGAAATAATATCATGTGACTTACCGATTCCTTCGGTTTCGCGTTCAACTCAACGACTGTCTTTTGGAGTTCACAGTTCTGTCTCCGTAAAAGCGAAATCTGTGCAACATAAAATTGTAGTAGTTAATATAGAGTTACAAAAGAAATAATTGTTAAGCTAGTTGATGTAACTGAAGAGTCACTGTAAATACTTTATTAGAGAAGTACTATTTGCTGAATCATATTTAGAACAAGCATAAAAAGCGTGTTTCAACGCACGTTTTAAAAGATATTAGGAATATTCCAGGAACTGGATTTCGTTGCGGTATCAACCGAAAAATCGGTATCTCTTGAGGTGAGAGAAAAAAAAGGGAACGTTGACACGGGGGACGCGGTAATCACGTTAGGGGCTTAAATATTGGTAACCGTAATCAGAAGGAAGTCCGGTGGTGCGCCGTGGGCATACGGCACGGACCGTACGATGCGATGCGCGTTTCTGTTTGCCTTCCTTATCTCAGGTTTGCGTTGCGATAACCGTCCCTTCCCTCGACTCGCTAAACGTTATTCCACCTATGCGGTTCAACCATCTTGCTACAAAGCCGACTGGGGGCAACAAAAGTGAAACCGTTCCAAACGCTCTATTAGCGACACCCTTTGACTGTGACTTTCAATGTGATTTACAATCTTTCTCTAGTCTCAAATTAATTATATGACCCGCTGGGAGGTAAAATACGATTTGCAAGATTTGGTAATTTGATTAATTATTTAACGATGCTCGCGATTTTGCAATTAAAAGCTATACAACAAAATTTGGAGAAAGAGTTAAAAAGTTAGCATAGTGTTTTCGATAATTCATCAAACTGGTAGGTGATGGTTTATATTCCGGGAATATCGAACGATATTGGAAAACAAAATTGCGATTAATGGTACCTCAAAGTTTAGCCAATTTTGGAGTAGTTTCGTACATAGTAAAACACGTTATCCAATTAATGTCTTATAAATAGAGTAATAACTAGACTGCGAATTTTTATGCAAATAGAAACGTTGTTAGTTTAAAAATGGAAATTTAGATTGAGGTCTCTTCGAAAACAATTATGTGCATTATTCCTTTTGAGATCTGCACATTCTCCTGATACAATTTTTCTATAAATACATAAAACCCGCAATCTGGTAATCACAAGCTCGTACAATGATTGTCTGATATTTCTGTATTCACGAAACTGAATAGGATGTACTCAATTGCAATCAGGACTTTTGATCAATGGCTTGATTAAGTTTACATTAACGATTTCCGAGAATTCGTTCCACACGTATAACTCTCCCTTTACTGTTCAAATCCATTAATTTCCCTTGGTCACTGAATGATTAATTGCTTAATACATTTCATCCTACGAGGTTTCACGCGCCTGCAGGCAAAAAGGGAAAGACTGCCCTTATGGAAATTAATATGCGTTAAATTATAACATCTGGATTATCATGAGAATAAAATGACTTTCCACTTGTATCACAACCCTCTATCTTCTACAATTAGCAATTTACGAATGATTATATTACGTAGCAGATTGATATCTGAACGAGAAAAGGGTACAGATCAATCGTGTCCTTAATGCTGTACGGCATGGAGACATTGTATTAATAGAAACGAAAAGGTTTCAATATTCGTTATCTATCGGTTTGTAGAACAACAGAGGGTACCGTTCTGAGGTTTACCACAAAAGCGCGAACAAACGTGGTGCACGCTTTCGGTCTCTTATACCTATGCTTCCACAAATTGTTTGCGATAACAAACCGGAACGACGTGACCGTGCAAACTTCAATGACCCCCCTTCGCCCCCAATCTCTTCCTTCGTTAGCCCCGTTTCCTACCAAACGTATCATTTTTGTGCGGCGAAGCGATTGCGAGGACATACGTTTTTTTATAAGAAACCATAAAGGGAGGCGAGCATCCAATGCAAATTGATTGGCTTTATAATCCCGCGATTAAATGGACATTTTCCTTCCTTTGTTCTTCAAAGAGGGACGGTTTAAAACAAGGTCTTAGTCAGAACGCGGTTTTATCAACTGGAAAGCATGATTGATAGCTTGCGCAATAAAGGATAGCTCTCTATCGCTCCTTGCGGGGGTTGGAAGGATTCGGGGTGGATGTCATACGAGATAAGGTAAACGTGTTTGCGCTACACTCAATCCCGTTTATTAGGGAAAGCAACATCTGTTAAAATAATTCCTAATCGACTGGAAAGGGTAACATCGAAATACGGACACCTGCGGCTACGTAACATTTGAAATCAAACGTGTGATTAAATCGTAATGTTAAATAATCAGAATAAGAATTGCGTACATACTAGAATTACGTTTTCATCATTTAGAAATACTACTAATTGTAATAACTGGTATAATTTAACCTTTAGACCGCCTACTCTACTTACATGTAAATGTCTTTAAAAGGTCGCATATACTATGATTATATCAGGAATATAAAGAATAGTATCCAATTCTTGAACCGATATTTAGACTTCCTGGCGGTCTAAAGGATAATATTATAATTAAAATATTGAAATTATTCACCTCGGCATCCTTCGAGTTAAGTATCTCTTGCAATTCGACGCACTTCTGATTCGCTTCCTTCAGTGCCTTCGATCGTTCGTCTACACAGAAAGGATTGTACACTATTAATTATTGTAGGTGACGAAAAGTGCAAATGATGGCGATTCGAATTTCCCGCCGTTCGGTCACGCGCTCACTTGATAAAACAAAACCTTACATTGACAGTTGTCAGTAAGTTACGTTACACGTGAATGAACAACGTTTCGCGTTGATTTAACGATGGATCGAACAGTGTACACACCTATTTCCTCGACGATGCCCTCCGACAGCACCTCCTTCGTGAAATTCGTCAGCTGTCCCTTTAAATTCGACAAACTGGGCAGCCCGTCACCGAACCACGCCATTTTACACGTCGACACTTAACCGCCGAATGTAATTTTTCAATGACTACTTGAACACAGACTCGCTATATTATACCAGCCACATATTTCGGTAAAACTAGGCGTTTCAACGGCATAAAAATATGAAAACACGACTAAACAGGAACCATGCACGTAGGACACTCGTAAATACACACAAGTTAATCGCAAGACATTGTTGACAACGTGTTCCGAGAAATAACTAGAGGTCTTTCGGTACAAGCGGGATATTATTAGTGCCTTCGTGAACGTCAAGATGGCGGCACCAGCGCCTTTGCGCTTCGCAACGAAATGTGATCGGCCATTGTTAATGTAGTGTTCGCGGCGGAGAATTCTGAATCAACCGGTTCTTGGCGCTTACGAAAGGTAATTAAGATTTGTATATGCAGTAATAAACAGATATTAAGTTAATTCGTCTCTTCAATCGTGTGCAATTGTTTCACGACGATAGTGTTATGTGCATAAGACGTATTGCATCAGAAAATTGAACCTCAAAATTGTTTACGCTTGCATATATTTAAAGAACTTTATTGTTATTAAGATTAGATAAATACTATAATGAACGGATTACGTGTTGAGTAGAAGTATTATTAAACCACTATTACAGATATATAATAACAAGAAAATGGGTCGATCGTTCTAATATGTATGTTGTAAATCAACTCATGTCTCATGTTAATTTATTTTTCTACCACAAGGCAGATCGTTTTCTCTAGCCGATGATTCATAACTCATATAAAAAAAGTATTGAGACCCTTAAAAATTCATAGAGGCTCGTTCGTTTTGCTTTTTCTTTCTCCTTCCTTTTTCCATAAAATTCGTGTCACGCGTTTTCTTTTACTTTTAGGAAGTCGACGCGATCGCGCGGGACATTATGGAGCAGCACCTTTTTACGTGGCTTCTTTTCTCCGTCGAGTGTACTAAAGTATTAGGAAGAATGGCGGGCACGAGGCCGAGGTCCTCTCCACAGAGGAAGGTGAGTAGCAGTTAAGAGAGGGACAGACGCTTCGCTATGCCGCGCTTACAGCCAGTGCTGTATCCTCCTTACGTGACACTCGAGACAAAAGAACACGCTATTCGATTTCAGAATTAATCGATCGCGTAAAATAGATCTATCTATTTATGATCATAAATGCGCCGGACAGAAAGAGAATTTTGTTTCCATACAAATTAATCCCATATTATCTATCGCAGTCTTAACAAAATATTTAAACAAGTTGGATGTGTACTTTAAAATAACAAATTTAGCAAACAATTCTTGTTGCAATTAGAATAATATTCATTGAACTATATGTTGCATCAAATACTTAATGCATCTGAGAAAGACTTTTGCATGTAAAGTACTACTTCAGTAGAATATTTAAGCATATATGATATATGATTACTATTTAAAAGGAAAGGAATTTATATATTAATATACGAGTGTTATTTTGTTTCTATCTCAGAAGTATTTTGAGAAGTTTAGGGAGAATATTTAAGTATAGAAGATATATCTTACATACATGTGTGCATAAGTGTATATATATTTTTTTATTACATTCCAGGGGTCTATTATCGTCAATTTCGGAACTATTCGATTCCCATAACTGGCCTTGGCGGTAGGAAAGCTTGCTACCAAGATCCGGCGTATAATCACGATAACTTAACCGAGGAACGGTCGCCGTTGAAAAGATTTCGGTGGTCGCGTGACGCGGCGCAATTTCGGGAGGTTCGAAACGGTCAAGAGGAAGACTCCTTGCGGCCGGCGAGGGGTACGTCACTGTCCACGGTATCACGATTAACAGAGTGAACAGCGCGAGACGTGCAGGCGCGCGAGCGAGACGGAGCGGCGGGCGAAGGAAAGGCGGAGGAAAGGAAAGGAAGGCGCGCAAGGTAAAGGCACATCTGAATCCTTCGGTTGACTCGGCTCAGTCTGATCCGAGCCAAGCCGCTGCCCTGATCCATCCGGTGCTAGCTAGCTAGCTCGTTCTTCTCGGTCGTGCGGGACCTTACTCTACTCCCGACACGTTCCACGCACGCCAACTCTAATCCCGCGCCGGTGTCATCGATCGCCGATCCGGACTTCCTCCCTCGGCGTCGATTCTCGCTTGCGCGGTCAGTTCAAGTCCCGCCGAGCTTCCGTCCGTCCCGCCGCGGCCAGACCGAAAATTTCGCCACCTGACATGTCATCGCAGTGCACGCAGCACCAGCGTCGCGTCGATTGGTTCACGCGCGTCTAGTGACCAAACGCGTACAACTTGTTACCGGCTCGATCGCACAGTTCTCGTTCTACCGGCATTCCTCGTTTCCCGTTGTTCATATTCAAAATACGGCCTCGTCCGGTGACTCGTGCGCTCGTTCACCGGTACCGGGATTTCTGTCGGACCGGAAGTGTGATGACCCCTGCAACCAGATGTGCCGCGTTGATCGACGCACCGGCGTGTCTTCGATCTCGGATCTGATTTTCGCGGTCAAGGTGCGTACCATTCAACTTATCTTTAATCTCGCTTTGTTTACTTCTCTTTACGAGGTGTACTCGTGCCCCGCGCGCGTGGTGAACGTCTTTGTTCCTGACATTCGATGCGCGCTTTCGATTTTTACTCGAACTTTAATTACGTTTGATATTCGGTTTTTATCGATCATGAAATATTTACTCACTGACAGGGTATTATTCTCATTGTTGGAGTTCCGTCACGGTGCGTTCGCTCCCTTTGTCTTATCGAGAGGGACGGGCAATGGGTAAAAATGTATCCTCGGTATAATTTAATGCCTCCTTAATGCTGATCGACGAATGCTTAATGTGGGACGGGAGAGCACTTTGTATTGTATTCCGAAACGCGGCGCGTTTCTTCCGATGCTTCGGAAAACGTCTCACAGATAAATGAAACATTTTTCCCTGGTTCTTTAACAGTAGACAATAGGCTATTAGCTGCGAGCACCAATTACGGGGCTGTACGGACGCTTCTTTTTATTGTTTTGTGTGTGAATAAAGTAAAGCGACTAGACAAAACCGGAAACAGAGCTCAAAGGGTCCTCCGTTCATTCGTTTTGTCACGTGATTCTGTTACGTGGACCGGAGGACTAATTAGAAGACGCGATTCGTCTTGTTGTCCTCGTTAGACTCTTACTGCCACCGGACTCACACATTTTTCTTTTACCGCTTTTATGTCATTAGAGAGATCTATTTAATGTTTACTGATCATCAACGATTTCCATTAGTACGATGGGATAGGAACTTTGTTTCACGATTTATAGTTTATTGTCTTTGGATTTCTTTCAATAGTTTTCTCTATCGTTTGAGAGGTTTGTTTCACGAAGAGTCATTATAAGAAAAATCGTATTACGATTATACCACATGGTGTAACATAAAAGAAGAATACGAGGACAGTCCTCCTGATCGTCTGCAATATTTACACTGGAAATTGCAGGTTCGTATCGGTTAACTGTATCAGTTTCGAGGAGAGCGTGTTTTCGTTTAACGACTTGGCGGGTACCTACGCCGGGGCCAACGTCGTAAGTCGTAACCATCGTACAAAGTAATCGTGACCGTGGTGCCTGTTGGTGGAAAGAACGTTATTGGCCGAGTCGAGTTTCGCGAATCGAGAAGGAGAACGGGCGACTCTCGAGCTCGTTACCGCTCTTTCTTTCTTTTTTTTTTTTTTTTCCTCTCCCTCGAACCTCGAGTACACAGGGTATCGTTCCGTGTCACGGTCGAATAGCGAACGAACGCGTTAATCGAGCGCGGCAGACTTGTCTGCAATTAATTTCGCAATGAGGGCCAACCGTGCGGCAATTTGCTAAGCCCCGTCGGTTTCTATTATATCCATCGGATTCAGGAATCGTGGATACGAAACCTGTTCGGGCGAGTTCAACGGCACTCGGGTTCGGCACATCATCGAACGGGGGATTTTTCACGCGCGACACGCGAGGACAAAAGGTGTACGTACTTGGTCTCTTGACCTTCTGCCGGAGCGAGTTGTCACGGGCGCTGAAAGTCTCCGCCTTCTACGTGACGGGAAACGATTACGTTCGTCGCCACGGGAAAACTGTAGGCGCACGTGATTTTCGTAGCGAGCGTGTTTAATCGACGGCTGCCCGAGAGAGTGACTCCGCGTTTAGAAATGGGAGCTCGCGTTTCATTCGGGGGAAAGTGTTACGCGCGATCCAGATAGCGTCAGCGACAGTTGATTGATTAGAATCACGACGGCCTATCAAGTGAATACGAAACATTGTACGAGAACTATTCCACGTTTCATTACTCTTTTTATGACAATCATTGCATTAAACTTCGCGTGTCAGTACGTGAAATATCGTATCGATTATCAGCACAAACGTTATATGAATTTCAGATGCAAATAGAAAAATTGTCGGTAGAGCGTTTGCCCGTTATTCAAAAGGATTCCAGCCGCGGCCGATTAGGATTCGACGTGGAGGCGCGTACGCGCGGCGTGTACGAACGAATAAAATAATTCATCGGTCAGCGTGACGGCGTCAGCTAATGAATAAAACGTGAACACGTTCACGAAACCCGCGACGATAGCGGCGAGCCAGAAGGACGTAGTAGAGGGAGGAGGGTGTGCAGCGTCCAGGAGCCGGAGGCCTCGCGCTGCCAGAACCTGGAAGGCTTGCTCTCGAGGAATACCTTCGGCATTCGAAGCTTCCTACAGAGAATGCAAAGCACGAGCCATTAATTTTCTTAGCGATTCGTCGGGCGTAGGGACATTCTTCTCAAGGCTTGATATATCGCGCCGCCGCGCGCTGCCTGGCCACTGCGCGCAATTTTTATTGGGTCGTATGCAGGCATAGCTTCAAAAATGATCTCCTAAGATACGTTCCAAATACTCGACGTCGGTAAATTAATTAAGCAATCGTTCTCTGCGATCAGGCTACATACGGAATTTATATGATAATCAGATCGCAAACGAAAAATGTTTAGATAGGAATTTATAAACGTATAAAACCCGTGGTCTAACCACAATCAAACGAATAAAATCTGTATTTATATGTGAGCAATACGTTTTGAGAATTCGAGGTAGAATCGAAGCAATGATATCGCGGTTCGCTGGTTGAACGTAGTAAAATGAAGAGACAAATATTCAATTCGTGAGCAGCGATTGAAATGCACGTAGGACGGATCGCGGAATGGTCGAACGAGCCTCGCGGCGGTCGGTAATTTTGCGCCGGCCAGTCTAATGAGTTTAAATATTTAAATTGCATCGACGCACGGACCGGATCGGACGACTGACCGGGTAGAAGAAATCCCGCGATGATTTACTCTCGCCTGTACGCCGGGGCATTTATCAGTACTCTTGAATTCTCTTTGCAACACGTGACTCGCTATACCTTCGCTTTTTGATCGCTCCGATCTCTATGGACAGAGGTGTTTTTGACACCCTCTTTTGACCGATTACTGATAGCAATATTTTTTATTTTCTATGCATGTTGTATAGAAAATTAGGTTCTTCGGTTCAATGTGAAAACAATTATTTCATTTTTAAATTGCCCAAATAAGAACTAACA
>SHCU01000105.1:212429-223713 GCA_004307685.1 Ceratina australensis
TTAATAATTTGCATATTTGGTTTTTCTCGGCTTATGGATAACTCTGAATGATTATTTGGGTGATTTTAAAGGGAGTGGTGACCAGTTGACCACTGGTCATTTAGTGAAGGGTCGTGAATTAAAAATTCCATGACATATTTTTATACATTTATTAATCGAAATTTAATTATTTTTACATTACATTCGAAACAGATGAAATTGATTTCGTTGACAACCCGTTCAGACAATCCATTTGCCTCCCAACGATTACATGGACGGTACCACACTTTAATAATATCTCCTCGATGGTCGAACTGACCACGGATAGCGTTGGCAATCATTTTAATTTCCGAGTCTTTCTTAGCTACATCCTCTATCCATATAGATCGATGCGCCTACTCATTATTCAAGCCGCTGGCTACTGTGACACATGGTAAGAAATAACTTCAGCCAATCGAAATTCCGTTGAACCCACGGATCGCGATCAATTTATAAGCTGTATGTTCGATCTTGCGTCGTACGCATCGGAACTCGCAGTATGCTGGATGAAATGCAACAACCTGCCCCTCATTTATCTATGCATTTAAGAGTAGACGAATTATTTTTAAAATAGTCCAAAAATACAAATTCCTTACGAATTATGAAGAACTCTATAATATAGATAGAAGCTGGACCGTAGACTTAATTGCAAAAACTAGATGCGTCCTCGCGCAACAGGCGTAGTCCTTCCTTATTAAAGCTTATTGCTCGAAGCGTCACCGTGATTTTATCAATTTCAATTAACGAGACAGACCAACAGTTTACTACGGTCTAGCCAGATGTAACAGGAAACGAGAGGAGGAAGGAAAACGAGGAGGAATCCGGTGCGAGAGTGAAATAAGAAAACTCGAGGGGTAGCGCGATATCACGGATTATTAGAGCCGGAACGATCGAGTCCCTCGGTTAGTAACCGCCGTACTTATAGCCACTATTTCTCGCCATCGATATACCGGTATACGGCCGGTATCATCCCGGTTTTATATCGTAGCAGAACCAGTCTCGCGTAACCGAACAGCCTGGAAGAATGGCCATGCGTCAAGATAATGCGACCGGATAAACGTAACCCTTTCCGGCAGAACCAGATATCGCCGATACTCGAGCTCCCTCGCTACCATCTCTGCCCCCCCGCTCGCCGGGATTTGCATAGATATTATTTATCGTTCGTCCAGTTATTAGAGCTAGTTAATGATCGGCTAGATACGCTTCGTTCCGTGAGTTTCACGCTCTCAGTTTCGGCTCAACCGTCTAGATCGAATTAATGCGTGTAATTCACCGAGGAACTTCTCCAGTCACTGTTCATTCGATTAAAAATAGAGTCGAATCTGATCGTACAGATTTGCCTGCGAAATACGAAGCAGTGTTCCGTCCATTTAGTAATTATTTCAAATAAAAATTGAATAAACCAATGATTCTGTTAAGAGCGTAAAAGGCGTTAAGGGCGTAATCTTGTTACGTACAATTTCAGAAACCTACCGAATAGCGTGTTTTATAGCGAACGTTTGGACACGGGATTCTGTTGGCTGTTTTCGCGCATGGGGAGAAAACGAGGGTGAAAATGGGCTACGGGATTGAAGTAGCAACCTCGAGAAGTCTGTACATTGGTTCGAGTAAGTGGTCGGACTCGTACTCGCCCTCCATTCAATTTACTTTTGGCTTGGTTTATTCTTATCGGACGATATAAATTTCTATGCGCGGTGCAGAAGGGAATTACACGAAAGCTTATCTGGATTTGCATCTCTTTAGGGATTCCACGTATAAATTGTGATTGTGAAATCGTAACGCACGTATTTCGTTTCTTTGCTTGTAATCTTATCCTATTTTACCGCAGAGTTGAATCAGAACAGTAGCCTGTAAAATAATATTTTAATCCCTGTAAAAGAGGGACGTGCGGAGGTGTCATAATATATTAATACAATTATAAAATCTGTAATTAATTAGTTGCCAACCAAATGGTAACTGTTTACGGGGACGATTTAATTCCATTTGACTCTGTGTATATTTGTGGCATTTTATTTCACGTTACCGCTAATTCTTTTAAGAGGTACTTGCCGAGGTAAGAACGATTGTCAAACGGCGCCTTTCATCATTGGGATCCGTGGTTCGCGAAAGAAAGTAGCAAGGAGAGAGAGAAAAACCGGTCTGAAATTTTCTGCTTTGTTGCCCCGGGGCGTTCGTCCCCTTCCGGCGCAGCGATGGGCGCATCGTTTCCTCGGATCATTTTTATAACAAGCCGTAAAAAGACCGTGCTCTCCTCTTGCCCGTTTCGTGTGTAGCCTCCTGCTTTTTCTCTACGCGTCTCTTCCTCTATTCAACGGTAGACGTCGCATCGTCGTATTGATTATTCAGGTTCCGATTCGTTATGAATAAAGATCACGTCCGAATAAACTCTGTCGTTTACGGGACGGGCACTTGTTCCTCGAGTGTTTCAAAAGTTCCCGATCTTTATTTCTACCGTTGAACGCGGACGGGGGAAAAGTTTGATCGTTAACGAAAAGATATTCTCTTTCTCTTCGGCGCAACAAACTGTAACGAAGCTCGCATTCACAGAAATATCCTCATTGTCTCGGGACCTTTATATTTCTTTGTAATTTCGCTCGTAATTAAGACGATGAACGCATTACCTTCAGCTCCAATATTATTTTACATACTCGCATATTCTGATATATGTCATTGTAGTTATTTTATTAGGTTGTCCCATAAGTTTCTTCCCAATTTTTTAAACAAAATTAATATACGATCCGACGGGAACTTATGGGACAACCTAATATTAAATTTTACTCCATGTATTCGAACGTTGCATACTAATTAGAAAATTGAAATTCCTGGTTCGTGAAAAAATGCAGGACAATATTCGAATGGCTCTTTCGGTCGCGTCGGACGGAAGATCGGCCGCAAGATGAGAATGAATATCCAAGCAGGAAGAAAGGTTGAATCTTGCCTCGAAGTATTATCAACGTCGCTCTGCACTATTCCCCTCCTGCCCTTTGATACCTTTGAAAACCATCGCACTTTATAAAGGTGTCAAATGATAGTCGAGAGACCAGCATTTTACACCGTGACAAGTTTCCCTCGCCCGGTTTCCATTCTGCCTCACCATTTCTTACGGTGATTTTTCTTATCCCGAGGAACGAAAATTCTTTTCTGTATCTCAAAGCGGAGAACGCGTCTACACTTTATCATTTTCATGAATTAATTAAAAATAAAAAATGTACGTTACAGAATTTTCAGAGGGTATTAAATCATACGCGATACAGTTCGCCTTTAGATACTTCCTCTGATTTTTTAAAAATAAAATACGAAATGATATGCGAACATTTTTCAATTAATTCTTTTTTTTTTAAGTCAACCTTTCGCCTTGTTCGTCGAAGCGAGGCGATCAGGTACAATCGAGCGAGTCTAATTGTCCGAACGATTTTATTACTCAGCTTTTGCGAGACAGACTGCACTTTGGCCAGCTCGTTGCTGGACTTTTTCTCGGTTCGACGATCCTCGAACAGAGGTCAATTATCGCGACCGTAGCATTATCCCCGACGGGTACAACGAATGTCTTCTTTCTGCGCGCCGTGGGCTGGGTTAAGGGAACGCTGAGGCTAACCGACCGCAGAGCGCATCGAAGAGGGTTTTCGTGCCTCCGGGCTACGACGGCGATGGTTCCGTTGTCGAACCTGTCCCGCGAACCTGGGCCCCCGTGCTCGCGATTCCCACGACAAAACCCTAGCTCCGGGGGTTGAAAGGTAGCCACGGTATCTACGGCAAAACTGAATGGGCGGGCGGCCGGTATGCCTAAATAAACGGTTGGCCTGCACCGAATATGAAAAATGAAAGAAACGCGATCGCTGAGATTGGTGAACGCGGGAAAGAGAGAGATAAAAAGGTCGTTCCGAGCACGCAACCTAAAGATGATTACCTACCTCCGAGACCTATACCTGGGCAAGTGAGCCTCGGGCCACAGGATTCCTCTTCATTCTCGTACGCTCCTCGCCTTTAGCTATTCTGCACTTGTTATTAGGTTCGCATACGAGATGTTCCATTTTTCTTCCTATGTGTCATAACTACGGAACAGACAGGTTCGAAACCTTTTTACGCTTTTCACGTGCTTTCAAGCGCATATTTATCTCCTTGTTCAATATATACAGGGTATAAAACTATAGGTCGCAATATTTGCAGGCCAAAATAAGACAAAATTGAAGAGTGGCAAAATTGCGTCCAAGCCATCAATAATTAGTAATTAGGAAATAATAGTAAATAAAATTAGGCGTTCTTGCATTGCTACATGAGTAGGACATGAGCACATTTGAATTCAGAGTATGTACTACAGGTTGAGAGTGTAAAAAATTACAAGGGGTCAGGTTCAAATCTATCAATTTACTTTATTGCATGTACACACATGTTTGACAATTAAAGACGAGTTTTAACGTTGCACGAAATCGAAATAATTGTAAGAAAAGCTAGTGGTTAAAGCAGAGGATAAGGATTGGTAACTCGTGTTTTCATCCCTGCGGCTCATCCCTTGTCCCTCGCGCAGCGATGCATTTCCCGTTGAAAGCCCGTGGGCGCGAGCGGGCAGGTGAAACGTTGTGCAACGCGTATCCAGCAGCTATCTTTTGTGCCCAGCGGATGCCAGGATGCTCGACGCTTGCCTCGCGAGCGCGACTTCCTCTAAGAGCACAATTTTCTTCCTGGTGCCCGGCTGTCGATTTTACCCCGGCCCCGTTCTCATTTCGTTCCATCCATTAGCTATCCCGACGGTAACAGCCGAGGCCGTCGCCCTCCACCCCCGTCCGCGTCGGTACAAGCCAACGGAAGTGTACAATAGCCGTTAGCCAAGGATAGCGCTCGGGATCTTCGCAACCGTTGATCGTCTCGGGTTGGAAAACCTCGTTGCCTTCAACGAGATTTTTCGTGAGTCTCATTCATGGCTATGTGAATATCTAAGCGATTCGTTTGAATATCTAGCGGTCAAGGTATCGATCCCATTCGAGCGAACGTTCAGCTACTATCCTTATCAGCCATTAGGAAATTGCGATCTCCCATTGTTCGCTTTATCTTCGATCTCTCATGTCTCCTCTCGCATCGAATGCAGATATAATTAAATCGCGAATCACGTGAGAGGCCTGGGAGAATAGAAAAATGGCATCCGGGGTAAGAAACGAGAGCTACCGTGGCGTTCGCGTAATGACAACGGCAGCATCCGTACCGGGAACTATCGAAGCGTTACTTCCAGCTAAAGCGAGTCCGAACCGCATTGATCGTACGTAGGCACGCCGCGAGGCATAAATAGCGAAGGTACACGACGTTTCACGTCAAGCTTAGCGGTGCGGCTTAGAAAAAGTGACAAATGGCCTGACGATGCGCTGTCCTTGCGTCGAAACCTTACCTTCCTTTCCGTCCCCGGGCTGCCACCGGGCATATTAAGTATGCCTCGCGCATTCTCTCGCCTGATGTACAATGCAACTATTTATAGACCGTCCGAATCACCGTGACAGTAGTACAATCTTATTGCAACACTTATTATAGAAATTTCATTTTGATCTTGTAAGACGTTGCTAGAGGAACTTAAGCAAGGGATGAATTGGGTAGCCAGTACTCATTGATTAATTATAGATGAACTGATTGAATGATATATATGATATATATAGATGAATTGATAGAATCATTATAGATGAGAAAATTATACATTTAAATATGTGAATGAATTTTTGGTAATAATTTTCTAAATGAATTAGCAATAAACGATGGAAGGGCAGACGTTTTGAACGATAAATCAGATTCGAGGATTTGTGTAGCCAGTACTCATTGACTGATTATTATAGATGAATTTACTATAAGAAACACAGACTGTGATAAATCAGATTTTCATTAATCAAAATTATACATTTAAATATATGAATGAATTTTTGGTAATAAGTTTTTAAATGAATTGGCAATAAACGTTTTGAACGATCAATCAGATTGGAAGGTACTACGTTTTCGGGTATGAGAATGAGCCGCGTTTAACAGCAAGAAGCGTGATAGCGTGTACGCCGGATCGTCGTTCCGCGTTTAATTAACTAATTTATTTAATTGCTTGACGATTACCTTCCCGGCACGAAAACGTGTAATTTATTTTCGCCTTGTAACGAGTCGATCTTGTCCCTCTCTTTCTCTCTCGTTTATCTCGTTTCGCTGATTACGCTCCTCGCTCGTGCCGGCCTATCGTTTGGGATGAAGCGGTACCGAATGGTGTTAATTGTGATCGATCGGGTAATCGATTGATTTCCAACGCTTCCGTACATTTAATTATTCTTTCTTTAGTGCTGAATTCGTGTACGTACACGTGTTCTCGATGATTGACTTGTTAGGGTTTAGGGATTTATATGTCTTTATTAAAGAGTCTATGTAACACGCTGAACAGTGTACACAATGATCAGTGAAAAAATGTAGAAAATAAAATTAATTTTTTAACCCTGTAACTGCAGGCACTTTTGGTGCAGTCGATCGCTCTAGATGTAAAGAAACAAAAATGAACAAGATTTAAGTCGGACGTAAGATTTCGAGAACTAGTATCTTGACCGAATGATCCAGGTCCGAATCATCGACCGTGGCGAACAGTTCGCGGCTCGGGAATTGGTATTCCCCGGTAGGTATGAGTTAGCGGCATCGGTATGTGGGTATTATACCTTTTGTATTCCGATGTGACACGCCTCCGTCACGTTTGCGGCCGTACGACGACGACGACAACGTCGGCCACGGATGTACGGCTGGACAACGATAAGAGTGTCTCTCACTGGACATTCACGTACACCCAATACGATTATAGTTGAGGGAAAGAGAAAGAGTACAGTCCGTATCACAAGGTGTTGATATCTTCTAAGAAATCTCGACTTCAGGATTTTTATAAAAAATTTTCTGATCTTACACTTTTGAGATTGCATTTCATCTTAGGCTGTGTGATTAAAAATTTAGAATGAATTTAATCAATTCTATGTAATTCTAATAAATCAGTCACAAGTTTTAAGCAAATCATTGCACTTGTGTAAAATAAAAATTGAGATACAGATATTTCAGGTAAAATTAATTTACTATGTACATGATAATATGAAAAATTACTGTGAATTATGTTTAGGCGCGAAGCTTATTTTGAATCGAAAGTATGATTTGAGTTTTGGAAACGCGATGTTGCGATGCGGACTGTACGTACGTACGTACGTACGTAGGTACGAACACAGAGGCACAGAGACAGACGGCATGAGCGCGGGGCCTGTGCGGATGCCATACGTAAAGGCTCACTGGTAGCAAGAGTTACCCGTGGCCGTATGTACGTTTGAGAATACATTATGTAAGCAAAAGGTGAAAAAAGACCGGTGCGGTGGAATAAGCCCCACCAGATTCTATCGAGTCGCGTCCCTTCGCTCTTTGCTCCCTTCTTCTTCTTCTTCTTCTTCTCCTGCCGCGTGTTCCTGTGTACCCCGAACATCGGGCCAGCATCAGGGCATAGACCTTCGGCTCTGTTGTATACAGGGTGTTACGTTGTGTGCAGCTACAAATATCCATTCGATTGTTAACCCAGCAATAGCTTTGGTTGTGTGATTATAAATCAAGTCATTTTTCATAAGGATTAAACAAGTTTCCATTTTGTCTCCTTTCTGATCGAATGTACAATGAAAATTAATTTGATTAAAATAGTAATTATGGTGTTTTTGCATTAGGAATAACTTTTGATGATTTTTAAGAATTTTTGAAAGTTTATAACCATTTGGTTTGAAACGTGCGATTGAAGTACGTATTTATGAGCGATGGTGTATATGTACCGAAATCGGGTAGGAAGACATGAAAGAAAAAAGGATGAAAACAATGCATCCTGGAAGCGGGCAGACGAACTTCGCCGGACAGGGAGAGAAAGTATGAGAGGGGCATTCACAGTCGATTCCCGTTGCGGACATTGAAGCGATACCCCCTTCGATCTCCCAATCAGCCGATTCGGAAGTTTCAACCAGTAACCAGCTGGCTCCGAACACAATCTTTCAGATATCGCTGTATTACATTCGTCAGATTTTTATCACAAAGAATTCATTTCGCATCGATATACTTATATATCTTTCCTCTATTTAGTTCAGTAATTTTGACCGGGTGAAAATAAATAAGTCGGGTCTCTGCAGACTTCCTTTCATTCTGATATTTAACGTCGAGATATCTCTAAATAAAATTGCTTCATCAGGCTTTCCATGTAGGCAGTAACAATGTCGCACGTGGGGGTATAAATCGGCGCAAACGAAAAGAATTACAGTCTTTCTCCTCGTTTGGGATTCCACGGAGGGCATCGGTTGATTCACGAAAACCGAAATATTCAAAAGCCACGCGCGTTTCGTGGGTCACGTATGTAGCCCGTGCCTTCGCCATGCGGTCATTCCTTTACTGATTCCTCAATTTCGAGATTGGTTACTTACAGAATAAATACCGAAGTTTAATGATTCAGCTTAAGTGAAAAAGAGTGTCCAAAACTATCCAAGTGAACAACAGCGGTGAAAAATTGGAGACTTAAATTGAATCTTTTCTACTGTATGGATTTTTTTTCAAATATTCCATGCCTTTGTTTCGCGGTGATAACATTGTTCTGGTTACATCGCACCATGGGGCTGTACTCTTTTTTTTACTTTTGCCGCTCGATAAAATCACGATACACTTGGTCCATACGTACATACACGTGAACGCTATATTTCATCCGGGTTGCGGGAGATTCGACGTCGGCAGATAAGAGTCCGGCTACGTTTTAATAAAATTGCCTATACTATTCGACGGGAGTACCGCGTTTTAAAGGAAATTACTTCGCTTGGTAGCTCGGTAAACAGAGAAAGGAGCACGTGGTGTACTTTTTTTCAAATTGAAATAAAATCGATGAAGCGAATTCTGCCTTCGTCCCCGGCCAGCGAAGATGGAAATATGAGTCTCATTCGTTACGCTGAAAGTGCAACATTTATGAACTCGCCCATGATAAAGTTGCACCGTCGACTCGAAACGCCACTGGCGATCTTTAAGCGTCTTATCTGAAGGCATACAGTCTCCCACAAGAACACTATGATAATTCATTTGTACAGCTTCGAACAATTATTCTGGACCTACTACTGCCTATGTGTGAGTCTCCTATTGGGATTCAAAAGTAGTAATAGGTCTATGTCTCATTTGGTTCTGGCTTTTATTTCTGTTTAATGAACTGTTTTTATTTCGAAACGTCAAAATTATGTCAGAAGCTAGCAGCATTAATGCCAGATCGAGCACTAAAAAAATGAAGTATAGATTTATTATTACTTTTCAATATTGTCCCAATAGGGGATGCACACATAAGCAGTAGTGGGTCCACAATAATTGTCCGAAGGTGTACAATCCCTTATACGTGCACATACGACATTAATTTTACATAAACTTTTGCATTTCATACTCTCAATACAGAACTCAAATTATATTTTTAAAAAAAAGTAACACGTTAAAAATTCATTGAAAATTGAATGTATATACAAAATACGTATACCTAAAAGAAAGAAAAAACGAATTATTGACCGGGACTGTACGTTCGTTAATAAATTCGTTCGACGCACGGCAGGCAAGACCGTGGCGAAGCAGTAATCGCATTTTTCCCTGGAAATACGTTTTTGTCGTTGCAACACAAATTGCGGCTAGACGCGCGCTCGAGCCCACGGTTGGCGCATTCGTTCGTTGCACCGATTCCAATGTCATTATACCCTGTACCCGGCCAGAAGAAGAACTGGCCTGGGCCGTGGAAGGTGCAAACCACATCGTCCCCCGGTGGTGGTAAAAGTGCAGGTGCAGCGCGGAGAGTAGAATAGATACCGGTACCCCCGACGGGTTCACGCCGCCTACAATAAATTTCACGACCGCCGCGATCCAGATACGACTGCGCCCGCAAAAACCGAGAGGCGAGAATCGATATTTACCAGTTTTTAAACCGCGCGGATATCGCTTCGCCGCGGTGGAATGCAACTATCGAAAATCATTGCTTCATTTTACTTAATGAGTCCCCATTGTTGGCCACCGGCTGCTGCTCCTCAATCTATTCTACCCGCACCCTAGACTCGCTTTCTCACACGATATCGATCATCCTCATTGTTCATCCTGTATACAATCGCATCAAATTTTTCATACCGACGCATACGACGTCTTCTACGATAACTGTTGCGTCCCGTGAATTTATTCTTTGAACAACGATACAAATTGCGTGGTAAAGTTAATAATTAGACTGTAGACTTAGTGCATTGGTAAGATGTATTTTTATAATCGGTTTGCATTAACACGTTGGAGCACGGTGGAATTAAAAGTGTCCTACTTTTTTATGAATTTCATGGCATGGTAGGACATTTTTAGTCCCACCTTGAAATCTTGCAGTAGCTGCATTTGCATAGATTTATATTTCCTCTTATTTACGTAAAGCAGTTGGTAATGTCTTTAAACAATCTTACGAATGTGTTTCCTTTGTTGGCAACATTAACTATTACTATTTTGTTATGTTTTTACATGATTTTATACCTTTATTAATAAAAGTATACCGATCTTGTTTCATTTACAATCCGATAAAATTCCTGTGCAACGTAGGTATATTTTTTATCTGAAATCTCAAAGAGTTAAAAATTGTGAGTTACAATTTTGAGTCGAATCGTTTGAAGTCGGCCGCGTGAAAAGAAATGAGGTTCCCGATTAGAGGAAGGGGATTGTGCAACGAAGAGAGCGAACGGTTTCACCGTGTCATCAATCACATCCGCGCGGTGGAATTTCTTGGCAGGGTGGTATTTTCGCGAACTTTGAACCAGTGTAAATTTCTCGCGCCCCGTTCCATTATTTATTTTTTGGTCGACTGTCAGTACCTGACACAGAGTTGTTAATTATGTATGTACGTACCGGCCAGCGCTCTTGGCAGCGTAATATTTTCTCCGGGGTTTAGCGTATTATTATTTGGCATTAGCTCCGCCGCCCGTTGAATACGTCGTTAAACCGTTTATTCGCCGTGGTAATGAACGGAAGAAATTAGTCGATGTCGCGTGATAATCAAATTACATTAAATAATAAACAGATATAAAAATAGCAGTTCTTCATAAATATCTCTTCGATTTATTTTATCATAATTCTATGAAAATGATTAAGAACAGGATTTTATTATATCTTCATATAGAATTTATTATCATTTCGTCGTTAACCCCTTGACTTACAATCACGTCTGGGAGGTGTCATTCACTTCAAGTCAAATTCGTACAAATTCCGTTTTATTTGTAAGTTAAAG
>SHCU01000105.1:252977-265570 GCA_004307685.1 Ceratina australensis
TGTTTTATTTAGTAATTAGTGTAGAAATTGTGACATAAAGTGCTTCAAGACACCGACATGGAAACTATCACCTGCCTATGTATTAAGTACAACTTCAATAGAAGCAAGTAAGTTTTTACTTATCACTAAATTTTACCTAATGCTACAAAAAACGTATGGATAAAGAGAAAGGTACTGCTTGTTTATTAATACGTGTCAATTTTATTTGGTGAACCGGTATAAATAAATAGCGTTATAAAATAAAACAACATTAGAATTCACGTAAGTCAACTCGTTGAAACGCGCGGTGTTTAAGTATTGTTATAAGCATACAGTTATAAAAAGTTTTATCACACTTAATGAAAGATAAAGACAATTGCAAATAATCAACAATCGATTCAGTAACATTAACATTTCATATCTATCCGGGAAGAGATAGATTGGAATGTTTCAATACGATCCATTTGGATCATTTTTCTAATTTGTTAATACCCTTAAAAAACGTTGATAAAACATTGACCACAAGTGCATAGACGTGATTTGTACATTGACAGTGAAACATTTAGCTTGAAATTAATATCTTTGCAATCGCAAAAGATATTAACTGTCATTCGAAAATTCATTATAAAATCTTATGTCCATAATGCTGTCGGCATTATCCCTTCAACTGTCCCAGCAGCTGGCTTCAGATCCTCATTGCATAAAAAGTTCAACGGCATGTTAACCAAGTGTCCCTATAATTTGTAAAACGTAGCAGTAGTTAAAACTTATTAATATACTTGTTAATAATTGTCGAATCAATGGTACCTTGATCTGTTCTACCATTTCTTGAGCTGAAAGTGGATTCGACAAAGAAAGTGGTTCTTCGTCTTGGTATTGCTTCAGCATAGAAAAGTTAACAACTTTGTCTGTAGGGATACAGTGAAATACTTCTTCGTAGATATCAGTGTTCCGAGTGCTCCTGGCACACCACACATCTTTATAGAACGACCTCTTAATAATATCAGTTATATCTATATCCTCGTTAGTCTTAAACAATCCCAAATGTTCAGACACTAGCTGCTTTCGTAAGGATCCTGCGAATTTTCCGCAAGGGAATGGTATATCGTTCATTCTACCATCTTCGAATTCCTGATCCTGCGACCATAAAATGATTTCCAGCAATAGAATATTTATGGATTTTATAGTTGAATCGTCGTGACAATAGTTACATGAATTATAACTGCGATTTCACTATCCCTCGTCGCTATCATACTCCGATCGTTGATGTTAGCCGAACCACAGATGACCGTGTTATCATCAACAATTAGTAGCTTGCTGTGGACATAAATTAGTTCCGTGACTAATGTTCCATTCAACATCGCGTGTGACCTTAATCCATGGAATGTGATGTACTCGCTAGGATCCTCTATCCCAGCTTCTATCAATCGATTCAGAATAGCATCTTTGCCTCTGAAAACATATCATTCTCAATTCCTTATTTTTATTCCTGAATGGAAATCTATGAACAAAATTTTTACCTTGATATAGAGGCGTAATTCCAATGTGTGATTGCACGTAAAGCAGTGCCGGTCGGGCCACCAACTTCGCCCTCGAAACCTGGTAGCAAAGGCATTATCACAAATACTCTGAACACGGCGCCTTCTCGATGTGCCCTTAAAATGCGTTTTAGTAATGTCTCCCCTATACGATTCTTCACTGCGGTTCGTTCCATGGAGGACAGAGTTATGAAAAATTGGTTTTCAATATAAATGTACCTAGAACGAAGGGAAGAATGTTACACTGCTCAACATATATTCCATGCTTCCAAGGAAATTTTACCTCTCCGCTTTACTGATTGCTTCGATGTAAGCTTCCTGTATACTTTGTTCCAATGTTTCGGAATCGAGGAAACCCGCAGACCAAGAGCTAACTGATCTTAACACTTGACACTTAACATTGTGCACGGCAGTCTTCTCAAGAAAAGGTATATAGATATTACAATTTTTATAGGATTTTGGAAGTAAGAATGGGTAACACGAGTTCAATTTCGCCTTCTCCATCTGCAGATTAAATTACATCAAATCAATATCGCTTACAATAATTTGATTAATAATGACTTACTTTAATTGCGTTCCAACGTTGTATAAAGTGTCTCGCAACATCTCGAGCTGCCGCGCCTTGTACCATAACTCCTATATCATGCCAAGGCATTCTAGGAGTATTGCTTCTATCCACTAAGTCCTGATAAGGTTTCTCGAGATCATTGAAATCTTTTACTATGAAATTCACGTAATCCTTGCCCAGCCAAAGTTTAGATATTCCGGAGTAGTCTGAAGCTACATCTTCTTCTAAACTATATGCTAAAGCTGTTCTGGTTTCGATCAAGGTTTCTGCCGTATCGCTGAAAGTATATCATCGATATTGGAACATAGATTCTCTCATTCATATTAAATATACACATTATCAATGTGTAAATTTACTTGTCTTTCGCATCTTCTTCGTCGCTGCTTCCCTCATGCGGATTATAAACCATGTTAATCAACTCCTGTCTTTTCAATCTAATATTATGCTTCACTTTATCCACGGTATCCTTCGCCATGCCAAACAGATTCTTACGCTCTGTGGTTGGAGTGTCGCACTTCATCGTTTCCGGTTCCTCCATCGTTTGCATTAATAATAAATCAGCAGGATTTAATTGTGGCAGTGCCAATGGCATTGCTCTCATTGGTCTAAAAAATCCGAAGCTCAATTTTGAAGTTTATCAGAAATATAAACGTAGAAACTCACAGTACAGGAATAGATTTCGTAGTTGCCATTACAATCGTGTTTGTCGCAATTGCCAATGATAATAAAACGCCTTTATTCACGGTGGCATTCGATACCTTTTTACTGCTTGTATTAGTATATTTACTCTTGTGAGGAATATAGATGCTAGACTGGTGGGTACTTCCTATAATAAAGGACAACGTATTAATTATTACTGAGCGCATTAAACTCTCAGATCGACCTACCTAGATCTATTAGTCTGTGCTCGTTATTGTCCCACCGACCATAACATAAATCGATACCGCCTAGAAAAGCGATGCTTTGATCAACGACGACAATTTTTTCATGATGCGCCCATAGAAACACCCCTACTCTCGCGTGATCTGGGTGACGTAACACCTTTATATTCTCAGGACATTTTTCAGTCAATCGTTTTTTACTGTAATAGCTATTTATACCCAGGGCAACTTCAACTTCCTTGTAGATCATTATAAATACCTTAACTCCCTCACACTAGATAAAAATGATACTATCGTTATACGATATTCATGGTTCTTTAAGTTTCAAGCGTTATTACGGATCTTACCGAAAGCCTTATTTCACAGCATTAACAAAGTAAAGTCAATCGTTTATAAATTGAAATAGAAAATATTGAAAATTGATTTCCAATAATACTCACAGCTTTTCGTTCCAAAATCTTATCTAGCCGCCAATAATCACAGTTCTTAGCTGGCCTTTTCATATAAATCTCAGGCGACAGCCACCAGTCCGCGATAAAAATTTCCTCTTTAGCTTTTTCTAACGCGTCTGCGACTGCGGACATGTAAGTCGATCCATCGACGAACCATGAAGCAGGTATTTGAGAACGATAAGGGGCAAACGAATTGTGTGGATTCGTTTGTACGAAATCGCGACCTGCGACGATGTAAATTAATTCAAGTTTAATCAGTATTTTTCTAATCTTACCTTCCCTCTGGCTAACTTTCTGTATGAAGTCCATCCATTCTTTAGCTTTTCTCCTGGTCCAACATTTAATCACTATGTGCCTGCTGAGATTTACTATTTGCATGCCGTTTCTCATGCCTGTCGTGTACATGCCGAAACTGATTCCGAAACCATTATCCATTAGAATCACCGATTTTATGCTGCCGTCTTTGGGCCTAATATAGGCAACGAAAGTGTCTTTAACGATGAGGTGTCGGGAATGCCATTTTCCGCATAGGGACGTGCAAAAATGATTACATCTAACGCAACACATGCCTTCGAGCAGGCCGCAGAAATTCAATCTAGTTCTCGCGCCGGAGCCAGTCCGTTTCAAAACGTTCCCCTCTTTACCTTTCATTCCTAAATCTTCTATAAAAGATAAGTACGAAACTTCCAAGAAATTTATCTGAAATCGTTTGACAATTGTTAATGCATGTCTCATCATCGAATTGAACAAATAACTTACAGTTTCTGGATGGCGCAAGTAAATTTTTATTTTCAACAGATTCGTCAGGTACTCTTCTAATACTTTCTTCCTTTGCTCTAGCTGCTCGTATGGTACAAGCACATCAGGCTTGTTTGGAAACCTGAAATGAAATTCGTTTGAATCTTTCATATTTGAAATATTAAAATGTCTTCATACCTTGGCAGAGCACCTTTGCGACCCTTCCTCTCCTTTGATTCCTCCAAACTTTTTAAACTGATTCTCTTCTCCTTGTGAGTTTTAGTTGGGAACGGTATGTTTAAGCTAGCACGGTACAGTTTCAATTGATTATGCAAATGTTGAATGTGTTTGTATCGTTTTTTAATGGTCCACGTGAAGGGACCATGCCTGAACTCGATAGTGTACAAGTTTGGATTCAGAGGATGCGTCGTTACACTACGTTCATTGTCTACGATGCTCACATGCACTTGCTCTCCAGGAATGAAAATATTGTGTTGCTGGGTTTTAAACGATTTCGGTAATTCGTGTATGGCAGAGAAAGGTATCACACCAAGACGTTCTAGCATCAACAGAGACAACATATGGATATATTTCATTGCAGTTAGGATGATAGAATGTTAGATGATAGTAACAGACTTCATAGAAAGTGACAAAACTAAACCATTATCTTACCTCTGTTGTCTGTGTCTTCTCTACCATCGAGATTTATAGTGTCCTCATTTTCATTCACAGTAATATCCATGCCATCAGGTACACCTAATGCATCGTCGAATTCAGGATCTTGAGAGATCACACGCCCTACAGCGTGGTTCACAATGTTTTCATCATTAGATATATTATCACACATTCTTATATGTTAATGATACACTATTTGCTGATACAATATCTAAACTAAATAAATAACTGAACATATGATGTTAAGTCAAACTTTGGTCATAGTGTATAGCAGCTATACTATAGCTTATAAATTTCTGCACACTTTTATGCCATGATTAAAAGATTCCTGTATATGGAGTTGATTACTATTAATCGTAAGTAACACGTGGAAAAATTGTAAAAAGATGGTTTTACAAAGCGCGAAATAAATGGAGAAGTACGGTAACACAGAGATGGTTTACAAAGTAATTATATGACAAAGAAACATGGATTTTCCTGACTCAGAAAATGATCTAACGTGCGAGGGAGGGGTATAAAACGTTGGCTGCAGATCCACTTAAATTGGAATTCACCATAATAAGACTGAAACGAATTAATTGGCAGCTCCTTTCGTTTTAACTTCCGGCTAACAATCACGTTACGATTTTCACGCGTCGTTTGCAGATGATAGAACTGACACACATGTTACCGGAACGTAATTAAACAGTGTTAATAAAAGGATACAATTTATTTGCGTATTTAAATGTCACATCACTACGTTCAGGTTATAAATATTAACGATATTCTCTCGGTGAATGGTACTACGATAATGTATTTCGCGATCTATCGCAAGAGTTTGATATAAGTATCTCAGATAATTCCATTATCATTAGGAATCAACGATCGCAGTTGATTAAAAGGCGAGATCGGCTAATGTGTGACAGCTCACGCATTATTGACGTTATCATAGATTCCGTCGATCAAAGAATTACTGGTATTGTAGGGATTCTCTATTTCCTCTTTTCCATTTTCATGTTCGATTCTTTCTTTCACTTACCATACCTTTAAGCTTTTTAAAGATATTCTGAAAAGCATGTACAACTTTCAATTAATAATTGATACTTATTACATGATGACCTGTGATAAATCCACGATGGTCCTGCGTGTAAATATTTTTTTGTCTTCAATAAACAACATTTTATCTTAGGCGCTGATGATAAATAATTGTTTGTAATCTTTATGTCTTATCCATTGATGTATGCATTTGATTCATCGTTACATGACTGATAAGACTGACAAATAATGAAATGCGTGATATGTATAAATTAATAATTATTCAAGTATCTTTGAAATAGTATCAGTCTTGAATCTCCTAATCAAATAAGAGTCATCAGTGAGAATTGTTTAGAATTGTATACAAGACCATCGTTGTAGATACCTTATCAGCGGATTCTTGTTATAGATATTGATCAACATTATATATTAACACTTATGAATATCGTCGACTTACAAAGATCTAATAAGAGCACTTAAAATTACCGTGACCAAAGTAATCTATAATTCGTAGGAACTTCGTAACGTACACCACTCAGGTGTCTATTATTAAATCAATTTTTATTAAACCTGACCCAGGTAAAAATACTTGGCTTGTTATAAACGCGAACAATGTCAATAGAATTAAAATCCCTCTTCAAAATCTATTTATAAATATATTTTTATCGTGATCCAGGTAAAAATACTCTGTAATTTTATATACACTTGTGAATATGTTTGCCTTGTAAGTAGATCGCGGATTTTATCATAGAAAATTTATTCAACAGTCGATAATACATAAAACATTAAAAACGAAATGTTATTCTTTTTCAATGACGAAAGATACGCACAGATTGCATTTCGCTGATATACACGTAACTTATTGTTCACCAAGAAAAATACTTTGTATGAAAATCCGTACGTAAGATTCATTAGCGAGATATCGAGACGCGAAGAAAAAAAAACATTGTCATTTGAAACAATTGGTTTTAGAACGCGTGCACCAGATACACGGGCACAAAGAAAAGTGGAGCACCGTTATAAAAGGGTTCAACGTGTAGGCCCGTTCTTTCTCGATGTACTCGCATTGGCAATTCGATATTTCTTGTTATTGTAGAGTACGCGCAGGAAACGAGCACCACCGTACGATTATTAGGATGGGTAATTGTTCGGTCGTGCGATCCACTTTCGAATTGGAACGCGTCAACGATCGATTTTGTTCCTCGATTAGAATGTCAAGGGAAAGCAACGTACGTAACGAATATGCAATGATACAGAGCGATCTCCCTACTTATCACTTGGGAATACTGCCAATTCAGGTCTTCCTGCTAATTTGTGATCGAACATTTCTTGTGAACTCACTCGATTCAATAGGAGTTTGATCGAGTTTAATATATTCGCCCAGCCCTGTATCATTGCTGATCGATCAGAAGATTAAATAATTAGGAAGTGGGCTTGACGATTTGGGATAATTAACAAGTGACGAAACACCGTGACGCAATAGTTCTACTTCGGGCAATACGAGTGGATTTCAAAACAGCAGGGGATGAAAATGTTTCATCAAGATATTTCGGCATCGTGGAAACGTATGGCGAAACGACATTTATGTTATAGTATTTTAAATGCATAGTATATAAACTAGCATGCGAATTATGTAAATTGAATCATTAATGTCGGTGGATCAAGACGTACGTGGATGCGATTCTAGATCATGGTTACATAAATGCTGTACGCCTATTCAGTGGAATAACCGTGTTAAAAAATTGAACACGAGGTTGCATGTATTCTTTTTCATGTATCTAGGTTCCAAAGTGAAACACAAGAAGATCTCCTATTTTTTGCAATCATGCATATTCACAAAGTATTTTATTCCGATTTCTTTCGTGACATTTTTCGACACTTTCTCCATGGAAACTTTTTTTATATGCAATTCGTCAAAAATCGGTGAAAGTAAAATTAATTATTTAAATTCTTATCCGTGTATCTCGCAACGATTTGCAGCCTGTCCTGCATTTCCTTTAAGTAAGTACCTTCGCGCTTTTCATAGTCACCCTGAATTATTAGGTTGTCCCATAAGTTTCTTCCTATAACTTTTGGAAACGAAATAAATACTGTCCGTATGAGACTTGTGAGATAATCCATTACATGTATTCGCAATTTCTTTGTTGTTTTAGACACCTACGTGATCCAATTGTTTGAAGCGAATTAATTTTAATAAATTTTTAAGTTTTTGAAATAGTAATTTCAGGAGACAAAAATATATATTATTATTATATATATTTAGATATTTGCTCTACTTCACCTTTCGTCGTGGTCAGAAACCTACGGAGACACCTCGTTACATTTGTGATGAAAGGTGAAATAGAGCAGATATCGAAAATCAATTCTTTTTACCCCCTGAGACTTCCACTAAAAAAATCTAAAGATTGATTAAAATCAATTAATTTCAAAAAATTGGAACAGATATGCGTGTGAAGCAACAAAAGAAATTGCGAATGTATGTATTGGATTATCTCACAAGTTTCTTTCGGACCGTATATTCGTCTCGTTTCACAAATAGGGAAGAAACTTATGGGACAACCTAATAGATGTATACCAAAATTTCTGACGTACTCGATATTTTCGATTGCAGTATGCCACGGTTTGCAGGAAGTCACGCATATCAAAGCGGCTATCAGTCAGTAAGAGGCGCGAGGCGACGTACATACGCGTCTCGTTGGAGGGGAGGCTTTCGACGTAAATATCCTTTACTTAGCCCGTGGGGTAGGGGCAGAGTAAGTACTTACACGGTGCGCCGGGTGGTGCAGTTGGTGGTGGCGAATGGTGGTGGTGGCGGAGCCGAGCGAAAGGGAAAACGGTCCGGCGAACACTTTTTTTCTCCCCCATTTAGAGCCTGGTTTTTTGACACGCCGGTCGGTTCGATCGGCTACCATTTGTCTCCGAGCATTCCGTCGACGAACGTCCCCAAACGCGAACGCGGTGACCAGACACCGAATTCACATCGCGCGAAGATGCCTGACGATCATTTTCACTTGACTTGATCGGGCTGATCGACAGAGTACGTTCATCGATTCTGCGGAAACTCTCAAGTTTCAGCGAGGAACGCGCGTGTAATTGGAACCGAGTTACTGATCTGCTTCGACGACTCGATTTAATTGTGAGATTAGTGATAAGGGGTGCCTTTAAGCGTGCGGGAGGACCTGACGTGACAGGTGAACTGAGATGAGACATTGGATCGCGCTGGAGTAACAAGCTTCAAGGTACGTGTGATTCAAGTGCGGCCGGAACTCCCTTTTGTCTGTTGTGGGAAAATTCTCGAGGTCGTCTTTATGTTAGAAGAACGATGTGCTCCTTAGATTGCATTTTACGGTTTTTTTCTTCGCAACTCCACGGTTCATTATAGCCGATTTCCGTAGTTTCTAAGATCGATTTAGTTATGAGTTACGTGATTCGATCTCGTCGCAACCATACGGATATTTTTTGATATACAAATTTTAAGTTAATAAAATTTAATTGTTTTTAGGTATTAAGGAATGAAATATAAGTTAGTGGTTTCAGAGTGAATGCTGTAATAAGCTCGTTGACGTATCAATTACGAATTTTCCCAAGACCGAGGAAAAACTCGTTCGAATGTGTGTTGATAAAAAATCTGTTCCGCGACGGGAACCGGTCAGAGTTGCAGAATATTAACCAAACGGCCACGGAATTAACTGACCGTTGCTTGTAACTCGGTATAAGTCCACTTTCACGTTTCGCGCGCAAGCTTCCAGATGTTCCCGGCGTTTCTCTTACGTAAAACCCGAGTTGGACCGTGCCGAAACGATCTTTTTCGACCGGCGGTCACGGTGCCTTAAATCGAACAACAATCCTGAAAATTGGCCCCGGGATCAACGGTGCATGGGCAATGTCTCTCAGAGAAAATTCGTTTCCTCCTTCTCGATTCGCTTTAAATGTATTTATACTCTTCCAATATCCTGTAATAATAACGTAGAGACTGTGAATTCCGACGACTTGAACAGATTCTATGGAACTTTAATTCCTGTCGGTTATGCAAATTCACATAGTGGAGCATAAGAACTGGTTTTACTTCCCAAAAAATATAATTCGTGCTATGCGTAATTACGTAAACATTCGCAAACTTGTTCCACTGGCAAGAATTTTCCTAAACTCTCGAGAGCCTGATAGCAATAACGCATGTATCAGGACGGAGATTACAATATGTCTACGATCGGCGCAGTTTCGCGTTCGCCAATTCAGCGATTTTTTTATTCGTGGATAATTTATCAGAATCAGTGGTTTAATAGGAGCTCTATATATTCACTAATGTACGGAATATGCTTTGCAATATCGCATAACCTGATACGTGCAGCTGCACACGGAGAACTTACTTTCGATCGGCGCGTAACCGATTCGTGCGCACGAACGATCGTGGAAAGGAACACGGTTCTCCGTGCCATGCTTTTTTCCTCGCCGATCGTAACGCGTTACAAACGAATTAGAGCCCTGGCCAGGTTCCTTGCTTTCGTATCGTAGTTACATTAGCAATGCAATCAATGTTATCAATTGTAAAATTAAAGTTTCACGATTCACTGGTACTCCAAGTAACAAATAATAATAGCTAGTCAAAAATTATATAAATTATCCAACAATTTCTTGTAACAATTCACGTTGAAGAGTTTTTCGTAACATTAATGTAAGAATTAAAATGATTTAAAATAAGTACTGATATCGTGTTATAAAATATGATATTATACACCAGGCAATATATGTAGAATAATAGAATATGGGCATGCAGAAGTTGAATGGGCGAATGTTAATGAAACAGCGATGCAACCGTAGCTGGTAACGGTATTTCGAGTACGGTCGTCGATCCACACGGCTGATCTTGATCTTCCTCCTCTCCTCGATCTTCCAGCCGCGAACGGAGGAAAGAGGATCGAGAGACTCACGATGATCACGATCAACCCGGCCGCGTACTTGAGACGGCCTCGTTAGATCCGCCGTTTGTCAAATATCCAGAACCGGTTCATTTATCCACTTTGTACATTTACCCTCTGCCCGTACGTGTACGTGTACTTTAACACTTGTGACTTGGAATTCTCATTGATCTCTTTTTATTGAATTCATATAAAAAAGCTTGTTGCGAAATGGATGAGATTATTTTTGGACACCGCTACACAGCTTTCTGGAATCAGTAATATAAATGTCGTTCGGTGCAATTCAGGTTTTTCAGTGCAGAAGGGTGGGGTCGGATATTTTTAAGCCTTTCCAGGCTACGAAACGAACCTTGGCCTCCTTACAGGATGTTCATTTTCTTTTCAACCTCATTATTGACATTGCCAATTCTTAATTAACTTTTAATTACCATCACGCTATACATATAGGTAGAATTAAAAAAATTTGACATTTAACCTCGATCAAAAAGATCATATTACGAGTAACGTGTTTGGGAAGAAGTTTAAATATTGAATGATGTATTCCGGTAGCGTAGGGTTAAAACGAGTTTCGAGCTTAAATGGTACACGTAAACGGAAATCGCGAGCTAAATTCGACGCGTCTCAGAATATCAGGTAATAACGATCGTCGCAGTATTATTAAATGACAGCACGACGGTGGGCGTTTTTTTTAATGGAACAAACGAAGAGCAAGCGACATTCTAGTACACCGTAGCGGGATAAAAATATCGGCGATCGATCTTTTTCGATATAGAAGCGAAGGGTGCAATTGCTTATTCATCCTTGACAATGTAAAAATATTCCGAGACACGGCGTCGATGATATAATTTACCGAGACCATCGTCAAACAAACTCGATTAACCGTTTATTAATAAAGGTGAGAGAGACATTTTTCTCGGACGAAAATGGGAAACAAATTTGCTGATATTATACTGTTCCGGTCTGAAACGTATGATCTCATAGGTGTTCTCGGTGCGTTATGGTACAGTTGTCGAGAATTTATACGCGCCGGTTAACAGGCCGGGAATTAGCCGAGTAAAAGTATTATGTATTTAAATGCGGAGACTATAGCGGCTTTACTTTCGCACGTGCATGTTCAACGGCCTTTCCTGTACCAGGTGGCCGAAAAGGAACGGTGAAAAATCCGTAGAATCGAAATTCGGCGTTTATTAAGTTTTCAATTCTTCTTATCATTTTTATTTTTTTCTTACAGAATGGCGGGGAGATTTTCTGGGTGCGCCGTGGCATTGGTAGTGCTGCTGATCGTCGCAGCCGAAGGTCTACGTAGTACTCAGGTCAGGAAAATTGATAATGCACCACGTTTAACTTGGAGTTTACGAGAGATCGGAACAGGTGGAATAATCTACGTCATAGCTCGTTATCCATATTATTCGCCGTTTTCCACCGGCGATTTTTTCCCTTCAAAACGCGATCCAAGTGTACGATTTTGTGTCAAGGATACCTACAGTGTTGCGTTTAGTGCGGTGGCGGCGTTAATTCTTCTTTTCTTTCCTTTTTCGCGAAGGCTGCCACGCCGGTGGAACGGTTTAATTCTTATAATTTGTACGGGTCCCGTGATCGAACCTGCCTATGGTTAATTAACGGCCGAGGAAGTGAGTTATTTCAGCGGATGGCTTATGACAATCGAGCATCTATTAGCTGTAAAAAGGAAATTCCTGTTGATTTTATCCTCGCGCATTCTACTCGCTTCCTGTCGCTAACTCATCTCTCCCGTTTGCTCGGTCTCATCATCGTGAATTACGAATTTCAAGATAAAAGATATCAGTTTTATTTTACAAAATAGAATTTCATAA
>SHCU01000105.1:273248-283673 GCA_004307685.1 Ceratina australensis
TCAGACGTTCGTCTCGGACGTGCAACCATTCTACGGAAGATCACGTAACGTTGGGAATAAAATGCAAATAGTGTTGCATGAAAAGAGCACGGGGTTAACGTTGCCCGGTAGAGATGCCTGGAATCATGATCGACGATTTACCCTAAAAATTCGTTTAATCGTCGCGAGCCACGGCAACGTTGGTCATCATCTTGATTATCAGGAGAAGAGCCGATGGTTAAGTGAAATCGCGTCTCGATCGCGGAGTCAAACGATGTAGAAAATCACTAATAATCCCATGCATAATTCACCGGTCTGGCCCGGTGATAATTGTCCCTTTGCCTCTCGCAGCCCGTTCATTCGCTCGGACGGACGGATTCACTATTGTCGGAAGTGAAAACGAGGATCGATCGTAGATTCTGATGCATAATCGAGAGAGGTTTGTACCCCGTCGAAACCCAAGGCCGAGGCGAAGGTATACAACGGAACGTTCGGTGTTGTCTCACTCGGTTATGCGGCAAAATGACCCGAGCCATTATTTTTATGCACGGTCTTTTCTCGGGAGAGAGGGATTATATTTTGCGAGCGACAGATTTCTCTTTTTATTAGCGCGCATTCTTCGTTCACCCATTTTTAGTAGGCTTCAAACTATGAGAATCAAAGGTTGCTTCATCCAATTAACTGAAGCAATATTTTATAAATAAATTGCGTTTCCTGGAAACCTTCGGAGCTTATCTCTGAAAAAATTCATGTTCACCTTGATAATGTTACAATCTTGAGAACTGATATAATATTTCATTTCCTTAAGGATGTATGGGTCATTAAGATAAGACAATGGCAAACCATTGAAATTTAATTGGCAAAACACTGTGGCCAATTATTGCATCTTGAATTTGAATGAAAAAACGTTGATTTCTTTTATGAAAGATATCGTACAGCCTTAAATCGAAGATCAATAATAAATTGGATCGAAATGGAAAAAGTATTAATTTACATACGCATGTCTCAGATTTTATACCTGAGAAGGCATTTTCAAGGAGAACAAAATTGATCCCGGATATTCGGATGGTGTCCCTTGCGAGTTGTTTCAACATGCGAAGTGGTCTACCTTCGGGTACGAATCGAAAACGACCTCTCACTCTTGCCGTCGGCGTAACAAGCTTTTTCAATAATTTTCGCGAGGTATTACGTGTGACCAACGACTGCATTTTTCATCGTGTTGTCTCAGTGTCAGGTTTTATCTGTTCCCAATGTCTTGGTCGTTCAATCTGTTCTCAAGTCAAAGAAAACGTAATTCAACTCTACAATCGCCTTCGGTGAATTTCTCCAGGCGAAATGAAATTACGTTTACACATTTTTCTATTGCATTAATTTCCTTTTAATTAATCACATAACGCGCTGGCGAGTCTGCTTTAATTATCAGAAATAGATGAAAAAATGTTTTTCTGGTAATTATATAAGGACGTTACTTCACCGCATAATGATTAGGTGCATACACCCGGGAATCCTGTGGAACTTTCATAGTGAACCACGGGTTACACTTTTTCCACCTCGCGGAATATCATGCCGGGTCAATTGCGATTGCCATTTCGCGTTGCGGGATCGTTACACATTATGTTGCATGCTCGTAATCACGTTGGACATGTACGCAATTACCAGCGGCAAGGGTTGCGAAGATTCTCCTATCGACCGCGAGTCCCATCCCTGCAATTATGCAAATAAATAAACGATATGTAATTACAGCGTTGTCTCTAACCAGCGTACGTTTAGTACCGTACGTACGTATCGAGAATTTTCCGTCGGTTTCACAGCTCGTGTTAAATGACGTTTTACGATGTTCTTTCGAAATTCACGATTTACGATTTAATAACCACGTAAGTTAACGTCTTATTCGCAGTTAGTAATATTCATGGTTTCTCTCGTACAATAACTTTTTCGACCCGCGCGATTTTACGCAATTTTAAGGTCCTTGCTACTGATGAGACGTTGCGAAATTAATGAGTCAGGCTTAATGCATTCGTTCTCCAATAACTATAATATAATAATATAACTATAATAACTCCAATAAGATTCAATTTCTGGGATAGTTCAATTAAAAATCAATTTACAGCTCTAGTTTATCACTCTAGCCGTATCAGACAGATTTTTAAATACGATTGCGCGAACAATTATTTGTGTTTCCCTTGTTATAAAATAATTTGGATGTTTGACGATCAGAACACGTAACGAGGAAAGTTGATGTAGTTTTTGCGGGGAGTAGAACAAATTTCGCTGTCAGACTTATAGATTATTATCTTCTGCGGACGTAATTTAGAGATGATCTCTAAGCGAGGTTTCTCTTTTTATGTCGTACATGTATAAAAACTTATCTTGATTAGTTCCATTAAAAGAAAGGTGTTCTCTACTGGCACAGTTACTGCCTTTGCTCAGGAACAAAGTCAAATGATCATTGTAAAACTAATTCTAACAATTCAACGATGATCAATAATTTTATTAAACATACTTGAATCATATTGTTAATTTTATGACTCCTGACATACAATTCAGAGATTAAATTTCTAACACTCCATATGTTTCTAGTGTTTTTAACGTCCGGCGAAAGTGCGCCATTATCAAGACTCGTTTTTCTTTTTATCAATGACCAAGAGAACTCCTTTCACGTTCCTCTTACTACTTTTCAATGATATCTCTAGACACTGTCTACCACAGTTTCAGAACAAGAGATTCTATTCAATGGTGCAGGTTTATGAAACTGTCCTCGTGATGAAGCAAAATGGGGCCACGATTAAGATACGGTGTTTTCGATTCGTTCTAAACGATCCAAGACAACCGTGGTGGTTGGAAAAAGTGTCGCGAAAAAGATCGTTCCATGGTTGGGAAACTGGCGGAGCTTATTTACAGTACTTAGAGCTGGCTGAGTGTTTAAGGTTGAATTCTCGAGTTCGACTGCATGGTTGACTAGGTAACGTGACGTGAAACACCGACTTTTACTTTCAACGCCCGATCCTGTACTACGTATGTCCCTCGCGGCCGGATAAGGATAGACGAAACTGGAGCATAGACCCGTGGCCGAACTCGGTTTCTCACTCCTATTTACTGTTGACTGGAAATCTGTTTCAATTAAATAAGGCATCTCGCATTTTTGGCCTTTCCGATGAATTTATTATAAATTCATCAAGTAATTTCCTATGGACAATAGAACAATTGTTGCTTCTAGAATTTATAAGATCGTTTAATGAAGTGACTGGATTCCATAATCGCAATCCGGTAACAATTTAGTAAATGTTCTCGTGAATTCATTCACGATGTCGTTAAGCGGGATCTGTAATTAGGGACAAGTACCGCTTGTTCTAACGAAGTAAAATGGTTACTTAGAATCGCAGGATAATCGATTCTCAGCCTTCTTATTCACTTAATGTGGTGAATGAAAAACACTTTTACAGATATACCGTAGACCTAATAGTTGACAAAATGTGTAATATAGATCCATGTACATATAGTAATAATCTGTTTAGACCGACGATCAAAGAGCAACGAGTCGTGGTACACTGAGGTTCCAAGACCCTTCCAAGCTACCAGAAGAAGCAACCACCTTACCATCAAGATCTCAAACGGCAAGAGCCAGATCATCTCAATCAAAAGGAGCTCCGAGTTCTGATAGACGAAAAGAGACAATCCTGTCAGAATCAAATTTCGACTCGGCGAGGCAGTCGAGCATCAAAACTACCAGGACCACCGAGGGAAACAGTTTTCCCACGACAACCGAAGCCACGATCGAATCGAGAAGAAGTCCTTCGGGGAAAAATAGAGAAGAGGTCAAGAGGGTAGAGGCAGTGAACAGAAGAAGCGGTAGGAGATTCCCTTCGGAGACTAAGGAAGAATCGAAGCCGAACGATGATCAGAGGACAAAAGGGACTTCTCGGAGAACGTCTAGGTTGGGGGCTACTGAGAGACTGGACAGCAGAGGGCCGTCCGTGTTTCAAGCAACCACGGAGCCCTCGAGATCCAGAACTGGACGGAGGATCCAAACAGCGTACTCGAAAAAGGAAACAAAGAGCCAAATAGTCACTTCCAGGAGGTACAGTAATAAAAGATTCCTGGAGCCTGAGAGTACTACGATCTCTCTTCGAAGAGGTAGATCCACTACGGAGAAGACCGAGAGGAGCACCAGGTCTGGCCGATCGAAATCGAATCAGAGGGAAAACGATACCGTGACTAGTAGGAATACGGACACGATTTTGTCGGAATCAGAGAGCGTCAGAGTCGATATTCCATTGACAGTGAACAGAACGGAGAATCCGATCTCTGATACAACCACAGGTCCGACTTTAGTTTCTCAGAGAAGATCAGACAACAAAGAATCCAGATCTAACACGAGAACATCCACTGAGAGATCGAAAGCTCGAGGACGGTCGAACGACGTCGAGGCCAGAACGAATCGCAGAGGATCGTCTAAGTTTAATGATCGTACAACCACAGAAGCGGCTGATCAAACGAGCACGAGGAGAACGGTGTCTCGAGATCGTTCGAGAGGATCAGAGATCAAAAAGAATTCTGTAACCGAGTCTCGATCGAGATCCAGGGGCAGGAATTCTGAGAACAGTGTAAAGCCTACTTCGGCGGAGCGTGAGGCGAAACGCAAAGTGTCCGGTGACAGGAGATCGAGGGTGCTCGACGTTACGTCGAGATCTGTCGAAAATCGTATACAGGATACGCAGGACACGCGTCGATCGCGAAGCAGATCAAGACCGGACGTTAGCAGCCCATCAACTACGACTGGTGAGTCACAAGAATTTATTTTTATTATTAGTCGTACTATATAAAGTTTCCAAAGATATTCCATTTGGAATTAGACGAGACCAAAGACAATATATTTCTACACAGATGTTACAACAACTGTTGCGTCAGATACAACAGTTTCTAGCGTAACGACAACAGCAAACTCTGAAGTCACTGGTACCACGAGATCAAATGCATCGTCGACAACCCCGAGTCCGAGAACGACAACGACGAGATCTTCAACCGCTACTTCAACGACCGAAGCTTCGGGTAGAGGTAGAGGGAGAGGCAAGGGAAGGAAGCAACAGAAGGAAGATTTTTTTAATAAGGGCCTGGGGTTTCGAGGTCGGAAGCCAACTCCGGAAGAATCGTCGAACACGACCGAGAGCAGAAGGACCGTTCCGTCGAGGAACGAGACCAAGATTCCTGGATTTGGTTGGACACTCAGGAGAAGGCCAGGGTACTTTAATAACACGGAGAGCGCGCCGAGACAAGTTCTACCCTCAGCGAGGGATCAAACGAACGAGGTGATTCCGGCAAATGAGGTGTCCACCAGCACAGAAGTCGTAACAACGGTGGAGACTTCGACGAGGAGAGGTTTTATGAAGGTGCAAACGACGGACGAGAGCACCACCGTGGCCGAGGTGACGACCAAGAGTAGCAGGAGGGGTAACAAGACTTTTGGATTGGGCAAGACCGGGGAACTCGAGGAGAGTGATAACTATCCACCGGAGTTTAAAGCGAAATTGTCTCAACTGGTGAGTCTTATTTAAAGTACGTTATAATTATGATCAGAGGATAAGAATGTTAGTTAATGGTAATACATTACGAGCAACTCAATGTAATGAGAAATAAATAAAGAATTCGTACTGTGTATTACTGATAAGAAAAAGTGCACGCTAATCGAGAAGTATGATTTCAGCAGAACGTCAGCGTGAAACTAGCAGCCCCCAAACCCACTTCTAAGTCTCCATTGGAGGTAAGAGTCCGGAGAGTGTCCTCCCGAATCAGCTAACAGCATCCGAATGATCTATAAGTCTCTATGCTTCTCTTCAGTTCAACATCTATCAGCTTTTTATTCCGACGAACAGACTGACCGTTCACCTGACCGATCATTGACGTTGACTCGATCTCGTAAAATGGGGAACTGAAAGAAAAGATGTATCGAAGAACGAACTGACTGACCGAAATATGTACAGTGTATTATATCTCCGAAATAATATATTCTAACACTAAACGATTTAATCAGCATGCACTTAACAAAACACAATTTACATTTCACTCAATGATTTTGACATTGCCCTGTGTGAGACACGATATCCCATGGGATATTGACAGGGATTTCATTTCTTTATTAACATGAAGGACTTAGTGTTTGTCTGTTGAACCGAAATTCGTGTAGGCTCGACGGAAGAGTAACTACGGCCGTCGTACGAGGATTAATTCGAGGGCGTTCGAGCTTGATGACCTCGAAGCCGCAGCTTCAAGAAACGTTTCGGCCGAAAGTATAATCGCGAATCCGTATGCGTTGATAAATCAGAGGGCAGGATCGCAACGCGTAAGAGCCACTGACAAGTCATATAAATTACGCGATTTGTGATAAAACGTAGAGCTTTCGTGGCTTTGGAGAAATCGAACGGAACATGGTTCCCGCAATCATAGTGGGTTCATCGTTGTTGTCGATCATCTTCCGATAGAACCGCTTGGCCATTGTTTCCCGATTCAGAAATAAATCACGAGAACAGTATGTGTTGTCTCGCTTTAAATGTTTGTAGCTTTGCGTCAAGCATCGTATTAAGTAAGATCTGTATCTGTACTATCTGTTCCTTCTATTATAAAATTAATTCTTCCAACAAAATCAACCGAACGCATGAACAACACTGAGTGTGATATGAATCTGGTGGTATGAACTATGTAATCATTTGCTTTTAACATCATTCATGATCAATATTGGGACTGGACAATTCTTGTCTTGCAGTTATGAAACGTAAAAAGGAACTGATGGTCTCTTATGTGGTGGTTGGTGAAAAATCGGCGATGTTGGAAAATTGTTTTGGATGCTTTAGATGTCTGGGGGTGTCATCCAGCCGCTTCGGTGATATCGTCCTCGACCTCCAAACGCGACTGGACCGAACGATATCGTAACACGAGGAACGAGGGATCCTCGACGAGGAGTTCTCTCAAGGTCCAAACCGATAATCCGATTTAAACTTTCTACTGGAATAGCAATAGTTTTCTCCCGGAGAAGAAAGATGTATTTTCATCTAAAAGCGACTGTGTAATTTATCTGTCTCACTTGTTGAGCCCCACTTTTATCTCGGGCAAACTGGTTTCCAGTTCTCATGTGTTTGCTTTTGTTTTGGAATCACGAGGGAGAAAGTGAAGGTCCGTTTGACCTACCTGAACGCAAACGCGTTCTGATTTCAATACGCAGCAGGTAACTTCGATCGATCTAATTTCGCCTTGGAATCATCGATTCTTTCTCGAAAAATGCCTATCAGACCCATTTATCTGCTTGGACAGGCTTAGAGTTTTTTGTTCACCATCAATCTAAAGGAGGCTAATGAAGCAATTAACGTAAAAGGATTTATTCAATTTTTTCTACATCGTTTTCAACCCATATAGTATTGAAGTAGGAACAGTTTCTTCGTGGATGAACGAAAGCAATAAAGAACGTGACGGAAAGGAAATGAAGGGAAACGTTGCAAAATCGATGAGACATTCTGTCTCCGTCACGAATCACGAACGAATAATTAGTCTTCCGCCTTGTAATTATATCAATTGATTGGTAGTATCGAGCCAATAGAATAAAAGTAGTCAGACAACATTCACAAACGGTATATTACAATTGCACAACCGAAACTATAGACAGCCTCACTGAATTAAACTAATTAAACTTTTTAGCAGGGGTGATCGAATACTCAAAATTACAAATATTTAATATAAATATTTCCTTTCTTATTCATTATTTGATGAGTACTGATTATTCAGTAAGCAGTAATCACAGTTAATAATTAATTACAATAATCATTAACCCCTTCCTGTACTTTAGCGCGTCTGACTCGCGACGAGATACTTCGGCCAAGCATGAAAATCGCGAGTCAGACTCGCGACGAGAGGCCCAACACTTTGGGAAAACATGAATTCGGCCAAACATCTGGCTGTCGATGCCTACCGCTTGGGCCCGAGTTTCGTCGAGCTAAATGGCACGGGAAGGGGTTAATCGTATAATATTTTCACGTATGAGACTCTGAACCCGAAATCTTCACCCCTACTATTTAGTCCGCTTCGACGAAATTAGGTATCGTGTTTTCACGTCGAGCTACTTGGCCAACACGGCCGCGTACGCACCTCTTCTATATCCAAAGCCCGAATGGGAGTATCGTCTGATAACAGTGATTGAAATTTCCAGTTGTTGTCCAGTACAGTGAAATCGTGGCTCGAGCTCGTAACGAGTCAAATGGCCGCCTGGATCGTCTCGTTCCTGCGCTTCCTCAAGCTCCTATTCTTCATGTAGGAAGCTAACAAACAACGCGTCCCGCCTCGCCTCCCTCTAACCGTGCCGGCGGCGCGTCCGCCGCTCACGCCCGTTCCCCGACCTTTCGCTACCGCGCGCTTGACCCCGAACGACCTTGAGAACGCCTCCTGTCGACGGAAAGCTCGTCGTGGCACGCTAACAGAGTACACCCTGTGCGAGCTTCCCCCGGAGCCGGCTTTACTCACGACGGCGACGGTTAACCACTATCCTAAAACGGAGCTGTTTGAACGACCCTTTCAGGTGAAAAGATCGTCGGCCGCAGCGCTGTTCGCCGAACGGTCGAGGATGAAGCTGGAGCTGGCTAGGAGGTTAGTGAAGCCAGAGTTGAACATCGAGGAGAATGTTCTCGACGCAACCACGGCCTCCTCATCTTTCAGCAAAACCGGCGACGAGCCTGATAAGAAAGGACGCGCGGAGAACCGTGAGGAAACCGTGGCAACCGGATCGGGGAAAAGCCTCGCCGATAGATTAAAGAAAGGACGTATCATCGCGGAGAGAATGGTCACTTCGATTTCCGTCCAAGAGCGATCCGCGGTAGAAGAAACTACCAAGCCTTATCAGACAGTTTTATCCACGAATAAACCTACCACGGAAGACGGATCAACGGTCGACGCGACTAGGGCCCGTTTGATTAGTCGGAACAAATCGAAAGAGGAGCGTTCGAGCAAGGAAGTAAAATCGAACCGACGTCCCGAGAATGATCGCGTCACTACATTCAAACCGAAAAAGTCTTTCGCTTACGAATCGCGCAACAGTAGATTGCACGAGTCTAACGAGCAGAATTCCACGACGACATCGCCTAAGAAGTCTCACGTCACGGGCCAGAGGAGGCCTCAGAGCTCGCAGGAGGACGACGTTACCAAGAAACCGAAGTTCGGTAAGACCACGTTCAGGCCTCGTTACAGCAAACGAGCCAAGTTGAAATCTGAGGAGAAGAACGAGTACGAAGCTACCGTAGCTACGTCGACGGTGCCGATACCGACTAGCAGGTACTCCCGGAAGAAAGCGATCGACGAGAGATTGAAATTGATCACGACTGAGGTACCACCGTCGCAGACGAAGAAACTGGAATTCCGGCCGAGGACCTCGACTTATCGAAGACATTCCGAAGTGCCGACGACTTTGGTGCAATCCACCCCCAAGAGCGCAGGGGTTGCTATCACGCCTAGGCCGTCAAGGTTCCAGACTACACCTAGGACTTCCACCGAACCGCCATCGGTATCGCAGGAACCTCAGGTGAACCTGAGGATCGCGAACCAGACGCAGGAAACGACGGGAATTACTGGCAGCAGCAACGGAGACAGCGGTAACACGAATATCTTCAATCCCGCGAGGAGCACCGAGTTCCTAGCTGGGAACGACACGCTGCTGCAGCAGCTGAGAAGCACCGTGGCTCCGTTGCTCAGCTCTCTCGGTAACAAGACTCCAGTGTTCTCCGGATCGTACAGCAATGTCAATACCGCGGTAAATAATAATTTGATGCCAAATAGGATCTTGTTAGCAGTTCTATTAACTCTTTTGTATATGATTGGAAAAATTGAAAATTGGTGCATGTCACAAAAATCTGTAGAATGCAATGATTTGCTATTGATGATTTATTTATTAGTGATTTATTCAACTAATTTTGAAGCTATGAATTTATGAACAGAATTCACCACCCCGAATCACCCCTAGTGGACAGCCACCCCGATTCAGCGCGAGGTACAAAGGAGCCGAGCTGTTCGTCAGAAAACCGAATGGCGTTTATCAGCCCACTGTTCCATCGATCACCAGTTCGTCCACCACGCCTGTCACTCCCGTAGAGGTAAGACTGCCAAAGTACTTCACGTTTAAAAAGTTCATCGACAAGGTTTACGAGATATTCACAAATATCATTAATTCATAAAATAGCATAGATTGACTATATTAAACTCGTAAAGAATTTATATTCCTTAGATATAATTAAAAAATTATTTAAATAAGTTAGCATGTAAAATATATCTTATAAGTTGAATTAAAATTCGTAGAAAATATTTCTGAAAAATTCGACAGTCGATCGTAAAATATTTTCAGAAGCATTATATGTAATTATGTTTTATTGCATATATTATTCATCGCGTGCTTGATGTTTATTGTAAATATATCAATAA
>SHCU01000105.1:314900-328316 GCA_004307685.1 Ceratina australensis
CTATTGCTTCGTTTTAACATTACACAAATATTGTTATCAAAAAACAGAGCATACAAAAACATGTTTGCATGACTAGTGCTTTAGTCTAGAAGTTTTGAGACTGTAATCAACTAAATCATTAATCAACTTCAGTGAGCTGCAAGTTGATGATAAATATACGCGTCTGCTCTAAATCTGAAATTTATTATCGTTCCGAATACGTGCGCGATAACGTGAAAAGAATTGGCGCCAAAACTGTCACCAGTTTAAAGGTAGGCTGCCGCGACGCGAATGCAATTCAAATTAGTCGGTAGGTTTGAAATACGCCGCCGGGTACAGTTAACCGTGCTGCTAGCACATCGGCATACTGATATTTCCGTTTTTTACGCTTTTTCCAAAAATCGCAATATGCCAAACGTTTTCGAAACGTTGCGAACGATTAGGAAAGCGTGACGCGTGCACTTGGTGCTACTGATAGACGATTAAAATTAATTCAATACCGTTAGAATGTATCGTATAAAATCAGCAGATTATAATCGGTCGATTTGGAGCAGCAGAGAAGATCTGTTTATGCATCAGATAGTTACATGGATAACGTGATACGCATACAGGGTATAGCAATTTGAAACTCCGTTAAGATGCGATCTATTCATCTCCACGAAGATTAGACTTATGTATCAGGTTTTGCCATCTGATCATAGATCTGTCGTTGCATGAAAAAAAAAGAACGCGGTATTTGCAAACTGGGATTTATCTGGCAGCGAGTATCTGAAAGAGTGGGTTCTAGGAAGGCGCCTCGCTTAACATTTTTATCTCGCTGCGAGCGTTTTCATGTTCACCCAAGTGTATGTAAATACCTTTATAAAGTACTTAGATCATTTTTATCGAATTATACCTTTGCGGTAGGCCAATACGAAAATTGTGCGGTCATCACGTTTGTACGTTACATGTTTTTGCCAACGGAAGTTTCCATTCTGTTCTGCCCGAAGTGGCTACTTTATCGCTTCCATTTGTACACGTTCGTTTTTTAACTTTGCATTGTGTTTGGTCTTATGACGCGTCTGGGTGTACTTGAAATAATTTAGTAGAAACGTACACGCCTTTTCCTGTTCTGTCAAGAGTATCCGCAAATATATTAACGAAACGTCTGATCAAAATTGTCCAGGTAATATCTCCTTCGTAAATTGTTTTCGTGTCTCTCGTTAAGAAGAGATTCAGCGATAGCCAAGGACATTTGTTACCACCGATCGCAGCAACGATTTCACTGTTGCAACGTTTATCAGTCAAAACAGAGTGGCGGCACGTTAATCGTGTTCGAGTATCATTGAAATTATTCAATCAGCTTATCTTCCCGTCGGATCGATGGAAACGCAGTTTCGCTGTTACACGAACGCATTGTCCCAGTTTGTTTAAGTAGATACGGTACTGTCGCGGGAAAGACAGAAACCCAGCCGAGGAGACGGACGCGCGCGGTTGTCGCGCAGCGCGTTAAAGCTAACTTTCGAATCTACTACCACTAAACTAAACCGTCGTTCTTCGAGCATACGTAAGAGAAATTCATTCGACTTCGGCACGTGATGGAAATTTTTTTTTCAGCAAAAACACGCGGAAATCAAAAGCGACGTTCAATCGATAATTACATGATTTTTTATGATAGTTCGTATTCCTAGCGAATTAAGGCTATTTGTTCGATCGGTTATTTATTTGCAAAACGTTAACAATAGACCCGCTATTACTGACGGTGAAGTCAGAAGGCTACTATTACACGTCACATATTGCGATAACAATATTCATATCAAGGGTACAGCGATAACGATACGTAAATATCAATTTTTATAGTCAGGGCACATAATGTTAAAAAGCTTTTTCTTTCGTTTTATTTGCATTCAGTGATATCAGCGTCTTGGCTTCAATTTCGTTAAGATTAATCGCATTCTCTCAAGACACTTAATTCCGTTCCATCACTCGCGAAGTTCGCACGGGAATTCCAAGGAATAATTAAGAGCCTCTCATTGTATCGTTTCGAGTTTGAATGCATAATTCTTCATAATTACGTCAAATTATTAATACTTTGCATTGCTTTATTTTAGACATATTTTTTTATACATACAATTACCCTTAGCCTGCTTATGTTCATGTCTCGTTAAGGGATAAACACAAGCCGGAGCTGACCAATAACAATTGTCCTAAGGTGTTCGTTTATACATGTATTGCTACGTCTGTGTCATATTAATCCTCTTTTTTTAAATTGCATTATTTCCATAAATCATTTGTTATTAGCGAATAATTCAATGTTATTCTAAATTAATTTAATTAATTTAATCGGTTTCATAGAGTTAGAAATGTAGCAACAGTTTCGCGACCTTGGCGAACGTTTTCATCAAGTTTCCTTTCAAGCACAATAACGATAATTACCTTTTATTGCGATCGTAAAATTAGCCATAAACCTGCGATATAACGTGTCTTTTCATTACAATTCTTCTCTTCAAATTCTTCACCGCTCTTTCCTGTTTCGCCCGACCTTCAGTTCGAAGTTCTCGCGTGTACAAAAGAATGCAACGTAATAAATATATCTGACCGCACGAAATTCCATCTATCACGATAGCCCGGAGATTCGAATCGTTACTCTTTTATCCTCGCTGCGAATGAGCTAAATTAATTGGGCGAACGTGATCAATGATGTCCGGACAGTAGCTTTCGCGTATCATAAATCTCATCGTCGAAGATCGGCTCTGGCCAGACGGACAGCGCACGCACACACGCAAGAACACCTTGCGACTGTGGTTGACCGCGTAAACAGGGTGTAATTAAAAAATCACCGGTGGTCAGCTCTTTGTGTATATAGTTGATGTCCTTGCCGAGGCAATTCGAAATCCTGTCCCGGTCTCGCGTTAGCGAGGGCGTGGTTGGTCGTTCGTTCCTGGTCCGAGGATAGCAGCCTCTCTCGTAGTAATTGCACCGGACTCGTTTCCACGCGACTTTTGCGAGTCCGCCTCTTTTTCTTCGGCACAATTTTATTCGCGTTCACTTTATTGTCCGCCGGGAACGCAGTAAATGTCATCCCGCCACCCTCTCCCTCTCGCCAATTAACCCCCCGGCTCCGAGTGACGTAGAGATCGTTTGAATATAAGATACGTTCCGTCTACTTAAAACAATTGATTTAATGCATAATGCAAGATCATAATGCTACGACGAAAACGCGTTTTGTTATATAACGAAACCTGTAATTACCGATCTGTATGACTATGTATAAAGCGGTACCGGGAAAAAAGAAAATCGCGTTTATTAATAGAATTCTCTTAAGCCCCTATCGATAAACGATATGACTGGAGTCCTTGAACAAGTAGTTGCGGCTTGTACGTACCTCTGCGTGACCGAATTCGAACGGGAATTTCGATCACCGGTAGACATTGTGTCTGAGAGTTTTGTTGTAATCGTAAATCCTTTGCAAAGCCAGAGAAAATTAAAAAGAGGCTTTCACACCGTGAGAGTTTCGAGGGGGCTGAACGTAATTATACCGTATATGTATCATCAGGAAGCATTTAAAATCCGGTAAACGATAATTGTCGTAATTATAGTAGTTAAGGATAGAATTTTATCTGCAGTCAGAGGGTGAATTCATAGTAAACAGCTAAAGGGCAATCGATCTCTCGGTTCAAAAAGGGAAACGTGCACCAACCCTTTGCACTGGCTGGCGAATCAGTAACTCGATTTTCCGCATATTTAGTCAATTGCTTAGTTAATTGAAAATGATTTCAAGTATAAATTAAAACTATTATAAGTTTATATTTTTAATATAATTGAACTCTGTATGGTATCATATAAAATAATTTCCAAGGTGCGTTTTCGCATCGCAAATCAAACGGTTAGAAGAGATTGTCTAAACTAAAAGGGACATACATTTCTTTTTATCTCAACAAGAATTCGTTCCAATTTTCATTGCCTAGTTAATTGAAAATGATTTCAAGCATAAATTAAAACTTTCATAATTGTATATTTTTAATATAATAATTGAGTTCTATATGCGATTCTATAAAATGATTTCTACGACGTGTTTTCGCATCGTAAATCAAAGGGTTAGAAGAGATTGTCTAAACTAAAAGGGACATACAATTCTTTTTATCTGAATGCAATTTTCAATTCGAATGAAATAAAATGAAATAAATTCCGGGCGAGCAAGTGGCGAGAGGCGCTTCATTATTTTGTTGTTCAACTAACGAAAGTCAGACTCGGTTGCAATTCGTTCTCTGTTCGCCACAAGTAACACACGGAGTGACCTTCTCGACTTTCCTGGAACCGCCGCGGCGTCTGGTCCCCTTTCGCCCGTTGTTCTTCGCCCTACGTACGTTCGCGCGGTTCTCCTCGGGGCCACCGAGCGGAGGACCGACGAGAATTCGCCGTATCGGTATTATTCCGAACGAAAAAATGTTTAAGTGCCCGCGACGGGATCGGAATCGTTTCCACCGGGGCCCGCTGTCCTGCCCCCTTTGTTCTCCGGCTTCACTCCGCGGGCCGATTTACGCGCGCACCGCACAATACAGCGATCACCGCGAGACGTCCCGCGGAACAATGCCGATTTACATAATCGAGATTTGTCGTTTATCGCTTTTCCCTGCCCAGACGCAGTTCCTTAAAATCATCGTCGATCCGCATCGTATTAGACCTCTACTTGTACCATACACGTACAACCCCGTTCATAAGAGATGTTAGAGAGAGCATGGTAGAATAAATATAAATTAACGTATGACGATTAGGAAATTGAAAATGTTTCTGAAGCTTAACTTTGCTTTACAAATCTGGTGCTCAATGCAATACAATTTAATAGAATTAATTATTTAATATAATAAGTGTACATATAAAATTATTTATAGGAGTAAAACTAAAAGCTACTTAAATCCCCTACTTGTACCATACACGTATAAACCCGTTCATAAGAGATGTTAGAGAGAGCATGGAAGAATAAATATAAATTGACGTATGACGATTAGGAAATTGAAAATGCTCCTGAAGCTTAATTTTTGCTTCACAAATCTGGTGCTCGATACAATACAATTTAATAGAATTAATTATTTAATAAGTGTATATATAAAATTATTTATCGGAGTAAAAGTAAAAGCTACTTAAATTCGTCTCAAGACATAATAAAGTTGACAGAATACATGAAGACAGGGATTCCCATTACCAAACGACAGCATGATAAAGAGTTCTTTATTCGTCTCTGATTAACTTGTAATTGAACGAAGCATCTCGTATATACATATTTCTCTACGAACCTTTTCATTATTTCCTGAGCCCTTTAACGCGTTGCACAAGTGTCACGTTACATGAGAGGGAGCCGACCTTTGAAAAGCCTTTCGAAAATCGCGGCACTCTCTCACAATCAGCCTCGACCTCGCTCTATCTCGCGAGCATATTCGTTGTATACGTGTATCGATCATTACCACGATTTGCGTCAATGCTGGCCACCCACGTGCACGCACCGAACGGTGATTAATGCCCCTGATTTCGGGTTAGCCGAGATCGTTGTTGAGATCGTGGACACGCGAGCTTTTGCTGGCTCGGCGTCACTTTTGTTACATAGACACGTTACCGCTCGATTGTAACGGTTGTGCAAGGCCTCGCGCAACAGCCGCTACTTTTCAGGCCTTTCTATTGGTATTTAGAGATGCCATTGATATTCGTCAGTCGATTCAATCGACGTAACGATTTTACTCGCACAGATATTTGGTTAACATTTTTCGAAAACGAAGTTCCTGCACTCGAGACGACGTTAACAGACAATTTTAATTTAAGCATAAATATGATATTTTGAAATGATAGAATAGAAATGAAATTCGTCCCATATTTTCATCGCTGATAATGCGATATCACATCGAGATAAATGTTGATAGTTTATTCGTCAGTCGGTTCAATCGACGGAACGATTTTACTTGCAAAGATATTTGGTTAACATTTTCAAAGACGAAGTTCCTGCACTCGAGACGACGTGAACAGACAATTTTAATTTAAGCATAAATATGATATTTTGAAATAATAGAATAGAAATGAAATTCGTCGTATATTTTCATCATTGATAACGCGATATCACATCGAGGTAAATGGTGATAGTTGCGCGAATTGGGTTTATGGTAGCGGGACGATTGATTTATTGTTATATATTTCTGCTACGCTCAGCTTAACCGTGGGTATTCGGTTCATTAGCTTATTGGACGCGATCCGTGCCGGTACAGAGTCATTCCCACTAAATGTATCCATCTGTCAATTAAAATTGTATTTAATCGTTGGAATGGTAATTATCATACACGGTTGAACGGGTCGAAACAAACGAAAGAAAAATTTGTACGATTATCAGTCCTTGTGCCAGATTCAAAAATTTAAAAAGCACTTTTACACGGTCGCGGCTCGCTAAAGAGTAATGATTCAAATTTACGATACAACGAGCGCACGTTCGTAGCAGGCTGTTAATTAAAATACGTCCGATTTGTAACGCGCTAAATAAATATATACGCGACTCTCGATCGCCATAATGCAGGCTTTCCGTAATTACAGTTAACTATAGGGATCGGATAGCCATTACTCAAACTTGTTCGTGTTCCCAATGAACCGCGTCATTAGTTCATTACTTTACATCAACACCAGGTCGAAACGTCATTAACGGGGCACGGAGGAAAAAATGATCTTGTAACGACAGTGTATATCGCGCCGCAGGTTCAACCGCGAAATGTACACTTGTTTGCGATACGACGCGTCCGAGACGCCGGCCTTTCTCGAGGGTGTCCTTCGCCGTGGAATTAACACGGCCCGCATCTCAGGAATTATTCATATTCCCTCGCTACGAGTCTTAACTAACATCTTGCGTCCCTTGTAATTAATTAATCGTCATTTAATTCGCAACGGATGCTTATAATTCAGAAGCGAATGATTTAAATAGTAGAAACAGTTTAAGGAAAAATTGCTCAAAATCTTAATAATTGAATTTCGAGAGTAAGCCCGAATTTCGTTTGTATTCCACTTTCTTTGAGAAATCAAGACAAGGGATATTCTAACGCGAAGAAGTACTAATATCTTGCTTCCTTTGTAATCAATTAATCGTCATTTAATTCGCAACGGATACCTATAATTCAGAAGCGAATTATTTAAATAATAGAAACAGTTTAAGCAAAAATTGCTCAAAATCTTAATAATTAAATTTTGAGATTTTTCAACCCCCAAAGAATTTCTAGTCGTTTTCCAAATTAAAGAGAAAGAATAATAAAAGGGTTGATATTCGTAGTTTTTATTGCAGTTAAAAGTAAGCCCGAATTTCGTTTGTTTTCCACTTTCTTTGAGAAATCGAGAGAAGGGATATTCTAACGCTAAGAAATCGTCATCAATCCGTGTTCTCGCGCAATCTGCTCCTCACGAGGAGCGAGCCCGTCCCTAAAGCGCGCATTATGTCGTCCGCGGACGTTCATCCATCTGTCCGTCTGCTCGTCCAACGTGGTATATCGTTTCGGCCTCGGTAACGCGAAATTTACAGCCGCCATTACGAGCTGACATTCTTTGTCTTGTCGCTCAGTCAGCCGGCATCCCGTCCCTCCCTGTCCCTGTCCATGCCGGTCGCCTGCCTTTTCACGGTGTACCCACCTAAAGTATCATACTTTGTTGCGGCGCGAACAACGCTCTTACCTGCGATCCCCGCGAAGCGATTTGCTGCTTGCCCCTAACGCGGCATCGAGAATGGATCGCCGTTTCACTTTGAGCGAAGGCAAAGATAACATGGAATATTTGTGACAAAATGCTACATTAGTTGAAAATAGATTTGTTCTCATGCTTCGTTTGATATTTTTATCAATTTCTAGTGGGTAAATAATTGAGTCGATCAGTTTTCAGTATTTTTCATGTTTTACGTTTTTCTTATCTCTTATTGGATATTTGTATAAGTGACCTTGTACCGGAAATTGCATACTCAAAACGCGAAATTTCCGGTTTAGGCACACTTTCTCGACTAATCAGAAATCATCACTCAGGTGCTCAGTCATTCACTGGAGGGCCACTAACGAGGCGTAGCCTCTGGCGTTGACCCTTACTACTAGCCACGAGTTTAAGTAGTATATGGACGTATTAGTCAGACCCTTGCAATTTTTGTATCGCTACCTCGCGATTAAAATCGGTAGATTTTAGAGATTTGTTTTAAACAATTAATATATAAAAGAATATATAAGAAAATAGTCTACCCCTAAGGTCGATACTGAATTCCTCAAACAGTCTAAAAAATATCCTTATGTTTCTCAGGGAAATTAAATTTACCAAACTATTGTAACTTGCGAATGTATGTATATGCGAATGTACATGTATTACACTACACATCCAAATCAGGTATTATAGAACATCTTTCCATCCTACTGTACCATTGCTATGTATCATATAACATATCTATATCTGTACCCAATACGTACTACACTTCAAATTGTATTTCGATTACTTACTGTTATCACGTAATACACCGTACTATATTATACTCAACTAAACTTTACAAGCTCATAGCTATTGTAGTCGCTAATAACCTCGTCGTTGATGCGACATTAAATAAATAAAAAAAAAAAAAAAATAGTCTACCATAGCTGCCTGCAAAAAATAAATTAAATTATTATTTAAAATTCATTTTCTTTTTAAAAATCTGCAGTCTCTTATGCAGCCCCTTGTCAATATTAATCGAAATCACCGACAGCATTTTTTTAAACCGTTTAATAATATTGTAAAATGGTTCTTAAAATGGGTGTCTGATGCAAATTAAGTGCGGCGATCAATTTACGAAACGGGTGTTCGTGATACATACGAAGGTTTCGTTGGTTGTTTCTCCGTGTATCTGGACTACTCGCCGTCGGTTTACTTTCACCTCGTTTGTTACACGTAAGCACAACACTACACCTTTTCGTCTTAACGCGATTACACGGGATTCCCGGGGACGATTGACCCGAGTAAAACGTTAAATCGCCGTACCTCACGCGTGGATGCATCCCGTAAACGGATTTCACTCGCTAATTCGATGTTAACGAATCCATTTCCAGCCACTTGGTAGCTAGAGTCGTTGCGCTATACCTTTCACGTACAAGTAACGAGGATACCATTCTTCCTTGTGAATTATGTTCTTGTAACACTTTAAGATCTCGTTAATAGTTAGAAAATAGCATCTGTGTAAAATAAATACCTATCCATACGCCATCTTTCTCATCGAATCTTATGCAGCAAATTACCTAGGAAATAATTCAAAATAATTCTTAAATTGTTTTCACATTTCCTTTTGTAATTATAATCTGTACCAAGGGAAGTAATAGCAGTAGAAAATAGCATCTGTGTAAAATAAATACCTATCCATACGCCATCTTTCTCTTCGAATTTTATACAGGAAATTATCTAAGAAATAATTCAAAATAATTCTCCAATTTTTTTTACATTTCATTTTGTAATTATAATCTGTACCAAGGGAAGTAATGGCAGTAGAAAATAACATCTGTATAAAATAAATACCTATCCATACACAATCTTTTTCATCGAATCTTACGCAGCAAATTACCTAAGAAATAATTCAAAATAATTCTTAAATTGTTTTCACATTTCATTTTGTAATTATAATCCATATCAAGAGAAGTAATTGCAGTTCAACAATTAGAAGAACGAATTTTATTAATGGTCTAAGAAAAAAATGTGTAGCGTGCAAGCGTACGATTCTGTCGACGCATTGCTCAACGGCTGTGCACAATTACCGGGAAACGGTTGTTGGTAGTCTAATAAGATACGGCGCACGAGATCGGGGCTAATGAGCGGCCCTTGTACAAATTTACAAGCGTTAGAAAAGGCCCATTAATAACACCGGCGAATCAATTAATCGATCGGATGAATGGTTTCGTCATGCAACAGGCTCTCTCGCAGCTTCTTCTTCCTCGTTGTACAAAGATATGTACCATCTTTAGAAAGCACGCGGGTAAACAGCAACCGCGTATAAATATCCGCACATGTATGCGTGAATAGATCGGCGAGTAATACTTACGGTTAACGTTCTGTGACGTGCGAGTAATACGTGCAGAAAACGATGTGCGCCCGAATTCCACGATACCATCGACCGTTTCATACATCCAAACGAGCAGCAGCAATGTCAAATTTTTTTTTTTCAAATTCTGATTAAAATAAAAATAAATTCTGTAAAGATTAAAAATAAAATAAATTCGTCGCATCGGAGTTTAGGTCGTTCGGCCTTATTTTCACCTTTGTATATGATAACGAATGTTTCTTCTGATTCCTCTTTCGCACACGACTAGAATAGTAATGAACGGTATTATTAGTTGTCCGGCTACGTAACCGACGAGCATCGTTTAGTTCGAAATTAGCGTACGTGATTGGAAAGCGCGAGATTTTTTAGGCAGGCGACTTCCTAAATATCCGAGTATCTATACTTTTAGCAGACATCATATGGCTCGTACGATCGTAAAATTTGATTGATAATGTGGATAGTCAACTGGTTATCGCGGAATCTGTACTGTTACACTATTTTTACAGCCGTCGTGGTTTTACTGCTTTATTACTAAGCTGCTTTCATTAAAACGGTTTCCCTCTACGCGAGTACCGTTTCCATGAAAGAAAGTTTCCGTTCTCGGTAGGATTCCCGAAGCGGCATCGGAATTCGTTTACGTATACGCGTGTACGTATGTATAATCGATCGAGAAAAAAATTTTTTACAATTTTATCGGTTATCATATAATCAGAATTATTATTCATATTAACCCTTTGTACTCCTATGTCGAGTTTGATTCGACATCAGTCTTTACATCAGAAACTCCCTTGTCGAGTCACGCCCGACATTTTTCCATGCCCAAGCCAATAAAATTTGTCCTTGTCAAATTTAATTACTAGAAAATTGATGCATTTATATTGATTTAAAAATTGTATAATTTATCAAATAATTGCCATATAGGAAATCATTGTTGTTTGAATATATCATTGATCACATAAAATTTATATAACAGTAATAATGATAATAAACGTAACAAAAATTGTAAATAGAAATGGAAAGTTTTTCATTATAATTAAATCGGATAATTTGTTACGACAAACCGTGATTAATTTATGTAAAAACAGAAATAAGCGTCACTTAAAAAACTTTCCAAGTCTGCGGTGGTCAATCTTATAAGCTAATTAGCAGACATCAAGGAAGTGTGGTTGCACAAACGGCGTGCACCGTTTATGACCCCCGGGTGCCTATCAAATAACCGTACTTAGAATTCGCGAACATTGACATTTTACTGCTGACTTAGGATGCTCGTTCAACAATATTATACTCGTACAGCGAAAATCCTACTTCCTCTCTAACACCAGAGTCGAGTCAACTACCCGTCTAATAACAATTACAATTAATTTTTCTCACGACGGAAACGTCACGAAGTACATGGTAAAAAATGTGACTTGAGAATTATGATAATGATCTTGCTTTGATATATCTTTACTCGTCGATCGGCAATCGGTAGAAATGGTTTCGTCGATTTTCATGATAGCGCAAACGAAATCTGCCTGCTGTAATTGGCTTTCCCCTTGTTCCACTTTTATATGTTAGATGCCTTGTGCGCGACGTGTTTTCGAGTTAGACGTGAAATTGCAAACATTAAGAGCCTGTTAATCACGCGACGGCATGCGGTGGATGTTAACATCGACCGCCTTTTTCCGTCTTGCAGTTAATTTACGTAACGAAAAATCCCATTAGAATGTTTAATGCAAGAATAATTCCAAGATGATCCAAAAAGTAACTCCAGTTGAAATGAGAATCAGTAACAACCTGCTTGAAATAAATACAAAATAGATACAATTTATAACGTAGTATAACAGTAATAAAAAAGTTAAATTCCATCTTGTATTGCAAATGGCGTTTCAGTAAAATATCTTGTATTATTAACCTACTACTTATAATTCTAAGATGATCCAAAAAGTAACTCCAGTTGAAATGAGAATCAGTAACAACCTGCTTGAAATTAATACAAAACACATACAATTTATAACGTAGTATAACAGTAATAAAAGAGTTAAATTCCATCTTGTATTGCAAATCGCGTTTCAGGAAAATACCTCGTATTATTAACCTAATACTTTTCGCGAGTTTCACGAATTTCCCGGTGGAATCCATTCTAACTAATGATGATGATGATGATGATAGCGACGCAACTGGTGCGCGTTCATAAATATTGAGCGCGCCGGTATTTACAGTTACCCGCGCGTATTATTTTATGAACACCGTAGAAGAACATCCAGCTCGCGAACATTTAACGTACGCGCTAATTAGTCTTTTTCATTTGCTTGAATTTCCTGCGCGTAAGCGGCTGCGTTAACGCGAGCGTACAGTGAGGATCAAAAGTGAGTTTCAGGTAATCGTTACGAAAAATCAATTAACGTTTCAATACCATTTTATGATAAATTCCTGTGATATCACTTATCAGGTCAAATATTCTTTTATAAAATAATATGTTTTGGTAACAGTATAATGAAACTGAGGTTTCTCGTTATTAATTTATTTCACTTTTGCTCCGCGCTATATGTACGTACGTGTCTCTGGTAAATACACGTGTACGCAGGCAGTCGTGCAGCAACCGAGTTTCTTCGGTACGCGGCTTTACCGTTAGCCCGCTTGATACTCTTGTCCGCGACTCGCCTACATACGCATCGTCCTTTACGTGCAATACCGTTCGTACACATACATCTGGATTTATCAATGTTCTAAGAAAAATTTGATTCTCGAACTTGAAATTAAGGCTCGGAGATGAAAATCGAAAAATGAGAGACACGATACGAGCTGGAAATCTTATAGGAAAGTGGCTCACATTCGAAATGCACCGGCGTCGATAATCGGCATTAAGAATGCGAATGGAATCGAAATTCTAGTATTGATTGAATCCGAGATTCGTGGACGAATTTAATCAGTATACTTTAACGGTAGCGTAAATGGTTTGCCAATACTTTTCGCAGTCGCTACGTGCGGCGCATCGGAACACTTTTATTCTGTTTTAAGCGATTTTGCTAGGCACCCCTGTTAATGAATACAAACGGCCTCAATTTAACCGGGCCGACGCTCGGAATACCAGACGCACTCCCTAATACTTTCGTTAACGGAGAAATTCCGTGAGTAGGACTTTAAGAAAGGAAAAAAAACTGACCCCTCGAAACACGGTGCGGACAGAGAAAGAAATAACGGAGAGGAGGGTGGCAAAAGGCATCGCGTGGAGGGAGAACACGAGTTTCATTTGAATAGAATAGGTCGATAGTGATTTACGATACCCGATGCTTCGTCCGCTCGTGACTGTTTTCCACATCTTCTTTATTCCTTTTTTTCCTCCGCTGCACCACCTCTCGACCTGTGTTTTTAATCACGTTACGATATTCGTTGCACCAGTTTGTGATTACAATACCTATCAATTC
>SHCU01000106.1:15886-29356 GCA_004307685.1 Ceratina australensis
GATTTTGGGTATTAATGACATTTTTAAGTCATTGATGAAAGTGAACTTCGATAACATGCAAGAATGATAAAGTTGATTTTAACGAAATTGCAAAGATGAAAATAGAAATGCGTTGGAGAATATCTGCAGGGACAGGTTTTGGGTATTAATTACATTTTTAAGTTAAAGTGAAACGGAGGTAAAAAATAGGAAGAATCGCGTTCGCCGATATCGCGGTGGTATCGGCCCATGGAAATTCACAAGGTGCTCGAGATCAAGGTTGAAAGAATGACGAAGCTTTCGCATTTCGCTGGACCGCGCGTGACCCAAAACTGCGGCGCGGCTGTGTTATCAGTGTCGGTGGCGACGCGAGGCTGATACCGATTTCACTCCACCCGGGTGGAATCACATGAGTTACACGCTATTACCAGCAGTATTTTTAGTACCTTGCAACGATATCGGCAATCTTACAGTTAAAGTTAATCTCGAAACAAGAAATACATGGTTCTTTCATAATTACGGACACAATTATTCATTAAAAAAAAAAAAGCAACTCCATTACAAAGTAATCCAGTGAACATTATCAGTTAATCCCATCGCGCCTGTTTCGTTTGCATATCAATGCACAGAATGAATCGACGACAAAAAAACACGAGAAATTAATGTTTGTTAAAATACTAGAACGAATTTTTTTCAAACTAATTTTATGCGCGAGAAGGAATAAAGAGATAGCGTCTTACTTCGTTGTTATTGTCTTGAATCCCTTCGAGCTGCAGTTGCTCCTCGTGCTTGGGAGCGGATCCATTTTGCATCGGCGCCTTCGCAGCTGGATGATCATCTAGATTATTCTCCATCGACGGCATCGTCGTCCACGGTTGACTGAAACGGAGCCAGGCGAAAATTGAAAACGCGAGTATCGAAGGCGTGGAATTCGTATTAACAGTTGTCTATCGCGATTTCATTAAGTACCGTGCCTCAATCCGTGCCCCGACACGTCATTAGTCGCTCAGCGTAAATACCTGTGCATTATCATACTCATAAATTATCCGCGTGCACACCCTGCCAGAGTGGCGGGGAAAGGTGCCCGACGGCGGGATGCTTCGTCCCGTGAAATTAGCATAACAGAAAAAATATGGTTCGATAAGAGAAAATGAAAATTCGATCGCTGTTGAATAAAAACAGGCAGCAAGACAAATGGTAACTTTTAATTATCGTCTGTTTACCTATAAATTATTGAATCGAGAGCGTGCTACTGTTCAGCTGTCATAATTATCATAAAACCGAAGAAAATTACGTCTCGATAAACCAACAAGAATGAGGGAGTATCGTTGAAAAAAAAACAACGGCTAGCAAAAAGTAGGCCAAGGGCGATGCAACTTGAGAAACTGTTTAACAAATCAAAGAGCCGACGAGAGACATAACAACTACTTGAAAGATATCTGGAAAACATTGTTACGGGGCTTCTAAATGGAAATCAATAATACATGAAGAAGATGGGTAGATTACGGTATGGTTTACTCTGATAAAATAGTAACGAGGTTTAAACAATCTAAGAAAATGAGTGCGTGGAATAACCAAGCCGCTTTACGTTTCGACTAAGGAGAAGTTAGCCCTGATATAATTTCTCACGGGAGTGATTAGGCGGCGTGTACGAATCACATTCTCACGGGCAAAGAAGCAATCATACTCGTTGAATCGCCGATTCGGAACGATAGTTCGCGTCACGTGCCGATCGTGACCGGCCTTGACCTTTCTCAATGCCCCTGGGTAACCTTCAGCTCAGAACGCTGGTCCCTTCGTATCTCATCTCTTTAATCTCTTATTAATTCCTATTGCTGGCATGCGCGTAACTCCGAAATAATCGACGAGATTTATCGAATAATAAACGATGTAAATTTGTTAGGAAGTACCGATTAAAGATTCGCGTCACAGTTGACAATCGACAGGTGAAACAATTGGAACCTCACTGGGACTGACGATAAGTAATCACTGAGAACGTTAAGCACTCCGAGAACCGAGCGACTGATCCTGCTCGAGGAACGGCGACAGACAATTGAACGGCCTGGTAAAAGTTGCCGTTCTAATAAAAAAAGCTTTGTATCTGGTAGTTTGTAAATCAACGATAAGATACGACCTATGTCAACCGATTTCACGCCGGCCTTTGCATATCAAACGAGAACGCTCTATCGAAAACGATGAGGAAACATCGTTGCACTCGGTGTTTACGGTGCGACATTTAATGCACATTTACGGTTCTCTCGTTCACGCCGAGACCGCCACAAATCTTCCCTGGCATTGTGATACCGAAAGGGAGCAAAATTGTAACGGCGAGTAAACGGCAGACGAATAATATTTTCCTTGCGTTTATCTCGGCCAGTAGTCAGACTGCCGACCTCCTAAATTTACCGACAAACGAAATGTAATTATCTCGACGTGGCAGCTTCCTAAACATACAAGTGTCGAGAGTTATCGCGCTCCGTTGACGCATTCTGGATTCATCGAGAAAATAATTGTTATCGCGCTTGTCTATGCCCCTTGGAATTGAAATTATCGTCGATGATGCTCGCATCGAACATGAATTTTGCTACATTCTTTTGCAACAATTATCCCAGATATCACAGGGGCGTGTATATCCTAAGTACGTAACAAACAGCGTTACTACTGCCCTGTAATATTAACGTAGCATCGGGAATTACATTCTCGTAAAAATGTCCGTAAAATTCTTCTTACATCACGGATGATAAATAGTGGTATTTAATAAAAGCAAGGTTATCGACAATTAAATTTTCATGTCAATCTGGCAATTATAAAACTTAGTGACTTTTACCTTACGTACATAGCAAGTATGTTATGAACTATCACAGAACCGATGACTCAGTTTCTTTACTGTATGTGTTGTGATTGAACGACGTCTATCAGATACTAGAAATCATGTTTTTCCGATTGATCACAATTTAATCAATCTTGTTTGCCTTTCAATGTTTATCGACGGAGTTAAAACTAGGATTAAATTGGATATCGTCTCGGGAATAAAAACGATAAAGAACGGTAGCTTTGCTTAATCAGGCAAGCCAAGTTCAAACAATTTTTCTTAGAGGATTGTATTAGTTTACTCGGAGAATTATCTCTGTTGAATAATAAAAAATAATAATCAGTCGTGTACGTACAAATAAGAATAATAATCAGACACGATAGACATACGAACACATACGAGGAGCGTTGGTGGGTTCAGCGTTAAATCAGAAGATGTTTAGGGTCAACGTCTTCGCTGCTTGACCCTTTCGATCATCGCGCTGATACGGCACAAGGTCGCGAAGCGGTTATAAATAAGTGCGACTGGGTAATCGGTCACGATCTGACAAGAACGGGACGAGGAACGAAGCGGAAAGAATAAAGAGAGTAGACATTTCGAAACGCTGCTAGATAGTAATAGTAAACGGTCCAGGTCGACGTCATCGCCATCAGCCGCGGCGAAGCCGTATATAAATATATTGTTGTACGGTTTGACGAGTATTGTGCAAACAGTATTGTGTAAACTTCAACAGGATGATAAGGGGCCCGCTTATTTTTAGTAAATCGCGGCTAACGCGCCCGCCTCGCAGCTTCCTACGGGCTTTAAATCACTCGGCCACGATAACGTCATTCATCGCGCTTTTCAATTTCTCAGAATATTCATTCTGTCTCGTACCCTGCACGTTTTAATCTGCCTTATTTTATTTTAAGAAATGCAGTCAAGAACGAAACTGGACTCACGCTATTTAAGGTTGTGCGAGCCAACTAATATTAGCAATAGGCGTTTCGGTCGTTCGACTCTAAAAACCTAACACATTTATAATCGATTTTTCATTCCGAATGGCTTTCGGTAATTTTTAGCTGCGAGCCGGAAACACGGACGCGTGTAACGATATATCTACGTTTAACAAGTGAGTCGTTCTCTCGAAATACATCCGTGGCACGGGAACGGGCCTGAGTGTAATAATAGCCGTGTGGAAACGAGGTCCGTTGGAAAAATTCGTAAACAGGCGAGGAGGAGCAATCGGCAATCGTTGCTCCATAGAATTAGAAGAAGGAGCAATTATCAGTGGAAAGCGAGCAGATAACTGTTATCGCGTTGCACTGGAAACACACCACGCCGCGCGCCGCGCCGATGAGGCCGCCGCTCCATCGAGGATTCATCTTTTGGCTCGATACCAAACGCGTCACTCCGTTTCTTTCTCTTTCACCGTCGATTCACTCGCCTTCGTAAATAACGAAACGCGATAACGGCGAACGCGTGACGAGCCGCGAAACATTCCCGTTTAGCTTCACAACACCTTTATCGCGGCGACTGTGAGCGGTAGCTTTCGATCATCGTACGCACTGTCATGTGCCATTCATCAATCTCCATTACGCTGGAGGGGCGATACTCATGCTAAAAGATCGAATTTTTGTTAGTTAATCTATGGCTTATGATAGTTACGAATTGCACATGAGGAGAAGAGAATTAGAACTTTGTTTCAAGAAACATCTGTTTACCGATTGCAACTTTTCCGATGTTATATTTTATTGTCTGTAAAAACAGTTACGAAACAATAGTTGAAATAGTGTTAGAACATTGTTTACGAATTGATTTGGGGAAATAACTATATCCTCTGGTGATATTGAATTCAATCAATAATTGAGATATCGATCTTGATTCAATTGCTACTTCTACTTATCTTTACGGCTATACTCTATTTTTCATTAGGAATCGAAGCTCTTTACTTTATCTACCGAGTTTTTGCTATTTAATCTAACATAAGATCCTGCAATATCTTCATTAAATGAATCAAGTAGATGTAATTAGATACTGACTCTACCTTAATAGATAGATTAATTGATGTAGCGTTAAAATGAATTAGCTCCGATTAATATTCAATTACATTCACGATTGAATGATCTAATGGTTTTGCAGGTAAATAACACAGGTCAAGTATCAGAACTTTGTTCTAAGGCATTATGTAAAGTATGAGCCACTGCTTGATCCGTACTACTGCACGCGTAGGATTATTCACTGTGACCGGTGTCTATTCAACGCACGGCTCATTCACGTTCGCGGTTCGAGTGAATGGAAGGTTCGCCCTAATCAATTCCTCGAGAGGCAACGAGGGCCGACGGACGAGCTCAATAAGGGCATGGCCGGTCGACATTTTTTGATTTCAGCTACTTTTTCGAAGCATACTCGAAAACCCGAACGGTCGAAATTTGATAATATCAGCCAATCGATCTTCTGCCGATTGGCCCCTTTAGAACGGTTGTGTAATAGATTAGATTGTGGTCCTATTATCATCGAGTCTAGCAACGCGATCGATCTTAGTACTTAATATAGCAATCACGTTTTCAAGAGATCGATTAGATAAATTAGATAAAAATGTAGCATCGTAACGACGTAAAGTATTTGGATGATGTTCTATTCGATAAAGCTGTTTTTAATTTGATGAAAGATGAGATTTGAAGAGACCTCTTCACGTTTCTTCTTTCAAGATTGGATGCTCGAGGAACGTAGATAAATCAATTTTATTTGTTTCATCGACTATCAGTATTTGAATAAATAACAGTAATCAAATGAGAAGAACTTGAACACCCATTAGAAATTATTTTTAATCACTTCCAAAGTCTACAAATTAATCTTTCGATTATAGTTGGTAGATTAGATTCGTGAGATTTCGAATTCTAAGTTTGTACAAATAATCGTAAGGAATTTGTTTTTCATCGGTAGCCCAGATAGAAAAATAAATCGATCATCATGGAATCTTTGATTTACTACATTCCTCAAGATAAATTACGCTGATAAGACATTATTTTTTGATCATTTACGATGATAAGTCCTTGCATACGTCGAAGCCGGCAAATATTAACGCTCGGATGCTTGATTTACAACCAAGAAGCCGATTCATGTATTACATCCTCGAGGGCAATCGTATCAATATTTATACGCGATATCAGTGTGAACAGAACAATTTTCCATTCATCTGTTATTATTCCAAGTGTCGATGATTCTTTTTATAACATTTATACAACTTTTGCTCGTACAACCTTAAGTAATTCTCAGCGTCCTGACAAAAAGACGGAGCGAGTGACGTGTAATGTGTATCTAAAAAAGTGTAAAATGGATCACGTAACGAAGTACGGTGAAATCTATAAATATTCTACGCATCCGCGCTCGGTAAGAGCATCCTGTTTTGTAAATAGGTACGCAGCTCGGGCATCAATTAAAGCGAGCGTTGCATGAAAATTCAATTGAAAACCTGACAATTTTCCAATTAGGCTCAATACGCCGGTTAAATCGAATTGAACGAGTTCCCCTTAACGAGGCCTCCTTCTTTCCCGCCATCAAAACGAATAGTTTGTTTCCGTGGCGTTTCCAAGAAGACGCGATGAATGCCGGCGTCGCAGCTGCTTCGAAGGATACGATATCACATAACTATCATCGTACACTTTTATGCAAAATAAATCATTCTCTATTTGGAAAATGAAATGTACATTAATTACCTATAAAACGTAATCTTATACATTCTCAGTACCTCATATAAAAGATGATCCTATTAACTCCTTCGCATTCGCATGAGTCATTTATTTCCCAATTCGATTTCCCCAAAAAATTAAACTAACTATTTTAATATTCACGTTTCTACATTATCATAACATTTTCAAAGAAATCGTAACTTATATATTTAAAATAAAAAAGATGTAAACAAAAAATGGTACATTGGTACCCATACATTAAATTCTTAATTTTATTGGAACGCAAACTCTTAAATATTTCAGTTGATATATCAATGGACTTAGGACACTTTTAAAATAAACGACTCACATATTCAGTGACATGTGCGATTTATACAAGTTTTGGAGGTTCAGCCAAACCATGTGGTGGCTCTATTGAAACTCAAATCGTAGATGTTGCTTCATATTACGTGTCCATGTTATTGTCACGTCTATATTATATAAAAGATACACGCGTGTTCTGTCTGTTATAATTTATACTTAACGTTACGCATAGAACTTCATAATTAATTCTATAAACTTTGCGAGCCCGTGAAAAAAATTGATTCTAATCGCTCTGAACAGAACAGCGGTGCGCGGTAATTAATATTAACATTTCACACCGCAGCTCGTATCTCTGTTGCGTCACGAGGACGCATACGTTAATTATTGTACAGGTTTTTCATTGACGATCGTGGGAAGGAAAAGTCTGCGACGTGCCCGGGGACGATCGATTTCGAAATTTTCCGACGGCGAGGGCACATCCGTTCGGTTCTGTCGCCTCAAATCGGATCGATAAGGATGCAGATAGGGACACCGATGGACAAATTAACAGCAGGGAATTTCCATACGCGCGAGTGTCTCACACGGAGCATGGCAAGGTCGATACGCTGACCGAAAGGAATTTCGACATGAATTCAACCGATTCGAAATTAATATTCCGATCGTCTCGGTCGACTTACGCACGCGTGTGCCCGTACCTCAGCGCTCGCGCGCGTCGTCTAATCTCGCGTGCCACGTATGGAAATTTCGGAAACGACGTCGCGATCGAGAGACCTGATCGTTAATCGAGTTTGCGCTGAAACAAATCGGCCGAATAAACAGATGCGATCAGCGTTTCGTCGATAGTCTAATTACGGAATCGGCTTGTGATAAGCGGGAAATAAATGCGCGCGTGCATGATACAAGATAATGTACAGGGTGTCCCAGAAGAAGTGTTAGAAAACGGAGAATCATTCTGATTGCCTTCGTTATTTAATTATCAGTAAGAAACATAAATCAATGAGACCGCGCGATTGGTTGGCTGCAGCGAACATTAGATTCACAAATTCCAGGAGAAGTACATTTATTCATTCGTAAATACACCTGCACCGAGGGAAATGAGATTCAACTGGAAATCCGAAGATTCGGATCCCTGCCTGCAGAGAATATCAGCTGTGGCCGAGCACGTGTTCTATCTGCGAGCAGTAAGGATCGACAGGATGATTCACTGACCAATCTCTCTCGAAACAGATGCAATTGCACCTGAATTAGCAGCAATTTCATTTACGCATATTTCTTATTCGTCGCTCTCTTAAAAGGCTACGTTCGAACCGGAGCACTTGTTCGCCGAGTGTCACAACCAACACTCCCCGGGCGGAGCTCACGCCAACCGCACACTCTCATTGGCCCGCGTTAATAATTCAATAACGAAGCTGCACTAAAGTTACAAATACAGAGCTACAACAATGTGCTGCCTAATTACATGCTCGATCGCGACTGTCTTACTTTCCTACTTGCGTGCCACACCGAACTTTCAGCGACACACGCACGCGCAATAATCGCGTTACATTCGTAAATCTCTCAGACTCACATTTTTTTCTGAGATACCCTATACACACGAGCAACGATTGATAAGATCGATTACTCTACGCATAAGAAATCATCGTAAATCCTTCGACTACATGAAAGATTCTGCTAAATGAAATAGTCACAAATCGAAGATTTACGTTCTGCAAAGTGCTTTATCAGGGTAATACGTTATTCCATCCCCGTGGACAGGGTGAAAGAAACGAGCGCACGTGTTCCGACGACCACGTGCAAAGGGAAGCAGCGCATGCGCTCACCTCGAAGCGGGAAGTGCGCGTGACCATTCGTCGAATATGAAACACGCGTGGCGGCACACGCGTGCCCCTACACGCGGCTATTCCTCTCGTACGACGACACATACACAAACGCGCGTTACGCGCGTAGTGGTACACACGCGCATGTTGGAAGCCCGACGTGATAAGGTCGAATGATTACCTTTTTTTTTTTTTTCTCCCCGTGAAGCCGCTGTCACCGAAATTCCACGGACGGAGCAGACGGAGACTGGAGCGTGACGCGCGCGTGTTCCTGACCGGGTAGGTGCGCGTATACTACTAAGACGATACGCGCGATGTGCCCGAGAGTAAAGCAGCGGAGCGCGTTGGACGTGTCCCGTCGGGTGTGCACGGCTTCCATCGGTCACCGATAACGACCGAATGCCAGATTGGTCCGCCTCGAGGCTCGGAGGATCTTGTATCGTCGGGCAGAACGGTTGCCGGGATCGCGACGTGTCCGCCGGACGATCTCGCGGGGCCGCTAAGCGTGACGCAACGCGCGTAGAAAGCCGCGGTTAAACGGAATTCGAAGGTGATCGACGGGAAATGTGCCGATCGTTTTTCGCGGACGGACACACGCGGGGATCGGGAGGAGGATCACCTTGGTATAATAACGACTGTGAGAAGCCATCGGTCTTGTGAGATTCAATGATAACGCGAGAAGAACACGTCTTTGAAATCCGTTCCGCGACCGATACCGAGTGACTATCGAAGGGTAGACCGCGAACCGATAGCCGAGTCGCAACTACGCGGCAACATGCTCGCCGAGCGGGTATCGAGCCACGATCGGCGATCATCGATGCGCGTCGAAACGAGACGGCCGTGGTGTGTACACCACCCTTCGCCTAGAGATCGGACGGCGATCGCGATCTGTTCGTGCAGTTTCGCGTCGAACATTGTTGCAAAGACGCGGAGCAGGATTTATCGTGGAACTTTCTAGATTTTAGGGAAAGTAGAGGGATTTTTAGAGACACTATGCACGCAGCAGGATCAAGATACGAAATAGTAATGAAGGAATTAAGTGATCGACGGGAGAAGTTCGCGAGAGATTTTTTATAGCATTTCGGTATGAATTGTTTGTTTGCTCCAACCGTTTCGTGGCTAACCGATTTGATAGAATAGGATGATCGATAATCAAGAGTATGGTAATTAGACGTAGCACAAGTGCGACCGAATTACTCGAACGCGTTCTAAACGCGTCTCGTGATTGCTACTTGCGTCAACGGGACTTGTTCAATGAAAGTGAGCTACTTATCCTAATTAATAAGTCACGTGAGAAAAAGAGAGGAATTAAACTGGTTTGCATATGTACGTAGCGAAAATGAACGGCGTACGCGATTGCCAAACGGTGATGCACGTGCAAGTCCCGCAAAGATACTCTACATATATTTTCGTCTTTTGACATAGAATCAGCCACTATCCGATTGTATTATCAATTACATGATATCTTTCTGTTATAATTTTCAATGCTTTGTCCTTGTTTTTATTTAAATAATTCTAGTATGATTCATTCTTCAACTCGATTTTCAGTTATCATTTTACTTCGTTATTAACACAATTCCGCGAACGGTATAAGTCACATAAAAAATCACTCACGTATGCGTCATGATCGTCGCCGAAAATGCATCGATGTCACGGTCGAACGGCTCGCAGCTTGTCCACCTCGCCTGAAGGAAAAGGGAACACATCGAGGGGGCGAACGCCATCAAAATCAAAGTTCGCGGAAGGAAAAACCGACGTGGGGTGTAAAATTCGCGTTGGTAAACAGTTGCACCAAATCGGGAGGAAGCACGAAGTACCACGGTAGAACACCTGAGATTCACGCGCGACGGCAAACTTCAGCTCTATTTCCTGTGCTTCGTTCCCTCCTGGCACGCACAGTGCTTAGAAACGAAAGTGCAAGTTTACTTGAGGTAGGTCGCGCCAAGAATATACGCCTATCGTCGCGACGAATTCCCATTCCGTTCGTACGCACAGCATTCGAGAGAGGTAGAAAATGTAACGAGATCATCCCGAGGAGACTATCCCTCGCTAATAGCTAACACGCGTTCTATCGGTTCACATTCACCGAAACTTGGAGTTCCATTTCCTTCCTCAAAAATTTCATGAAAGAGGATCAGTGCTCCTCTTAAACTTTCAAGAGGGAACATTCTGATACCAACATACGCAACGAAGGAAAGGAGAGGAAAATTCGGAGCGATTGGCATTGTTAATGAATAAAAAGCCGTAACAAATTTTTCAGTAATAAAAATTCATAATTCCTCTTCAATTTCAATAAACGTCACCTAATACATTTGTCCTTCTTTTGTACCACAGCATATATACTTCGCTTATTTTTCTTATACGTTTCCTTTTTTTTAAACATATGCACAAGTTTAATTCGTGCTCACGTGTATACGTTGAAACGCCTCTATATCTCATATATGTATATATATATACATAATATATATATATAAATATACGCATGACATGTATGCCTCTATTATGCACACGCGACGCAACACATTGTTCGTGTAACTCTCTACTACAAGTCCCGCCGTTCGGTTTCCACCTAAACATACATACTTACATACGAAACATGCGTATGCGAAGTGTCACATGGACACGCGCGTCGATAATTATTTATATTAATTTTAGACAGGTGCGCGTGGGGGTAGTAGCAAATGTGTTTAATTACGGAACTCGTTTGCCGCGGGTGCGACAGGATATGCCGCGCGTGCACACGTGCACTCCGATATCTTTTTTTTTTCTTTTTTCCTTTTTCTTTTTCTCTCTCGATAGCATGTATACATTATATTCCGATTCAAACCACAAAAAACACGACCTCCTGCACGACAATCGGTCAGAATAAAAATAAGTGTCGTAGTAGTTGTACTAATTAATACGGTGTAATAGTAAATAGTAATGATAATAATGATAGCGGTGGTAGCAGTGATGATAATAGCACTGTTGGTATATATATACATAATATATATATATTTTTTATTCTTCTTTTCGTCGTCGGTAGCAACGATTCTATTCCACTATCTTCCGCTTTTTCTTTTCGATCTCGCATGCGATCTAGTAACCGATGTACCAATAATCATCGTATATACAATGTACATACAATTGTAACATTTGTTATATGCCGTTTAACAAGATTTACAATTAGTTCCTTTCCGTTTCATTATATGTATATATACTAGGTATAGATATATGAATCTATGTTAACGATACATAGATTTATATATTTATATTGATAGGCATGTAAATAAAAATTACTATGTGTGTGCATATATATATACACATACACGAAAATGTTCGAACGCTAATATTTTTAATGTTTAATAAATGAAATATATACATTGGACTAAGGTATTCGAAATAATTTGGCATATGCAATATCAGATTGATCTTAGATATACATATATGTGTACATATTTTATTCATTAGATATTGGGGGTGTAATCGTTCGAATAGTTTCGTATACATGCGTATATATAGTTAGATAAGTCTACGCGCGACATATTTAATCAGTTACTTACACAGTGAAATCAACTTTATACCCGGCTATGCATCACGGTGCAATTAGTCGACAATTAATTTGTGTTACCTCGTATGGCCACTTGTTGCCATCGTAAAATTTGCCGACAAGTCAATTACATCGGTAATTAAATGATTATTTTACAGAAGCTAGATCAGACGAGATGTTTCCTTTATACAGACATTCATTTATCAGTGAAATAAACGTTCTAGCTGGATGATCGATATATTAATCTTAATTTCTTTAATTAATCTCTATCTAACAGCGTGTTAATCGTTTATATTAGTTCAATATATTAATACAGAGAGACCTATCGTGGCGAGGTCTCGCAAACAGAAATCACTTTTCTCCTTTACTCGCCTAATTCCTCGAAAATTCGTTATACACTATTTTACAATTGCCTATATCATTTATTTACAGGTCATTTCGCAGAGCGCCGGGTCTACCCGCGCGTCGTCTAATTCACATTCTTCCGTCTATATTATATTGTGTGTAGATACATGCATGTACATATATACACACACGCATTCTCTTCGTGTATGCAAGAAAAATATCTCTCTGAATGTGATTCAATTGGAATTGTATCATCTTTGGATCGCGGCCAAAAATAGATTTAAGTAACAAGTTATAGGTGGGGGTGTTCTCGATTAAGGATGGTCGATCGTGAGACATTGGCCGCGCGTGCGACTTTCAATAATCGTCTCTAACGCTAACGATACGCTCTAACATAAATAATGTAAGAAATATACACGGTGAATGTTTCTTCCTTTCTTTTTTTACTCCCTTTCGTTGTTTCCGACACGTAAATATATTAGCTCAAAAATATAGCAGAAGCATATTCAAGTTAAGTCTCCTTAAAAAGTACTGTGTATAACAAAGGTAAAAGAGAGCCAGTCGCAAAAAATTGGGATTGACCATCCTTAGTCTAAATTATAACTTTTATCATCTACGACGATCTTCCGAGATTAATCGATATGCAAGGTGCAAAAGCATTTTTTCACGTTTTCAATATTTCTTTTTTCTTTTTTTGTCCTTTTTATACTGATTAATCTATACTGATTAAGTTAATAAATTTTCTCTAACTATCATCTACTATTGACATAGGCAAATGAAGTTCTCCACCTGATGGCATTTTTTACATCTCCACGTATACGTGTATATATATATATAATATTTATATTTATATATTAACTTCATAAAAAAAATTAGATACAATTGCAAAATGTCTAAGTACGTCAAAAATACCATCAGGCTGTACTCATTGATTTGTGCTTTTTTTTAACCATTAAAATGTATAAAGAAGAAGTACCTTTGTCAGACCTTCTCGAAGCAGCAGCCCTATCACAG
>SHCU01000106.1:30126-56542 GCA_004307685.1 Ceratina australensis
ATATTTATATTTATATATTAACTTCATAAAAAAAATTAGATACAATTGCAAAATGTCTAAGTACGTCAAAAATACCATCAGGCTGTACTCATTGATTTGTGCTTTTTTTTAACCATTAAAATGTATAAAGAAGAAGTACCTTTGTCAGACCTTCTCGAAGCAGCAGCCCTATCACAGTGTGGCTCGGAGGTGAAGGCTAATTTTCTCTCCCTACGCGGACCAGACTTTTTATAACACGGACTCTATTTGCTTTATTTCCTTTTCGGGTGGTTCCTGCGGTGATGGCGCAGTTTCCACGATTTCTGGAATATCCTCTTCGTTTTCTTCCTCGACATCCTCGTCAATCGGAGTCAGCGTATCTAATATCACAGGCTGAGTCTGTAACAGATATCAGTTGCCACCTCGTCACGTCGGTATACAATTTCCAACGGGTAATAAATACGTTTCACGATAATTACCTGCGGCGTTGTGCACCGTTTCATCGCCGGTGCCATGAAACTGGTAACCGTGCTTATGAAAAAGAAAAATCCTGCCATGAAGAATGGGATGCTGTAGCTCTGCGTAGCGTCGTAAACGGCGCCTGCCAAAGGGGACCCGATAATCGCGGCAGCTCCTCTGAATAAGATTAAAAGGCCAAACGCACTGGTCAATTTATCCAGTCCCAACAGATCCACCAGAATGATCGACGTCAAGGAAATGTACCCGGCTAAAACGATGATACAAAACGAATGTTCATGCGTTCAATGCGATTGTCAAATCGGCGATGGTACTCGTCATTTAACCACTCACATATAGCTATGCCAAAAAGAATGCTCGTAACGATATAAGCAGGGTAAGAATGGCAGAACGGAATCGCAGCTACCGCGACTGTCGATATAATTAAACAGATATTATTCAAAAGTAGCGAGTCTACTTGTGGGAAGTCTGCGATGTATCCACAAGCAACACGACCCAGAGTATTTGTAATCCCAATTATGGATACTAAGTACGATGCAAGAGTCTTGTCAATATCCTAAAAATGGCATTCGTTAAAAACACTGATCATACGATAATTTTTTATGCATCAATGTTGTTGTGACTTACATCTAAAACTGCAGCATCTAGTAAATACACAAATGGAACATACAATCCTGCCATTCCGAACACGTTACTGATACCAATCAAAAGGAATACTGGATCCGTCAGCAAAGTCACATCCATCATTGTCGCTAAAGCCTCTTTAAATGAATCAGGTAACACCAAGCAAGGGCAGAGAGGTTCTGAAATGATCGCTTCTTTCAATACTCAATTGTTCGTGAAACATTATACTCCGGCTTCTGAAAAACCACTTACGCTGAGGCGCCTTCTCAATGTCGGTGTCTTTAATATCCCCCCGTACGGATTTCGATAAAGATACAACACTCTGACGATAATTAGCAAGCGATTTTTGACTCTGGTATTCCGGTAAGTTAAGCACGCTTCCACTGTAAAAAATATCCTTTCTCGATAGTGGTCGAATTATCTGCGGCTTCTCCTTTGGGATACTAGACTTGCTCGTGGTAAAAGTAATACTTTCACCGTCCTGCAAAGTCAAGTTAACAATGTCAATAACAGCGTAGGGTTCTTCTCCAATTGAGGAACAGGATACATACATCCACCTCTGCGTTATTATTCCGCGAGCCCGTGACGCTGCTTGTCGAAAGTCTCAGGTGCAAGCTCTTTCTGATATCGCCATTAGAATTCAACGCTGTCCTAGAGTTCTTGATCGCGCTGAGGCTTGGCTTGTACCTCTCGCCAGTGCTAGTCTTGCGAATTCTATCGAAGAAAGGTACAGAACCGTTCTTAGGTAAGCCTTGAACATGCGTTGTAAAAGCTGGCTGCGAAGCGTTCCTTGGCATTATCGGTTTGAACTCGCTCTCAGACTTCTCCGTCGTGTCCTTCGCGTCTTTGGTATCGTCGATATTTTTCCTGCTCTTCGGCTTCGAGGAAATATTCTTCAAGTCCATGCTGCCGCTATTACTGGTCGTCCCGCTGGAGTGTTCTTGCACTTTAACCTCGGATATAGTGGGGAGAGTTGGCACCGTCGGAACTGGTGTTAAAGGAGTTCCTTTAATATTATATAATCGGATGAAGTAAACGGTGAAATGGTACGATGATTAATGATATGATCGAACTTCGCGTGTTCTTACCAGGCACTAATTGGTCTAAATTGAAACTGGAGTGTACACCAGGATCAATGTTAATAGGCATCTTCATTCTCTTCTCCATGGTTCCATCGGGCAGTTGCACCATGAAGTAAGAGCCCCCGATACTACCGCGTTCCATTTGGAATCTCTTCTCCTCCGCCATTCTTTGTAACAACGGTTTCACCGAGGAAGCCTTCGGATATTCCAACGGCCTCATCATCGCGCCGAATACCTACAATTTGCCTGCTGTTATCACAAAATGTACAGTCTGCACCCCGAACGCGTTAAAACCATCCTTAAATTCACTTACAGCGCAATTTAAAATAAGGCCGGCAAGAATTAAGTTAGCTCCCTTCCAGTTATAAGATTCTAATAACATAGTTGCAAGAGGTGCGAATGCAAACGTCCCGAATCCTGAACCGCAAACAGCAATGCCTGTAGCTAGAGATCTCTTGGTTTCAAAATAATAGCCTACGCAAACTACTGCTGGTAAATATATTAGACCAAATCCAATTCCTGTAACAAATGACATGGTCATTATGACGTGTCCAACAGCATAAAAAGGCAAATCGGTTTGATATAGCACGTGCGTAATAAACATACCTCCCATGACACCGTAAGTGATCATAAGCATATTTACACTGGTGGAAAATGTTGAAAGTACAAATGCCGCCGCGCCTAAAAAACTACCCGCCATGCATACGGCTCTACACCCGTACTTGTTCGTTAAAGCGCTGACAATAGGACCTAATGAAAATTATTTGTGTCAATTAACATATGAATCGGATTTACAATTAGTAAAGACTGAACTTTAAAAGAACTCACCAGCACTGAGGTACATGCCAGATAACAGCGAGCCAACCCATGCCGTTTTGCCTTTTCCTTCTCCGAAATACGTAACGAATTCTCCGAGAAAAACGCCGAACGTATAAGCGATACCGTCGACTATCATGTTACACATGAACGAAGCAAACACCACCACCCAACCGTAACCACCGTCAGGTGGTGGCGGTATGTCATGGTACTCGCACAACGAGCCCCCTTCATCTTCTGGAGATGCTTCATCGCTGGCTCCATCGGCGCTAGTTAATCTTGCATGTTCTTCGACAGAATACTCGCTTTCCGTCTGTAAAAAGACATTCCAGTGATTAAAATGAAGAGTAATATTAACGCATAGAAAAAAGAAGAAGGTACATGAGCTGGATGTGAAATAATACGTTAGCACTAGAAAGTTTGAATGAACCACATATTAAACACGTTGCATTTGTAACATTGATAGTTGCGTTTGCCTTGAGTAAACTAGAGCCAGTTCACCTTGAGCACCACGACAAAAAGCTTCCTTTCATGCATCTGACGTATAAATGCATAGATACATCGCAGATCTCTCTACGATTAGAAAAAATTGATGAACAGACTGTTCACTAGCGATTCAGATAGATTTCAGGGAATCGTACATTCGCTGGATGATGCGTGATGCTCTTTTATTCAAGTAAATAAGTTCGCTTAACGAGAACGAAGAATTTCATGAAATTAAACGAATTACTATTATAACAGCGATGTTGCGGAACATGTGCCCCGAGCGTAACGTGAGAACGGACGACCGGGCTGCATTATAAGATGATCTCATAACGCAAACGCAAGCATAGATATTATATGGCTACTGTGACTTAACCGGTCCCTAAGGCTACGTTTATCCAAAGTAAGATAGCATTTCCACTGAATCTAATAAAGCAAAAGCGATATTGATCACGCGATCGAAACGACCGAATTTCATCAAATTTTAACGAGAATTTCTCCTACGTAATACCTTTGCCCTAAGTGCGATTAGTTTAGAGGGGCGTATTTCCCACGTTTTCGAATGCAAAACGGTACTCGTTTCGCGGCAACGAAACGCGTTGTACCGTGCAATGACCTCGAGCGCAACGAGTTAAATGAATTTAAATGTCGCAACATCTAGTACAGGCCTAGAAACCTATTCTCTACAAAATTAAAAACTTGTTTCGCATCAACTTCGACACAGTTGCCGCGGAGTTTGGCATTGATCAGTCGTCAATTAGACGACTATTTAAAACGTTCCTCCCGCATTGTTTCGGCACAATTCCCCAGTTCGTTTCACAATTGGCTCGTAAACAAGCTGCTACGTAGGTAGAAGAGTGGTCAAAATCACTCACTGCGAATTTGCACAGTAATTTATATCAGTGATTATACTCAATCACGACCATGATCGGAATTTTGTGCGGCGAGCAATAGTAATGTTAATACCTGTGAAAATAAACTGAAATAGAATTCTAACAATTGAAATGCATTGGATTATGTTATAGTTGCATTACACGATTGCAATCTTTTCAATTAATTTAAAGTGCAAGTAGGAGGTTCTGTAAGATTGGGACATCACGATAACCGGTGATAACGTGCGATTAAACATATCAATTGTACCCATCGTTATTACATACTAGGCCTGTGCTAAATGGAACAACGCGCGAAGTTTGTACTACAAACACGTAGGGCGGGCTGAATGGTGACTTAGCCAAATGGAAGGTCAGCGGAATCAGCTGATCCGCTGTCATTAGAATCGACAAGGTGTGCGCCACCTAACATCGACGGTAACGAAGCTCCGAGTAGCATTGTTGTCTTCGACCTTGTTCCCGTGGCGGTCGGTGTCACATTCTCGCAACGGATGCGAATCGCTCACATAGACGCGCAGTGCCGCACGGCCGTGCGAACGATATACATACACGCGTGAGTCGTATGACGATATGCAACTCGTCCATCGGAAACTTCTGCGAAAGTGTAAATTATACATCGACTGTCAAGGCTAACGTCACGTGTCGTCCCGGATCGACGGGACGGACGGGTGATCACGTCGGGGAGAACAAAAGCGGACGGACGGGCATCCTTCGCCGGATGACAAGGAACGGGAGAGCCAAGGGTGCGCGAGGCTCACGCAGGCGTTTTTCAACGGAAACGCGTGCGTGCTCCTCGGGGAACGTACCGTACTGATCTTCCGCACGCGACGCGAGCCGTACTGGCTGTACTGCGACTTGTTGAGCGACACGCGCGACATTCTACGATCGCCTTGATGTCACACACTCCGCTCGGACTCCACGCACTGTGCAGAAAAATATTCTATTTTCGTAGAACGTGCGCCCGCTCTCCCGTGACTTTATCCCCGCGATCACGATATATCGGACGTGCGTCCCTGCAACCTATTGTCCCGCGAATTTAACAGGAGAGCCGCGTATCACTCGTCAAAATCCGCTGCCATGTCTTTCGCACTCGCGCGCCCCGCGTCAACTTTTCTCATACTGTCGCGATGCTGAAGGGACCACGCGGAGGAGTCACGGACCTCGGGATTGTTCTCAACACTGTTCCAGGTTCCAGTCCTGAGCGGCGGCACACGGGCAAGGCGTCTCGGCGGGCTCCTCTCAGGTCATCGACGAGGTCCAGCAGCGAGGCGAGCGATGCACGCGAACGGAGCGACACTTCTTTACACCTCGTACGACGATAATACTGCACGCGCGAATTCTCATGACAACTTCGCCGGCAGGAATGACTAGACCCGTCGTCGGCCGACGTTTTCGCTACTGCGTATCACTACGCGCCAGTGAAATTCTATTTATATACAAACACTGCGTTATTAATTCTCACCGACGAACAAAGTTACTTTGTTCTCCGCACGCGATGCGTTTGCGTCCGAGCCGATACGTGCGAAAATAATGGACGGGAACAACGCGCGACAATGTGTCAAATAATTCCGGGGGTTCCTGTACAGCTAGAACCCGCTTGCACCAGATACGTTCTATGGCTGGAAGACCGATCGAGGCTTGCAGCCTAAGACTAAGTCCTCGTTAAGAGTCTTCTTAAGTACTCGCGGGACAAAAGGACTGGTCACAACGAGAGAGTTCCGAGCTCTCAGCGGCACTGATCGGCTCTGCGCGAAAAGTTAACCTATAAACGCGGAGGAGCGTCGTACGCGCGTCCCCACCCTGTCGCAATTACGTGGCGCGGCAACTATTTGGACGATATGCGAATTTGCAACGAGAGCCGTTCTCGAAGACGGATTGAATTTTGAAACGCATGCGATTTTTCCTCTACGGTTACGGTGTAAAGATGAGAATGAATTATATGTAAATGTAAATGTTCCTATTGTAGATTCGCGCCTTAAGAAAGGACGGCCCGGACCGTTGATGATCTCATGGCGCTAGAAAATTTTACCAAAGATGTCGATATAACAATGAGAGAAGTATGTAATTTTGTATAATTGTTAAGACGATTACTTATTACGAACCGTTCTCAATAAAGCGATATCATTATCTGCAATAACAATATTCATTTTGCAGTACAATGATCTCTTTGACTCATATTGAATATATTACAAGTACTTTTAAACGCGTACAGAGTCACGGATATTCGATTAAGCCGCCACGTTGTTAGTTATGCAATTTTGTCATGCGCGAAAGTAAATTATTAGTGCACTTTTTCATAGAGAGAACCTAAATGTTCCTTTCTACACTGTGGTCCCAATGATTTCAGGAAAGCAAACAAAGAGTTAACGAAAAGGAAAGGGCTAACGAAATACGTATAAAAGAGATTCTACGCCCTGAACGAACAATACTATACAGACTCTGTCTGGGAGACTTCTCGATCCCAGGAACTATCTGGAACGGGTAAAACGGAATAAATAGATAAAAAAATTCACAGGTCGTTTCGGTAGATGTGTACATACAAAAGGTATATATGCCAAAGGTCTTGATACCGAGTTTGATTCGATTTGCGACCTTACGAAACTGTTACATAAACGAAAGCTATAAAGTATTAAGAGGCTCGGGGCCGTGATGTAAACAGTTCGTACGTAGTCGCCGATCTTTTCTCGGGCTCCTAACGTTACCCCCGTTTTCACGCGTAACCGAGTGTTAAATTCCTCCGTGAAAATATTAAGTATCTTATACGGTAGCCGACGATCCGTGACAATAATACGTGCGCGGAATGGGAACCTAGTTCGACGGTGCATCATTTGCATTTAATTTACGAATAGCCGACCGACACAGTGGCAACGAGCAGAAAAACAAAGGAGCAGCTCCGTGACATTGCGCTTTACGCATGGCCGAAAACCCTCGCGTTGCCTATTTAAAGAGACCCGAGCAGTGAATCAACGGACGAGGGTTACTTTTTGCTACGCGGGAAAAATTACACCGCCCGCGACCGACACGGTGCGGCTCAATGTCACTCGTCTCTGTTCAGCGTGCGTGATTCACGTCGGCTCCGCGCAAATATTCCCAAGATCGACTGGCTATTTATTTTAAACAGTGCATACAATTCGAACTTACGCTCAACGCATCGGCGTACCGTTCCGCGCTACCCATCCGGTGTTTTACAAGTCGCCGTCTTTTTTTTTCAGACAGTGGGCAGAGGCGACGAGCCCGCGGACACTCGCGAAGTTTATGCAATTTTTAGCCGTTTCGAAACGTTACCTCACTAAGCAAATATTTCCTGGCAACGATCTAGTACCTCACGAAGAAAGTGACAGCTCCCGATGGCGCGCCGCTATCAGCTGGATCGAAAGCTCGCCGGATCGAACAGGGAAATCGTAACGTGTAACAGCCATCGTACTCGCGCTCGGGCGTGACGTGTGTTCGGAAATAATGTTCGACGCTTTTCGAAGACTCGTAACATTAATCTCGAGGCTTCGATCGAAATATATGTTGGATCTGACGAAAACTTCTGTACAACGATGTAATTTCAAGTTTTCATATAATACGAATACGTATGTTAATTTGAGACATATGTGGCTGTCACTTTTTATTGTTGCGTTTATACACATGTGTAAAAATGGCTAGAACTTAACGCGACGCGAGAAGGAACACTCTTAGATAGTAATTAATCCCGAAGGGTTGTGAAACTGATCGAGATCGATGAGAAGGATAGGTAAGTTATTGCCAGGGATGGTATGTGGACGGGAGTTACTGTCGCGACGCGCTGCGTTTCACTGTTTCTCTGAACGTTTTCGTTCCGGAGCGCGCTTATGAATTAATTAGATAACAACCGGCGACAATTAGTCCCGCGCATGAAAACACCATCTGCTTCTCATCTCCACGGAAAAATTAATTGGCAGAAACCGCGGCTCTCTACGTACTGTTCTCTATTCGAGCGAAACCAATTCGTGGTAATTGACAAAACGCTACGCGTATTTTCGTTACTCTCATTACTAAAATAAAAAGGCAATAATTATCTTAAAAAGAATATATTAAATTAAATAGAAGCTTCAAGAATCAGAGCTCGTAGCGGTTAACAACATGACGAATTTGTTGATCATGAGATCATAAGAGCCGACAATGAGAGTGAGTCTACTGTTCTTTCCTATACTGTGTGAGGCTTGATTACCGAGCGTTCGTATCGACTAAATAAAGTACAAAACGATCCGGTCACAGCGTGCAGCGGCGATCGAGTGAAATCGAGCTTTCTCTTTTCAATTTTCAGAGCAGAGTCTTCGGGAAGCGCGAGCGGGATCAATAATCCGCGATATAATCGCGAAACATCTGGTTCTCGTCTTCCCGATGAACGTCAGCCAACGATGCCTTCGAATGACTCAGAGACCATACACGGGAGCCGCAACCCGATGTTTTCCTGATTTGCGACGGACCATTGTTTACGGCGGCGGTGTTAGCCTCTCTCCGTTTGTCCCAGTTTGCTTAGGACCGCGAGATACCGGGAAGAGTCGCGATAAACGCAGCGCGAACACAATAATCGTCAAAGGAAGAACAACATTCACCGGATTCGAGTGAATCACATTTGCCTGAGTGTGCATTTCAAATTATCGTTGAAACGGCGGCGTTTACGTTCCTCAATTTTTATTTTGCCGCCGCGATAAACCGTGTTTATGCTCGGTGATATGTAATGCTAAAAGCTGTTGTTACGATTATCCCGATAACAGAATTATACATAATCGTCAAGTAATCGCAAAGATTAATCGTCTATTTATTCGGTCAATTATCGCGGAGGATGATCCGACGTTCTGATCTGGTCCCCAAAATTTGTCTATCAATTATCTACATTTGACTGACGATTTGCCGTGAAAAAAAAATGACCGAATTCACGGACACGTGCACCTGTTTGTGATGTTGCCTCAGACGGAGGACTAGCCCGGGGATAAGGGAAATACTTGACATCGATACAAAATGATAACGAATTCAACAAACACTCAAAAGATAAGACGTTCGCGAGTAATAAAATACAAGTTAATCCACAGCTCGACGCCATCATAAGCTAGCACGTTGTGCGATTTACGAAAAAGTAATACGGCTGCGTAAGGTATAAGTAATAATAAGATCCATGGTTCTTCGGAACGAACAATTATTTCATACAAAATTTCTGCGCGTGCAATAACTGCCGACAGACGCGACATACGTTCGCTCTATCAATGCCCCGGGTTAGGTTGCACGTATCAATTTCGTGACTGGGCCGCGCCGTGTATTTTGACGTTTACATTTAGAATCCCCCGTAATCCGTGATCAAAGGGTATTCAGCTAAACTTTTACATATCCACAGACATGAAACACGCCCACCGAGTTTTCGGCTATTTAGCGTTATTCGATCTCGAGCCACGTGGTGATGTATCGTTGAAATTGATTTGCAATCCCGGCCCGATCACCGCTACGTCTTGATTAAGCGCAAGACGATCGTTTTCGATTGATCCTGACGGCGACATGTAAAACGTGTGTATTTTACGTACCTTGTTCTTAGGCGACATCGCACGTACGTAACGAGGTATCGACGGTCCTGCCTGAATGAGTACACCCTCGCGGTGAATAGGAGATCGAACGAGAGGGCAAGGGAAGAGAGACGGCTGGACTCGCCCCACCTGAGTGGACAGCAACGTCCAGCTGCGATACGAGAAGCGAGCGATATGAAAATGCGCGCTGCTCAACCACCGGCTGACTTATCGCGGACTCCGACGTCCATCCTATTCCCCACTCTATGAAATCTCCATCTCACTCCATTTCCCCTTGCCTACTAGCACTCCCCGTGTGCCCCTATCGTGCCGTTTCGCCCGCTGTCTCCTTCTTTATCCGCCGATTTCCCTCTCTATACACACAGCCCGTATCTTTTTCTCGTTTCTTTCGCCGCAGAAAAGATCGCGGCCGTCTTTCTTCCGCACAGCCATTTATAATGTTACTCACGCCGATGCGTCGCCGCGACAAGCGGGGCAAACGGATCTATCTATCTGTAGGTACAAAGTTCTAACCGCGTGCGCCCGGATATTCTAGGTATGCAAAAGATACCGCGACTGGATGGTGATCTATCAGTTACCGGTACAGACTGGAAGCGTGTCAGTCGACCTGCGACTCGCCGATGGACAAGGAAAGGAAACCGGGTGGAAGGAAAAACCGTGGCGCTAAAGGGCAACTTCTTAACAGAACTGAATCTGCGTGGAACCCGATACGATCGAACGGAGGTTATTTTCTAAATGAAACAGTTCCGAGTGTTCCGTCGTGAGAGGAGTTCTAGCACAGATGCGCGGATATGTACGTCTCTGTTTTATGACGAAAATAGAGTGGCAAATCGGTGAGCCGCACGTGAAACGTGTTTCAGGCGCCGCCTGATTCTACTCTGTTTTTTCTACTGGTTGTCCTTCTATTTCCTTGCAGCGAAACGAAGCCTTTAAAAGTAACGAGCCAAAGGAGCGAGTAAACGATCCAACAAAGGTAGAAGAAGAAATGATCCGTAGAACGTGAATTAAGAGAGATGAAAGGAACTTACGGCCGGTGGTTTTGCCTTGATCTGCAGGCCATCGTCGTCACCGATCTGCTCCCCGATCTGTTCGCGGCTGCTAGCGGGGCCCATCTCGGCGCCGCGGCGCCTACCCTACAGTCGGTTCTCACTGTCTTCGCCCGATCGGCACGATCCACCGGTAAGCGATCCCCGGTCCCCGTGAACGAGGAGCAACGCGAGATCGCCGCGATATCACCAGCCGGATGGCACCTCCCTCGGCCGGTCCGGTGCGCTCCTTCGCAGCTCACAAGCCCCCCATCGGAGTTGCATTAACAATCTTGGAAGTTGTAGCTGCTCGGTGACAGCTTCTTCCGACTATTACACTCTCGGCCCCCTTTCTTTCTTACGCTATCACGGTTTTCTTCCCTCAGTCCATCAAGGTGCACAAGCGAGGATCAAGAAAACAGAGTTTGCCGAGGATCCTCACGGAGGGAAAGGGACAGCAGTGTCAGGCCGTGGCTACACGTCGCTCGTGCGTCACCGGGTAGTTCCTTTTCCCGGTACGTCCCGCGGTACATGGAATTCGGCAAAGCCGCGACACAACCGCCACCAATTCCAGATCGTTCGAACTCTCGACGAGGACGTCGTTTACACCCCGCGCGCGACGCTAATCGGAATTTCGATCCAGCTTTTCGGGAACCTACCGTGTGCCGCCTCCCCGTAGCCGGACTCTATCCGGTATCGTTGCCCGGCCTCGGAGCACCAACCGATCCCTCGTCCGCGCTGTTACCAACGCCCGTAGACCCGTTCGTCAGAGAATATTCACCGGTACAACCGAATTGTGGAGAACGTTTAAATCCTGTTGTACAGAATTTTCTCACGGACGACCCCGCCGCGGGTGGGTAGCGCCGCGGCGCCCCGGGATCAATAAAACGACCGCCCGGCCGTCGCCTTTCCTAGATCCTGCCTGCCTGCCGCGATCTCCCGTTCACCCGACGCCCGACGTCGCGACGCGTGCCCCCCCACTCTCGGGCGTCGCGGCCGCTGAACGCGCCGATACGCCGCATACCGAACGCAAGCGCGATTTCTCGCCGCGCACGCCTCCACGCGACCTCTCACCAGGAGCTTGCGCAGCGCGATTATCGACGCGATAGCTCGATGGTATTGCATGCATCTCTCTGTACCCCGCCCGGCTCCCCCCTGCTGCCCTTTTTCCACCCGTCCTTCTTTTACTCGCTGCTGTCCGTCTCTTTATGCAGAACAACCGAACGTACAGATTTCCTCGAGTCGTATGCTATATACCGTAGCTAATGTCCCTGCTTTTCGTTCCAAGAATCGATGTATGTATGCAATTTTCGCTGGCGTGATCGTGAGTCAGACGTACGAACCTGTGGCCTTTCGTTCGACGATCATTAACGTAAATAATGTCTCCGGGACCTTTCCTCGTTTGACGAAACAGATTTTTATTCCTGTGCAACGATTCAACTTGATTAAAAATCCCGGTTGTCCACCTGTTTATAAACTGGCAATTATAATCCCAGGTACGAGGTATAATTACACGGCTTACATGTCACAACATTGTGTCAACAAGAAGCCGGTTTGCGATTGCGAAACGCAATCGAACACGCTGACGGACACGAATCTGTTCGGTGGGGTGGCGACTTGGAAATGAGATAGACACTGCAGTGCTCGTCGTCGCAGCCTTCGGAGTTGAAGGTCACCGATGTTCAATGAAATTTAGAATAGCATGTTTGTTATGGCTGCGCGATCAAACGCGCGTCTCAATGAAATTTGCGAGCTGCAGGGAAACAGGAGTAAGAGAGCAGTTAGCGTCCGCTCGCCGGTTAATCGCGGCGCGAATAAACGGGCAAACATAGTCGCCGGTCTGTCAGAAAATATTTGCGTAATTCATTTAATCAACCAGAAAATATTTATGCACACGATTACGTTTTATTATCTAACTGTATGCATAATCGATCTTCGTACTATTCCGTACGGTTCGTTTTATTTTATAGCGGCACAAAAGCAGATCGATAGTCGACGGTTCTGAGAGTGGTCACGAACAAATCTCGAGAATATTCGAATTGTTTGATAACAGCGTAATCGGGAAATTGACGCCTTCCAACAAAAACGCGAACGCGAGCTGCGAGCGGTCTCGCTCGAATCCTTTCCCGGTTTATCGCGAAGATTAGCCGTGGGGAGAAAAATACCTATCTTATTAACAAATTGCAACCTCGCCGCGCGTCCAGTATTCAACGAGAAACAGAATCAAGGCAAACACGTCCGTTCAATTCGAGCCGATATATTTCTGGGAATCCCGTAACTGTTTTATCACTTGTTTCGCGACCGTGCTCATCTCGTTCTTGTTTGAAGTGGCGATGTTCTTTATTTTGTCGATTGGCAGGCTCGCGATCAGGTCCTGAATATATTTAGGATTCGTCAGGCCATACGTGATCGAGTACAATACGCGCAGGCATAGAAACAGTATCTCATCCGGCAGTGAATTGTTCTTCAGGTAATAACTCAGCATATCGCCTATTCGCAGCTCGAAGAGATGTTGCAACCCGGTTTTGTTCATGCTGACGTTGTAGAACGTCATCAGCATTAATCTAGAGATACACGTTTACCATAAACGCTAGCGAATAACCGTTAATCGTTAGATGCTGATAAAATGACTACCTCTTCAGCGACAGGGAGCCTTGCGACAGGGGCAAGGTGGGCATGAGTTTCACCATTTTCTGTATGAACGCCCTACCGTTAGGGTCGGTGATTAAAAACTCCCGTCCTTCGGGAGTCGCTGATATGTTCGTCACGATGCCCAACAGTCCGATTATAAACTTATATTCGACGTTACAGGTGGGGGGAAACGCATTTCGATAAGTGTTTATAAACGCAACGAAACTTCCGTCCGTTATTGATAAAAACTCGCCGATCTTGTCCTGAAACTGAAACGGAACAATTGTAATCGCGCCGGGACTTGGAGATGAAATAAACATTTACCCCGGATAGCCAGACGTCAACGATCTCCGGGCAACGAGACGCACGCCATGTTAAATTGCCCAGAACTGCGCCCAAAGTTGCACAGTACGTACTTTGATTCAATATCTACAGAAGTAACAAAGTTAAATCATGCTCACTGAATCAGTGAGGACGACGAATTACCTGTTCCCTTAAATATTGTATCTCCTCCTGCGCCTTTTTATTCGCGTCTATTTGCTGCCGCAGCTGACTGTGTAACTGCGAGCACTCGAATTCCAGCGCCGAAATCCTTTCTTTCTCTTCTGTGGAGATCGAACGATATGAGCTACATTTTTCCGCTATTTTCGAATGATAATAAATAAACGTGGGCACCTTTGTTTATTCGATCGGTTAGAGATTTCGGGATTGAACCGATGAGATCCTGTATTTTCTGTCTGTCTTGTATATTTAGCCTCTCTAAATCTAAGTCCAAGCCAGAAGTAACGAGCGCCTCTGGCAAGTCTTTCATAAATTTATGGACACTTTTCTGAACGGTGTCTAACGTGTCCTCCACGGAGATCTGGAAAATATTTGATTACACTTGCGATTACATTTGATTACGTCGCGCGGAAGCAGGTTTCCCTTTAACGTCACTTCCGGCTATTTTCTAGGTCCTACAAAACCACAGTGCGCGGAGTATACGATTCTAATTGTTGCTTAAACACCGTACGAAATATCAAGGGATTTTAAACGTACCAAAAATTGTTCCTCGTCTTTCAGATTTGTTTGATCTTCCTGACCATTCGTGTCCATGTTTATCCAACTGAATATTACACCAATATTGACGATCCTTTGAAAAACTTCATGTCATATCGTGAAAATTATTGTAGCCTGCGTTAAATATAAATTGATATTGTAAACATGTGTGCGCGATACCGTGCGAGGTTCAAACTATATTCGAAAGCTATAGACAATTGACTCGTGTGATTAGAAGAGTAAGTCATTTTTTATTTAAATAATAGATTTTTGTTAATAGATATTTCAAAGAGGTTGGAAATTACTTTTATTCGTATTATATTCTTCGGAAGGTGCAAAAGAGATGTATCGGTCTTTCTATCAAATGTGTTTATAAAAAATGCACAATTCGCACCTTGTCAACTCTATAAATTCTGTAAGAGTGATAATTTTATTCGAAATAATTTTGTTAGCGCGTGTACGTGCGCATGAGCATGCGCGAGCTTTGAAAGTAGTGCTCTCATAATTCAATACTCACAGAAATTCCAGAATCTGCAAATTCCAGATTCGACAGATATGCAAATATCCAACGTTCATTCAAGCTTCATTTATTCGGTTTATTTATGAAAAATGTCTTCGTCTTCGAAATGATTTGTTATTGTAAACAAGCCGGAATGCAAGCGACGCTACCGCGCGGGTAGCGTGGGTTGCATTTTATGCATTTAGGAACGATGTAGCGTGTGCGCGTCCTGCGCGTCTTCGTGTTATGATGCAAAAAAAAAGCGTTAATTATAACCTTACGATTAGAAGCTCCTTTATTTTTAAACCAGCCGGAATTTCGCTGTGAGATATTGCTGTGATCGAAGTGAAATTGTACGTGAGCCATACAAAAATGTTGATACGTATTTAAATATATTGGAACTTAATTCATAAATTAGTATATACTCGACCTTTTCGACGCGCGAGAACCTGGAACGATACTCAATTTATTTTATAATTTCGATAGTAAAGCAACAAAGTGATTCATTTTTATCAGAAAAATTCGTATAATCGTAATAGACAATAAAAAGGGAATACTTAGAAGCTGGATATATTTAAAATTTGATTATGTAACAAAAGCTATTTGAAATTAATTACCGATTATTAGGTACATAATGAGGTTCGCAGAAGGACAAGAAGTGCTCGCGAAATATTCAACCACTGATAAATACCAGAAGGGTAAAGTATTAGGTATGAAGGGTGAGTTGTACAGAGTACAATTTGAAACTGGTACCGAGCAGTATGTTCTTCCAAATGACATTAGGGTATGTATGAAGAACACCCGAATTCGAAACATAAGTTTTAAACTCTTATACGTGTTATATAGTATAGTATTATTTTTTTAATGATTAGTTAAATAGACCATCTAGAAGCGCAGCGCGAAAAACTGGGAAAAGTCCTCCTAGGCGTTCCCCAGGTAGAAGATCTCCAGGTAGACGATCACCTGCAAGAACTCAGTCTGCGCTTAAAGCAGATATAAAGGGTACAAAGTTAGCTAAAATTTCTTTACCACGGATAGATGTACCTGGTAAATGTTAAGCCATTCATTAACATTAGTGGACCGAGTATAAGTTTAAAATAATTAAATTTTTTATATGTATTATATATTTTTTTATAACATGCAGATATCATCAGCGCAAAAAGTACAGATGATGAAAATTATTCGATTGAATCAGTGCCTCCTCAGTCACGTATAAAAAGGCTGGGGACAGTCACGCGCAGATCAACGAGACTTTTATCTGGTATGGTAAAACCTGAATCGGACCTGAATAAAATGGTTTTAATGACAAGAAATATTAATAGAGCTGTCTCGCTTCCTTTAGAAAGGAAAAGTCAGTTTCACGAATATGATGAAAAGGAAAGAGGCCAGTCGGTACAGAGAGATCAGGTAGAATTTCTCTTTTGATAGAATCGAAATTATTCATATGCCCAGATTGAATAGAATACTTTATCCTTGTTTATCGATGGATTGCAAGACAGAATTGGGAGATTACAGTATCGTTTAAATGGTAATATTGTATGACATTTGGATTTGTTGCATAAGTATCTAATTCGCATTAAGTTACAACTGTTGTTTTTTCAGGTTTTTTGTGCTGTCTTTTATCATTAATCGTATTCTCGGCATGTGTATATAACGAAATTGAAATCGCTGATTTTATCATAAACAATTATGTACAATTTTCCATCAGTGGTTGGATCATTGGAGCAACCTTATCTCTACTGTTATTTATAAAAGGAGGCAAGGCCCCGATAGCAAATCTAAATATACATGGCTCCACTAAAAGTGTAATATATAACTTTTGGCAAGGAAGGGAAATCAATCCACGAATTGGTCATATTGACTTTAAAATAAATCTCTTCCGGACATCAATGATAGCCATGGTAAGACAGCCTCTTAAAAAGGCTTGTTATTTATTGACATGTACATTGTAGAACTTACACGATCTTCTTCTAATTACAGATTCTTATAAATCTATCTATAGTACTCAAATCAATTGAGGATATCGAGATTTACAGTGTAGAACAACTTAACATAAGCGTTTTATTAGCCACCCTGTTACAAATAATTTATGCGATGGATGCACTCTTTTTTGAACACGCATTACTGACAACCTTTGAGGTAACACAAGAAGGCACTGGTTATATGTTGTGCACTGGTTACATGCTATACCCATTTTTACCTACCCTTACAACGAAATACATGCTGTATCACGAGTAAGTAGAATAATTTTTAATTTATCATTAAATGGCTTTCATCCGGTAATCCTGCCATTTTCAGCTGTATCCTATTTTATAAAACATGCTACATATAATTAAACATTTATTTCAGGTCACAGCTCAGTTACTTACTTGTATTCCCTGTACTTACCTTTATACTTGGATACATGCTATATAGAATCAGCAACTTACAGAAAAATGAGTTCAGGATAAATCCTTTATCTCCGTCGTTAATTCATTTTGAAACAATACCAACTGTTCGCGGTAAGAAGCTAATGGTATCTGGATTATGGGGTCACGTAAGACACCCGAATTATTTGGGTGATATAATAATTTGGTGGTCGATATCATGCGTAAGTTTGGCGTGTGATATTATGCCTTATTATTATGCCATATTATGTACAATTTTATTAATACATAGAGCAATAAGGGACAACGAACGCTGTAAAAAGCGTTATGGATTAGCTTGGGAAGAATACGTATCACGCGTTAAGTACATGATTTTATATCGTATATTTTAGATCATATGTTTTAAAATGACCTGTACACAGTGTTAGCAAAGTATTTTAAAGTCTTATGATATGTCACAAAGTTGTACCTTCAACATCTATAATGCTCATTATTTTACAGTATGTTCATTATATTGGTATCACATTAAGTTAACATAAATATAAGTATTGGACAATGTATTATAGGGTCCAAACCAAAAGAGAATATTTGTGACATTAGTATTAGATTTGTGGATAGCGATTGTTTAAACCTTTAAGATAATGAACAAAGTGCAGTTATTTATGAGGAAACAAAAAGTATATATAATAAGATATACTTGATACAAGTATGTAAATGTACAATATATTTCTATAATAAAGACAAATCAGATGTTTTATACATTTTATATACATACGATTGTACAATTGACAAATAAATAATTTTATAATATTTTTGTGTTTTTTATTTATACCCTACAATGTGCGATTCCGAAATTTTATGAAGTGCAAATTAAAGAATCTCTGTTTCAATCTTCTCAACCTCTGTTTCCTTGTGTCATCACCTGTTATGGTATGCCGGGTATGACACAGCATTAAAAAGTCATTCTGTCAACAGTTTTTGAATCAAGTTTCGTAAACGTTTATTTAATACAATGGCAAGTTTCTTTGGCGAAGTGGTGTTCCCGGTGTCGCGCGCGTTCTGGGACGAAGAGGATGAAAATGGAACGACAGAATCTTCCACGAAAGAACCGTAAGCTAAACTCTTGTTCAATGTAACCTCTCCTGTACGGAATTACTTTCAGATATGCCCCTTTTCTAAATATGTTCCAGTGAATTTTCTGTACGATGGTTGAAAGACAAACCGTCTGAGATCGATACTTTAATTGTAGTTGAAGGCGAAATGTTAATCGGTAATATACATGTGCATTTATCCATGCCGGCATTAGTCTTATTGCCCTTATAAACGATATTAATGAACTTACAGATTTTTCGAAAGAATGTTTATGTCAGAACTCAGAGGAAGTGTGTTTCGTGGAAGATGATAAACAGAAGAAGCTGTGTACCATTTACCAAATAAATGAGGAAGTATATGCCTGCATTGTATCTCCACAGTTTGATGTCAAATTCTCAGGGATGCTTGTGGAGAAGGTATTAACATCTCTTTTAAATGTACTTCTTAATCTCTTGCCAAATTTTAGGCCAAACATGAATCACAAGTCAGGCTTCTCATCTCATAGCTATGGCTAAACTGTAAGCTTCTTTCTCTGTATATTTTAGATTAGTGACTTCATATCATGTGTGAAAAAGACGATATGCGTAACATGTCGACATATGTCTCAATTTAAAAGTAAAAACGTACCGACGGTACCATCGTTCCTGAGGATGCTATTTACAAAAAATGGACAGAACGCTTGTAAAATAAAAGAACCACTTTTGGAACGGCCAAACATCGTGTACGGAGTCACAGCTGGCGGTTGGTATTTAAGTAATAAAATGTAGCATATAGTTGAAATTACAGATTCAAATTTATATTTGTTTCAGTACTGTCATATGCTGAGTTTATGGAACTACCTGCAGTTTTGTATGTCTTATATACAGATTGTTTTGCTCTCGACTCATTGTCCGCCGAGCCTCTATTAAAATTATTTGCAGCGGTAAATTGTAAATTACACGATGTTACGTTCGCTGGGAAAGACTTTTTTAATAAAGGCAATCTTTATATGTAAAATTGTCTATTTACCTGTATTTGAAGTTGAAAATCGAAACACATTATCTGATACATACAAAAGCTTTAGCCTCTATTAATAAATTTTACCTTATTTACATTATTTACAATAATTCACTTATAATTTCCATGGTGATACGAATTTTAATTATTATTTTTATAATAATAGTTACATAAACAAACTTGGTAAATATAATATTACCGATTTTTATGTGTTAAGGTTGCGGAGGGTAATATGTACGCGGTGTGGGCGCCGGTGGTACGGAATTAGTTGGAGGGAAGTACGTCGCGTTTGTAGGATAAGCGTACGGTTGAAATGGTGGCTGCGGCGTAGTAGGAGCAGGCGGTGGAGCTCTGATTGCACCAGTAGTAGGTAAATGATGTATGGGCGGAACAATATGGTTCATTGTGTTTACAGGGGGCGGAGGTACAGAAACATTAGTCGGTGGAAACGCCGGAGGATAATTAATATTAGCAGGTTGAAAATTCGCTGCGTAGGTCTGGAAGTGTGTTGGTACATCCATTGGCTTCATCGCCTCCGTGGTATCAGTGGTTGAGCATCCATTTGCTGAAACTGCAGATCCTTCAACTTTAATCTTCCCTGGTGTAACTGTGACACGATATTTATTTTAATTCTTATTCATATTGATGATACACCTTTGGAGTTGCACGTACCGTTCGGTGTGGTTGATGCCGATTCTGTAACAGGCGGCTGTATAGCCCTGTCCCTAGCTAGCTCATTAGACGGCGTTAGCGGCGGTGAATCCGGTGGTTTCGCGTTATTCGCTTGTGAATACAAATCTAATACTTGGTGGCATATGTCTGGAGAGATTCAGAATAAGAGTAGAGATTGCATTCATATTTTTGCATACACTGTCATTTTATATGAAAGCTTTCAGACCTGAATTAATGAAAATGTATATGAAAAAGTAGCTTAGTTTATACCTTCTAACAGATCCATGGTCACATCCTCAACGAACATATCCCACCAACGCAAATGTTTTGGTTGCCTTCCATTCCAGTCTACCACCTCAAATTTGCTTAATTTTCCAGCTAGATACATAAGAGCAACAGCTATAATTTCAGGTTCCCACTGCAATGATAATGTTGTACACAAGCTATAACAGAAAACAGATGTAGGTAATATATTTCGCTGCAATTAATACATGAATAATATGAAATTTGCTATATTACCTGTCATTAACAAAGGTCCAAGCCATTTGAACCATTTTTTGCAATTTATTCTTATCACCTGTAATATATATCATTATTTCTACTGTGTCATCAAGTATGTGCCTCATATCAGGAGTCGGCAACCTGCAGCGCATCTAAAGATATTTCTTTTTGAAGTGGCTACTGTATTAAAAAGCTTGCCGACTCCTGCTTTACATTAGAAATTCATAAGTATTGATATACCTTTAAGACATTTTGCGTATTTTAATAAATAACTATATGGATGTTCAACTTGCAGATCAAACTTAATAGTTTGCAATAGAATTCTTTCTAGCGTCATGACCTCCTCCTTAAAAATAAACATATTCTATTATAGCAATTATGTTTCAACAATAATAGATACCTGCTGAAGGAATGCAATAGTTTACAATAGTCTACCTTTGGATCCTCTCCAAATGTCATAAATTTCTGTTCAGTTAACAAAGACTTGGCGATCCTAATTATATCTTTACACTTCTTTGGAGTTTCCTCTACCTTGCCTGCCAGGAATAAACAACAGCATGCAGTCACCTGCACGACATTCGTACGTAACGCATGAAGCTTATCCATTCGTCAAACTATCATTTATACAAGATTAAATACTCACATATCTTGGGAAATTTTTAAACGAATGGAACATGTAAAATCTGTGAAAATAGACAACACCAGTTGCCATTGTGTTGTATCCCAAGTCCATTTTGGTGCCAGTGTCGATGATAAACCTGGCACCCTCTTTCCTGTATCTACACTCCGTCTCATAGTCAATTCCATCCTGAATGGAAGGCGTGTTTCTCAACTCCTTCTTCTCGTAATACCAGCATGGCATTTTTGTCTTTCTTAAAACAAATAATCCACGTTTAATGACATCGACTCTTACGAACTGTTAGAAGCTCTCTACACAAGTTACACAGGACATACTATTTATAACAAAATAATTTGCATATAATTTAACAAAATACAAGAAAATGTCATTAACAGCATAATGACTTCACTAAGCAGAGAATTGATGAAAACACATTAATTGGCTTCACGAATTGTAAACTTCAACATTGGTTAGGATGATTACCAATGATGGAATCGTTCTTCCTCTCCACTTCTTTATCTTTCCACTATTATTCTTTTAATAAACCGAAGATTTAGCACTTTACACTTACAATGCTATCGTGGAATTGTTTATTACAAACAATAAGGTACTCTCCCACACTCTCTCATTCACTCGAACGCACACATCGCACGTACGTACTCGCAGCTCAACATCTGTGCATTAGAAACATATTTTATCTATGTAATTATATCATATCTTTCGTAAGACCACTTGTTGGTTGTCACAGGTAATGTCATGGATATATTTAAAAATAAATGAAATATATTACACTCTTTATTCTTTTTTCATACAGATTTGGAAATGTTTACTTGCATGCTAGCAGATGATGTGATTGAGTTTATTAATTGTAACAATGCTAATGTGACAAGGAGTACTGCAATCTTATTGAAATGATGAAACAGTCGCATTTCATTCGTCTACTACATTGATCATAGTTACATTGTTTCATGCATGTACTTTATTATTAATTACGCTTTTACATTGTTTTGTTTGCTGATAAATCGATAACGCAGATAGGTGATTTCTTAAGCCAGGAACACAGGTGCGCCGAAAAAGCAGACGCCAAAATAATTTCGGAACTTCAATTCTCATCAAGGAATCATTACAAATAATATTATTCAGCTTGGATTATTCTTAATCAACTTTCAATGTTCGATCATTTTTTGAATACCTGTGTCTCCGCCCTAAATTTAATTATAAATATGAGCGTGGTAAGTTCTATATAGGGTACTATTTTATTTATATTACATGTATCGAACAATATCCGCACCACGCTACCGGATGATTTTTTTTATCATTGCACTAAACTTGTTGAACAGCCGACGCTTATATTCATTCGAGTCTTCATATATATATACGTACATTTACAAAGCAGGTGTTTCCGGTTCGTGTCAGAGATCTGGTTTGAAATACCTTCGGTTAACGCATTATCTGTGGTCAATACGCGCCTGAATAGATGCCATACGTGCGTCTATCAGCGTCTATCAATGTACCGCGAACGCTCGCGAACCAGTGTATTTTAACAGTGATTCGTGTCTTGTTCCTGTGACACCATTAAATGTCAATTTATGACGACCGCTCACGCAAGAATATTTTACGAAACTATCTACACGTTCACAGATAACGCAACGTCGAATATAATGCCGTTAGCAAATTTGACAGTTCCTTGGGCCGAGGAACATGACACCGAAAAGGTATGTATTTATTTACCTACCCGGTTAATTGTTAAAACAATCGATTAAACGTTGTACATTTCTACTCAATGTTTAGAACAGCTGAGTCGACGTTGTCGAGTTATTACTGAGAATTCAATTTTTTAGCAGCATGTAGAGATCTTGCAATCAGAATCTCAAGAAATGATAAATCAAGAGAGCAGCGCGGCTGAAACGTCTTCGAACGGGTGCTTAGAATCCCATGAAATAGAAGTGCGTGATATCGTAAAGGCTGGTCATGAAAAAGCAGACCCATCTCAATTTGAATTGCTTAAAGTTTTGGGCCAGGGGTCTTTTGGCAAGGTATCCAGTATTTTTGTCAAGTGTGATTGATGGGATGTACATTATTCAATTGTTTAGGTGTTCCTAGTGAGGAAAGTTGTTGGTAAAGATAGCGGTACACTCTATGCCATGAAAGTATTAAAAAAGGCAACATTAAAAGGTATTTCATATTTTGAACCGGACATTTATAAGAATTTTAGCTAAAATGATAGTCTAATGTATATTCTCTCAGTTCGGGATAGGGTTCGGACAAAAATGGAAAGGAATATATTAGTGGATGTTGAGCATCCGTTCATTGTCCGGCTTCATTATGCATTCCAAACAGAAGGAAATCTTTATTTAATTCTAGATTTTTTAAGGGGTGGTGATCTATTTTCAAGATTAGCAAAAGAGGTACCATTTAATAAGATTATTGATAAGCATTCATACATTTCATTCATCTCACATTTATAATACTTGTTTTAGGTAATGTTCACCGAAGATGACGTGAAATTTTATTTAGCAGAACTTGCTCTTGCACTGGATCATATTCATAAGCTTGGAATTATTTACAGAGATCTCAAACCTGAGAAGTTCGTATTCATGTTATTTATTATTAATCAAATTGCTATAACAGTATATAAACTTAACGATCATTTCATTTGCAACAGTATTTTACTTGACACGGAAGGTCACATCTGTTTAACTGACTTTGGCCTATGTAAGCAACCTGTAGATGATTGTAAAACCTACTCATTCTGCGGCACGGTGGAATACATGGCTCCTGAAATAGTGGATAGAAAAGGGCACTCTTTTGCTGCTGACTGGTGGAGCTTTGGGGTCGTTATGGTTCGTTGTAGCTAAAATATGTAATACATTTAACATTTTCAATCGTTATTCTAATTAAAATTTGTAATTTTAGTTCGAAATGTTAACTGGAGCTCTTCCATTTCAAGGAGAGAATCGCAAAGAAACGATGACGCAAATATTAAAAGCAAAACTTGGAATGCCCCTAAATATCTCACCTGAAGCGCAAGCCCTTCTGAGAGTATTATTCAAAAGAATCCCTGCGAACAGACTTGGATCAGGTGGGACAGAAGAAATAAAAAACCACGTATTCTTTGCAACTATCGATTGGGACGCGTTATATAGAAAGCAAATAAAGCCCCCCTTTAAGCCAGCTGTTAGTCAAGAGGACGATGCGTTTTATTTCGATAGCGAGTTCACATGTAAAACACCTAAAGGTACTGCTATGTTATCTAGTTAGGTAATCTGACTTAGTACCGTACAATGCACATGAATATTTGATTAGATTCTCCTGGAGTGCCGCCAAGCGCTAACGCTCACGAACAGTTCCGCGGGTTCAGTTTCGTCGCACCGTGTCTTCTCGAGGATCAAACAAAGTGTCCTGAATACAAACACTGTGATAGTCTAATCGAGTCTTTCCCAACTTATGTCAGCCCCGTTCCTATCGCTGATGAATACGAATTGAAACACGCGATCGGCAAAGGCAGCTACAGCACTGTTTATTTGGCCGTTCACAAAGCTTCTAAGACAGAATGCGCCGTGAAAGTGATAGAGAAATCAAAAAGGGATCCGACGGAGGAGATAGAAATACTTCTTCGATATGGAAGGCACCCGCACATCGTCACGTTAAGAGCTGTCCACGAAGATGATAAACGAGCTTACCTCGTGCTCGAACTGTTACGAGGCGGTGAACTGCTCGACAGATTATTACAGCGACGTAATCTGACCGAAAGGGAAGCTGCCGAAGTGATGTACACGATAACTAGTGTAGTTAATTATCTTCATGAAAATGGAGTAATTATCCGTTTATTTATCATTTGGTGGATGTTCTACCGCGTCGAGTTCGTTGATCCAACTTAATTTCGTTTGCGTGATCGGTAGGTCGTTCATAGAGACTTAAAACCATCTAATATATTATATTCGAAGCCGGGAGACGATCCGACCACGCTCTGCTTATGCGACCTTGGTTTTGCGAAACAATTAAGAGCAGAAAATGGATTGCTAATGACGCCTTGTTACACAGCAAATTTCGTAGCGCCAGAGGTATTAAAGCGTCAAGGATATGATGCGGCCTGCGATATCTGGTCGCTCGGGGTTTTGTTGTATATTATGCTGGCTGGGTAATTAAGCGATCGTTGGTTGCAGAAAGAATACAAATTGTTTGATACTACTGATTATAATTTTATGTCGTAGGTATACTCCGTTTCGTAACAATCCGGGAGATAGCGCGACGGATATATTGGATCGTATCGGGCCGGGTTGCATCGACGTTGAAACCGGCATATGGTGCCAGATCTCGAGTGAAGCGAAGGAACTCGTTAAAAGAATGTTGCATGTTGATCCCAATCGAAGGCCTACCGCAGCTGCCATATTAAAATATCCGTGGATTGTTAATCGCCATCGTCTTTCTCAGAAAGCATTGCCTGATAATGTTAAGGATCCACATAATCTAAAGGTGAATTATAAAAATAGTATTTAATTTTAGAATGTGTGTTAATATTATTTCAAGCCGTTATATGTTTCATCGTTAAATTGCTGTTATTACAGAAGTTTTATATGATTTTAGAGAGCGGTAGCAGCGACATATCGTGCGATGTTTAGTAATCCAAGATCAGCTCATATAGGACCGGTTTATATGTCCGAATTGGCACGGAGGAGAGCGCAAGCCAAGTCTGTGAGCCCTACTGATGTTTAAGAACAAATCTACTTCCATTTCGTGTTACAATTTGCAATTTTTAATTTGTAATTATGTACGTATATGAAAAGACTATATTTTTTGCCGACGTAAGTCTAGTATTATTTGTGCAATGTTCAAATGTAGCTGGTATGTAGTAGTTTTATATAAAATGTTCGGATATCAATGTATTTCAGTTTAGAAAAATGATGTTTAATATCGGTGATAGAAATTAACAGGCTATGAGTACAAGAGAGATGGTCTGCATTCTCAAAGCGTTTTTCATTCGCATCAAATGTCTGCTAATTTCTATCATTCATTTTTGTGTATCCGGATACACGAAAGTATATACATATATATGAAATAGAAAATGTGTATTTAAATTCGT
>SHCU01000106.1:74977-93839 GCA_004307685.1 Ceratina australensis
TTTTAAACAGGGCAGATCTCTGCTTGGAAGAAAAACAACAGCACTTTTGAATTTGGCGCGCCGTAAACTCGCACGTGAGCACTGCTCCGCCATCATGCTTCCAGCACTGTGTATGTAGTAGACAATTATAGGTGAAACATGAACGTAGAGTGAAAACAGTTTAATTTATAAACAAAATTTTTGAAAAATACCGTGGATAAACGTGGGTCGTGTACAGAACACGTTTAGCATTGAAAAATGGGTGTACCAGCATTCTTCCGATGGCTGAGCCGAAAGTATCCTTCGGTAATCGTCGAATGCATCGAGCAGAAGGTTAGAATGTTTACTCGAAAGAAATATTGGTAATATTAGAGAATATTTGTGGATATGAATAGAATTTATGATTTTATGATGATTTCGCAGTCCATAACCGCGAATGGTGTACGGGTACCTGTAAATTCGGTAGATCCAAATCCGAACGGAGTAGAATTTGACAATCTGTATCTTGACATGAATGGCATTATACATCCCTGTACTCACCCGGAAGACAAGTAAGGATTTTATTAATAGATTAAGTAGAATATTATCTAGAAAATGTAATTTAATTTCTGTCTTTACAGACCAGCACCAAAAAATGAAGATGAAATGATGGAAGCTATTTTCGAATGTATCGACCGCCTATTTCGCATTGTAAGACCAAGGAAATTGTTGTATATGGCAATCGATGGTGTTGCACCCAGAGCTAAGATGAATCAACAAAGATCCAGAAGATTCAGAGCTTCTAAGGAGACAAGTGAAAAAATTAATGAGATAAAAAGAATACGTACTGAATTGGTGCAGAAAGGAGCTTCTTTACCACCAGAAAAACCCAAAGAAGATCATTTTGACAGCAACTGCATCACACCAGGTACACCTTTCATGGCAAGATTGTCAAAGTGTCTGCATTACTACATACACGAGCGATTGAATAACGATCCTGGCTGGAGGAATATAAAAGTAATTTTAAGCGATGCGAATGTGCCGGGTGAAGGAGAACATAAAATAATGGATTTTATACGTAGACAAAGAGCACAACCTGATCATGATCCTAACACGCAACATGTTTTGTGCGGAGCTGATGCTGACTTGATTATGCTTGGCCTCGCAACGCACGAGCCGAATTTCACAATTATTCGGGAAGAGTTCAAGCCGAATAAGCCGAAGCCTTGCGACATATGTGGGCAGTTAGGTCATGAAATGAAGGAGTGCACCGGCTCTGAGCCTAATCAGAGAGAAGAAGAGAATGTTTTTGGATCTGAATGTCAGTTCATATTCGTGCGATTAAATGTACTCAGAGAATATCTGGAGAGAGAGCTACAGATGCCCAATCTACCATTTAAATACGATTTTGAGCGAGTGATCGATGATTGGGTATTCATGTGCTTCTTCGTAGGAAACGATTTCCTTCCGCATCTTCCATCTTTAGAGATCAGAGAAGGTGCGATCGATAGATTAGTCAATTTGTACAAGAAAACGGTTTATAAAACCGGGGGATTCTTGACCGATAGCGGAGATGTAAATTTAGATAGAGTTCAGATGATATTGTCTGAATTAGGCGAAGTTGAAGATGAAATTTTTAAAAAGAGACAGCAGAACGAGTTGGCTTTCAAGCAGCGTGAAAAAGACAAGAAGAGGAGATTGCTGGGAATCAGCAATAACAGACCGAAGTGGATACCCACTGGACAATTTGCGCCTATGCGTCTTGGTGAACGCGTGAAGCCAGTAGAAAACGCACGGTACGAAGCTTATCAAATGCGTGTTCATGGCCGAGATTATCACACGAGTTCGAAAGGAAATGTAAACGAAAAGTTAGAGAGCATGATGCGTCCTGAGGATTCTTCTAACGCAAATCGTAAACATAAACTTGAAGAAGATGTACCGGAAGAGGAGGAAGAGGAAGACGATGATCAGGCCCACGACGAAGTTAGATTATGGGAAGACGGGTTTAAAGATCGTTACTATGAATCTAAGTTCGATGTCTCACCCGATAACTTAGTGTTCAGGTCAGTATAGTGCAAGGAGTTAAATAAGTATGTAATACAACGTTAGTTTAACTTTTTATTCTTTATTTCATGTATATATACAGGAATAACGTGGCGTTGCAATATGTGCGCGGTTTATGCTGGGTCCTACGTTATTACTATCAAGGATGTGCCTCGTGGAAATGGTATTTTCCGTATCATTACGCTCCGTTCGCTAGCGACTTCATCAACATTGGCGGTCTCTCGACGGAGTTTGAGAAAGGAACGATACCGGTGAGTACTTGAAAATAAAATTTAATTTACAATTAAATTCTCATGGAAATTCGTGCCTTCTCTTTTACAGTTTCGTCCATTAGAACAATTAATGGGAGTATTTCCAGCGGCCAGCAGCAAGCACGTTCCCGCGCCGTGGGCAAAATTAATGAGTGATCCGGTAAGTCAAATTTCCTTGGATGCTGATTAAATGAAAAGTATGTCACGATATTTATTGATCGTTCGATGTAAATTGTTTCAGAAATCGCCAATTATTGACTTTTATCCTGAAGACTTCAAGATAGATTTAAATGGTAAAAAATTCGCTTGGCAAGGTGTAGCCTTACTGCCCTTCGTCGACGAGAAACGACTTTTCAAGGCTTTAGTGCCGTATTATGACTACCTAACAGAAGCAGAAAAGAAACGAAATGTTCGTGGTGACGATCGGCTGTATGTTGGTCTTGGCAACAGTGGCTACAATTTTATAAAAGGACTTTATACTAATTGCGTGGGATTCGACGTGGAAACTCCGATATCTATAGATGGCATGCGAGGCACAGTTTTATTAGCAGAAGACTGTGTCGAGGAAGGTGCCACTTTACCTTCCCCGATTAATGGGCTGCCAGTTAGAAACAACAAAGTGTACTGTGTCCGGTTCCGAGATCCGCAATATGATAACAATTTCATCTTCCCTGCAAGGAAGTTGAAGGGAGCCAGGGAACCGACAAGAGTTTTGAAACCGGAAGATTTCGATCAGAGAAATCACAACACTGGAAATACTTGGAAACCGCAGATTGGTTTCACGCCGTCCACGCAAGTAGCTTCCCTAAGTGACGCCGGTCGAAGAATACTCGGACATTTCACAAATCACAATAGAGTGCCACCTCCGTATTCTCTCAATCCCGTTCCGATGCAGGCGATGTACCAGTCTCATCACGGTGAGTCGATTATTTCAATTTTATTCTATCGCATGAAAATTAGAATCTAAGATAGTTATCGCGCGTTAATTATTGTCCTCGACGCGACTCAGAACCCTCGATCTTCGAAACAATGCCGTGATTATGAGAAGCAAATTAAAGCGCACGCGACTCATTCGGATTACCGACGACACGATTCCTCGTCGAATGAAAAACACGTACACGCGCATTCATTGTTTTCCCCACCCTAGATTCACGATGCCGAACGCGTCCCACTCTATAGTTTGTATACGTTCATAAGTCGATCGACCATCGACGTTTCGGAGAATATCTTTTTTAAAAATTCGTTAATCCATAAATTTGTGACTACTACGGTCTGAATCTGAACATTATTCTGAAAAATCGTTAAGATCTGAAGCTAAAAACTGTGCGAAGCAGTCGCGTCTCAATTAATCCCTGACGTCCAATGGTCGTTAACGAGTCGTGATTTTGTAGGCACGCAAGATTTTCTAAAATTGACTCTAGGTAGATCGTGACCGAAGGAATTGATTCCTCGAGGGATAGGGGTTGGGAGGGGAATGGGAGGTAACTGAAAATCGGGGGTCAGAACGTGGCACGGGGTTGCCGAACCGAGGGGTTCTGGTACCGGGATTAGCTGCGAGGGTAGTTCGTCACGTAGAGCGTGACTCCGGCCGTTTCGTTGTTTGGCACGTCGGGTCGGAACCGACGGTTCCACGGGTTTTGCCCAATTATAAAACAAACGCGGTGCTTTCTGTAATTATCCAATTAGTGGATGTTCCACCACCATCGTCAGCCTCCGGTCTTTCACGTATCGTCCGTTACTCACCCCCGGGCCTCGCGTCGATCTGTCTGGCTGACATTACAAAGGCGTACGCCGACTATCGCTTTGTACGAGCCATTCGTTATCCCCGTTGTCGCTTATTGCTATACGCCGGGAAACGATTCTGAATAGACATTTCCCCGGGATAGTTTCTACGAGGAATTCAATTGCAGAATTCTTGTAGCACGAAGTTACGAAATAGCATTCATCGGTATTCAATAGCAAAGCGTATCTCGTTTTACGAGAGCGCGTCTTAAGGTGTCAATTATTCCGGGAAGATGAATTACGATCGGTGGTAGTTGACAGGCCCGGAAGGCGTGCCCGAGCGGATACACGCGCTCCAAGAAGTATCAGCGCGTGACCGCAAAAACAAAACGTTGTTACACGGTGTGTGATTGATTTACCGAGGGGTGTAAACGCCAGGCACACGCCTGACCTGGTCGAGCGGGGACCCTCCGTCCGGAAAGACCCGTTCCGTCCGCATCTGCAGGAACTTTTAACCGTGATTCGTGCATGTGTATTCTTTAATGCGAATATACAAAACGTATCATTCGACAGAAACGCATCTTTCGCGCGCGATGGAAGATAACAAAACAAGTTGGACACGGAGGAGAAGAACGTTTCCCGGTGGATAAAAGGCGGGTTCGTCCATATCTTCGTCCGGATGACAGGTGCAGAGACCCCTCGTTAGACAAATTAAGCTTCGTTCCTGGCCTCCCGCACAGCCTCGTCTCCGCGTCTTCGTCGGGAGCGCGCGCGCCAACTCGTTCGGGACTGGTTTCGAGTGGACGGCAAACACTCGTGCAGCCAGCGGCGGCGGAGGCTCGAATCGTGCAGAAACTGGACGCAAGACCAAGGAGAACCGTCCAGATCCGATCCGCGCTACCAGATGGTCTCGCGCGATGCAGAGCCAAGATTTCCTCGTGGGAATCGGTAACAGTCGAAGGAGCACATCAATTTCATGGAAGTGATCAAGCAGCAACGATTCGACGATTTCCCGGTCGTGAATAATTTATTTTTATTACTCAACGAGTATTATATATCTCGAACGATCGAAATGTGTCCGTCGCCACGAGGCTCTCTCGAGTCCCGGCGAAACCGTCGACACGGGATCCCTTCCTGAAAGCTTCCACCGGCTTCTTCAGTCTCGATTCGTCGGTGAAAATTACCTCTCCGGTCCCATCCATCGGCAGCGAGGTGTACCGCGTCTATTTACCAGCCTCCCCTCTATCCCTCGCGAAAACTGGCTGCCGCTTTCACCAGATATTACCTGTAATGTCCGTCGCATCCATTACGCGTCATTATCCATCCATTAGTCGTTTTCCATGGGCCCGTCGAAAAAGGAGACGCTCGCACGCTCCGTTACAGCTTCTTTCATCCGTCCTTCCTTTATCTTCTTTCAAGGGGACGCTTTACTTGGCAAATATTCTTGCCGCGATACGTGCCAAGTATATTTTTTAGGAAAGGTATTTCTAATTAATAAGTAGACTCGGGAGAAGCGACGATGGGATTAAAAGGAGGAAGCTTAGTGACTCTACGGTTAGCATATCAATGGCTGTCCGTAGCAATTACGGTCGGACCGGTAACGAGGACACGTGTTTTCCATGAAAAAACGTTCGATCTCGAAGACGAGTCGAACAAAGCGATCGCAGGAGAGTGAAGGAGGCCGTGGAGGAGGACGGAACAGAGGCTTCTTCTCTAAATGCTCGTTCACCCTCGCCTATTCATCCTCCACGTATGTCTACTACCTGCGATACAAGCCCTCCCCGCCATTAACTATAGGACCCATTCATCTTCGAGAGCATAGGTGAACTTGTCCTCGCCGCGATCTCTTCAGACACTCGATGATGCCCGCGTTCTGGCTCTCTTTGCTCCGGAACTTCAAAGCCTGCTTCTTTCTCTGAACGGAGACAGCAAAGACAAAAAAAATAGAGGAAGATCGGTTCATAATGAAAATCTCTTTTTAATCCATTCGTTTGTTCGCCGATTGCGAATACGTTTATCGATTCGATGAAATCGGTAAAAGTATTCCTGGATGCGCACGGATTAATAAGGAGCAACGAGGATACAGATAATGCTCCTATAGCCCGATGACGGGGACCTCTGTTTTGCTTGGTGTGGGTCTGACGGGCGTCACCGACAGTGCCGTGGCTAATTTCCTCGGCATTGAACCGCATTGTGCCCTAAATCGGTCTTCCCGCCTTCGAAAACCTACCCCCCGTCTGTAATCGCGACCTACACCCCGCGTCTTTCTGTTCACTCGTCGAAATCCCATTCGACATAGAAATTGTACCTCACCTTATTTCGTTTTCTGCATTGATTTTTGCTTGGACTCGAGTAACCTGCCTTATCCAATTTAAAGAAGAGTTCTCTCGTCCGGCGAACGAGTCGCAATTAATTTTTGAACAGCTTCGAACGGAGTAAAAAAAAGAAGCATCAAGTGCTTCTACTTGTAAGAATGCATCTTTTGATGAAGAAATGTTAGGGACATTTGGAAAGGTTCCGAGGTTTGAAGATGAAGCGTGCGCAACGCACGGGGCCAGGGTTGCGAAAAGGGATTAAGTCCGGCTAGAGTGGTAGATTTAATCGCGCTATTTTTTCGCCACGCGCGGGGTTGAAAAGTCGTGAATTTCCAGCGAGAGGTGTCAGCCTCTCCTTCAACGCCGGTAAGAAATCGTGAAACGGGTTGAGGATACGTGGAGTGGCGAACCGGAGGGGTGCGGGGTCGAGGCACGAGAGAGCGACTCGACGTCGAGAGGGATCCGCCCTCTCGTGAAGGGTCCAGCCGGTAGACAGTCTCACTAATTACGCCGCGCCTCATTAGCGTGGAAGCCTGGCAGTCGCTTAAGGACACGTACGACGACGACTCTTCGGTTTCGTCAAAGATACGGATTTTTTTTTCCTCTCTCTTCTCTGTTTCACCTCGCTCTATCCCCGAGGTTCCTCCTGTCTTATCCGTCTCTCTCTCTCTCTCTCTCTCGGGGTTCTGCTCTTCCCACCTTTTTTCTTTTTTGCTAATGGAGGAGAAGACAGGGAGGAAGACCTTTGCCGCGACTCTCCTTCGCTCGTTGACACGCGGACAGGGATAAAAAATATTAGCAATGAGAGAAACCCTCTTCTTGCGCCGAGATCCAAGAGATTTCGAGGAGCTGCAAATCGTAGATACGTGGACACATCTCTCAGGTTGAAGGGAGGTAAATAAAAAAGAAGTAGAATTTCTTCTACCAATCGAAGCAAATAAACTCGTTAAGGAACGATAAGGGTGTTCCGGATCGCTTTGATTATCAATTCTTCGGTTGACCAGATCGTGGATCCAGGAGGACCGCCTGACTCGGGGCAATTCTCTTGGCGAGCGTGAAACTCTATTACGGTCTGGGGTGAGCGAGCGAGAGCGAGTGAGTTGTCCCGGTTGAAGGGGTTCGTGCGATTTCTAGAGGCTAATAGAAAGGTCGGTCTACCCTCCACATTGACCATCCTTAGGGGGGCCGAGGATCGTTTGGACTTTTACTTAAAGCCAAATCGACCCCACGTTCGTTTATGAGATCGATATTATCGGCCCATCAACTCCCCGTTTTAATTCGAGAAACGTCTGCCCAATTATGGGCTTATACTACTTGCTAATTTGTGTCACCGCTGTGGTTTCATTTTCTCGCTGATTTAACAAATCTTCCGACGGTACGGTATGTATTTAGTGAAAACGTTCTAAGCAAAGAAATTAGATCTATATTCGTTACGTTGACTTCCGGGCTAATTGAAGAGTCGAGGACCGTCGCGTCTGTTCGCATTACGTCCCCATGAACTAACTCGCCAGGTCCTCGATCAGAAGAAAAGGAACGAACGCGGGAGAGGATTTTCCTTTCTTTCCCAGTCGGCTTACCGGATCACCTGAATAGAAAAGAGGGCTTCTTTCACCTAATAAAAGTAAATGGTGCGCATATCCTAGCCGAAGAAAAAGTATTTCTGTTTTGTCGGGGGATTGCCGATACACCTGTTCACGAACCTCTAATTTGCTTCTCCTTGCACCCTCGATGTTTACTTAAAAGCAAAATTTATCTCGAGCAGTTTACGTACGGTTGAACGACTTTAAAGATAGAAGGATTTTCTCTTCAACGCTCTTTGTAGGTTTTTAGACAAAGTCGATTTAAACAAACGTGGACGGGACTAAAACTGGAGTTACCGGACGAATATAAGCAGAACGGGGAATATTTGGATCCGAGAGAAAATTGAACCCTCTCGGTTGACCCTTAAGGCGAGAGTGCACATCGGTCGAGCGGTCGCTTAAAAAGAGAGATCGCCCGGTAAGAAAACTCGTATGCTCCTTGTGGGATTTCTATCCGGTCCTTTTCCTTCGCCCGTTCCTCGCTCTTGTTCCAATTAACCTTGAGGCCACGAAGCGGCTACCGAGGCTCTCGCCCCGCAGGATGCGAGGGAGAGTATAAAGGGGGCAGTCGAATGAGATTAATTCTGAAATGACGACGAGTTCTTGTTGCCTCTCCGTGTACGCACCGCTATACACGATATGGATGTACGCAAAAAGAGAGAGAAGAGAGGTTCGCTCCTTGAATATACTCGTATACCTACGTGCCTATAATACACGCGCTTCGCGTTTACCCTTTCTTTTTTCCCGATTTCATTTCTCCTTATTTTTTCATCGATGCTTTTTCCTTGAGCGTAATTTTTTCCATTTAATCGAGCGATGCTCGAGGCGAACCGTTTCACTCGTTTGATTTGCACAAACGATAGATAACAAATTTTAATTTATCCACTTCGCAGGCGAATTCCGATGCCGTTTACCGATCGTTCAGTCTCCATTATTTTTTTCCCTCGGTAATTTACATTTCCGTTTCTAGGTCGCCGCGCGATCAACCGAATGAAACGGCAACCATCATCGCGGGTTTTGTAACGTCGAGAAATTTGACGAATGGAAAATACGTTTTCCGTTTTCCCTCGCCTACATAGCTTTTTCCTTTCCACAACGAAATCGGGCCTTTTCATTCGTCTCCTTTCTCCGGATTTTTTTTTTCTTTCCTTTTTTACCTTGGCACGATTTCTTCGCGCTCGACTGACTCGAGAACCCGCTCGCGCGTTTGCTCGCTCGCGTTTGTAATACAATCAAGAAACCGCGGTGACGGTGAAATCCTCGGTTAGTATCCTCGAAAACGCAAAGAAAAGGTGAGCCAAGTGAACCGAGGGTGCGGTTTTCCACCTCATTTCCACGCAGCCGAATCCGCACCCTCTCTGCCTTCCTTACTTTTAGATTTCTCCTATTGTCCCGTCCGACTGTTGTAGTTCTCATCTGATTTTAACAGACTTTTAAACATTGCACAGGCTCTCGGAACATTTTCATCAGCTTCCATTCCGTAATCAGGCTGGGAAAATTTCGTAGCGCGAAACGTACGTACGGTTCTGTCGCGGTGCCGGTAGGTCGGTAGTAAAAGTGAGACACTTGTGGTACCCTTCTTCCTTTTCATTGTCAATCGGAAACGTGAAAGGCTCCGGGGGCGGGGTTGAGTGGCCGGATCCATGACACGTTTTGATTCCTCGACGATGACCCGAAAGTATCGGGTTTCAGTGGCTGTGTTCTTCTATTCTCGGTTAGGAAACGATCTCGTTTCCGAACGCGTCGACTTGTTGACCCATCTACATCGGGGATCCGATTTCACCGAGGTCTCGAGGACTTCTCGCGAACCACCGTGCTGACCGTCCGGGTTCGCTCGTGGAATCCTCTTGACGCCTTCGGAATTTCCTTCGGGCCCACCTCCGCGTCGAATTCTGCGGTTCCGGGATACTTTCGATATTCCTCACTGTTTGCACGATCAGCACCCATTTCCTCTACGCGCTTCGGTTGTCGTATCAGGGGCTGTTGCTCGCGAGTTAAGCCCTGAAATAGTATCTACAAGATTTATCTATTTATTTGATCGTTACTGGACAGTTTCAAAGGTAGGAAGTCTTCTAGACATCGTCTGTAGAGCCTGTAAAGTCGGGGGAATATGTGTAGAGAGGATCAATTTCACTTGTCCCCTATCGATTTAAGAATCGAATCTCGCGTCGAGTGGTTAGATCGGGGAATCTGCCGCTAGCACTCGCACGATTCTCTCCGTCTCCTTCAGAGCCCTCGAAGGACCCTTGATTTCACGATTCGTACGAAAGTTTCGCGGCGCACGAAGATTGGCGGTAACGGATAATTCGCGCGTTGGGAAAGAAAGCCGTGAAGAGAAGGAAAAGTAACAGCGTCGAGGACGGGTAGAGGAAGTAAGCGCGGCGAATGGATGGTATCTCTCTCCGAGCGCAGCGTTTCAAGGAGACGGTCTCCCTTTGCAAGAGTAGAGAGATCCTGATGGGACTCGGGAGAGCGACGTATTTACAAGGAGAAAAGAGAGAAGGAGGAGAGAGAGAGAGAGAGAGAGAGAGATACGCGGGGTTGGGGACCCACGAGGAGGAGGACGATGGGAGTGAAGCATCCTCAACAGTTCTAGGATACTCCTTGCCGGTATCCTGGGGTCCTCGCTGCACAAGGACCATCCTACTCTTCCTCTTCCTCTTCTTCGCGACGCACTCTTTTTCCACCGCTACCGTTTCTTTCGCTCCTTCCTCCGCTTCGTCTTCTTAACTCCGTTACAAAGCCGAGTAGCCACCTTTTCAACGTTCCTCTCGCTTTTCAGGATCCACCGTGTCGTTCCGTCGCGACTCTCGAGCTCTCTCGCGGCCTCGCGTGTATCCTAACCCCATCCGCGCACCCTCTTTCCTCCACGTTTTACTCTTCCGCTTCTCGAAGGCCTGTTCGCGCGCCCACCGAGTCTACACGATTCGATATCACCTAATCGGCTAATCACGATCCTCGAACAGACTGTTCCATCGTTTTCCCTTCCGTTGTTCGAGCATCGTCAACGTTTCATCAACGCGATACCTCTGACTATTTTCGTCTCACGAGTCGCACAGATTATTAATTAAGAGACTCGATGATTTCTTCCCGGAAGATCACCCGAAAACGATGATAAGATTCCTAATTGTGATCGTAAATAGCGGCGGTCGTTATCGGTGAAAAAGCTATCGTGGATGTAAAACGCGGGGCATAGAGAACGCGAGAGCGGCGGAGGTAATGCGCCGGTTGAACCAAGGGTCCTTGCTTTGACTCCAAACTCACCAGTATAACTGAATGCCTCTCTATAGGCCGAGTACGTGCTTCTAAGTGCATCCTGATTTTTCGAACCTCTTTGATTATGCCTCCTCTGCCCCCCTCCCCCCGCCCCCTTCGTTCTCCCCGTCTTTTTTCACTCTTCTCACGGTTCACCCTATCCACCCTCTTACATACCCATTCTTTCCAGCTTTTTCTCCGATTGATCCGAACAGTAAATAGTAGACGACATATTTTCCCAACGGTTCGCCTTTCGCATTTTCATATTTTCAAGTGGCCGTAGCAGAATTCGTCGCGTAGTTTTTAACAGTTAATTCTTAATTGAGATTAGTCGGGCACGCGTGAAGAAATCGATGAGCGGCGCTTTTGGACGGCACGCGGAGGTCGGATCTCTTCACAGGTGCGCAAGTAGCTGTGTTGATTTATTTGATAAATGAGTAGTGGATAGGGCTTTAAGCGGGCGAGAGAGAGGGAGGGCTCTCCACCGGAGAGTCCTACAACGCTGAGCGCACTACTCTTTCGCTCTTCTGCTCTCGTTCTTCCTTCCCCCGTCCTCTCTTTCATTTTTTACCCCGACTCTTCGTACCTCGAATCAAACGTAGAACCGGCGGCCGGACCTACGTGTCTCGCTACTCAACGTTACTTTCGACGCGATCCCCATTTGTTCCCCGAATTGGCAAATGATATATCTCGAATGGATGTATAATCGGCTACTTATTTATCGATGGAATTTAATTCAACGTTTCGCTTCGAGGGGCATAAAAAATATGGTAAAGTCGCGGCGTCTGCGATAGGAGTTAATCCGGAACAGCTGAGCAAGCAAGTAATAGCGTCGCGGCAACCTATGCAGAAATATTCTCGTCGTCGCAGCCGATATTTCGTCTTTCTTGGCGGAGCGATAGACAGCGAAAATATTGACTCTGTCAGCCTCCGTGGGTATATATCGCGGGGGGCGCGGTACAAATTAGGGGCGAATGTCGTATTGTTTCGAAAACAATGTCAGAGGGATTAGCCAGTCCGTACACACGGGAACGTCCACGTAAAAATGGCTTCCCTTACAATTGCCCGGGGTACGCGGGTGTGCGATTTATCCAAGAGAGAGCCAGAAGAAAAACAAAGGATCCGTCGTCGGGTCGCAGACGAGACCTAGAACGATCCGCGATGGCAGAGCCAGCCAGGCCAGGGGTGGTCGGTTGAGAAGGGGCGACGATCAGCGATTCCGCCGTCGTTATCGGCGATGAATAATTAATGTCGTTAATGAATTAAAGATCACGGGTTAAAGAAAGCCAACGCCGCTGACTGGCTGGCTGGCTCTCGTCGAATATTGGCTGCATCTTGCAATCTCGACGCCGTGTATCGATTCCGTCGCGCCTCGTACTTTCAATCCGTACGACAAATATGTTCGCAGAAATTATTAATCGTTCTCACTAACGAGCTCCTCTCCGTTCGCTTTGTCGAACGTGCGTGTATCTCTCTGATATAATCGTCGTACAATTAAAGTCACCTACGGTAACCGCGCGGTATATTTAATAAATCTGGCGGAGGCTGTGTCTTATCAGAGAGACGGCGGTGTGTTAAAGCGGGTGGCAAAGGCGTCAGATAAGGCACCATCGTTGATTGGATCGCCGCCAGAAATCGATACCTCAGCCCCGTTCCCCACCGGGTGTGTCTCTCTCTCTCTCTCTCTCTCTCTCTCTCTCTCTCTCTCTCTCTCTCTCTCTCTCTCTCTCTCTCTCTCTCTCTTTCTCCCCTTCTTCGTTACACCTGCTGGCAACCGTCCTTCTCCACAGCCTCCGTCCTCTCTCTTTTCTCCGCGTTCCTCCTCCTGGCCACCGCCGTGGCTGCCTCCAATTTCCCCGTGACGGGCTCCTGGAGGATTCTCGAGTGCCCTCTCATCGCCCTCTGGGCCATCCAACCGAGCTCTGTCCGGCAGTCTCCATGCCAACACCCGCTCGATAAATTTATTGGTCGCCTCTGACACGAGTGCTTCTGCATACTTCTTTCCTCGTCCCATCGACGAGGCTTCGTCTTCGTCTTATAACGCCTTCCTCCTACTCGTGTACAAAGTTCGCGCAGCTACGAATATTTTCTTGCCCGCTGCTCGACTCCTGCATTTTTGGCCTCGTCGGGAACCACTCGAGTCCCTGTCGCTCGGTTAATATCTTTTAATTTTGGAACACGATCCATGTAACTCGCGTGTGTCTTACGTCCCGCTAGAATACAGGACGTGCGACGATTAGAAAAAAGTCTTCGTTTTATAAGGCCTTCCTTTTCCTCGTGTACAAAGTTCGCGCAGCTACGAACATTTTCTTGCCCGATGCTCGACTCCTGCATTTTTGGCCTCGTCGGGAACCACTTGAGTCCCAGTCGCTCGGTTACTATGTTTTCATTTCGGAACACGATCCGTATAACGCGCGTGTGTCTTACGTCCCGCTCGGATACAGAGATCGGCAGGACGCTTTAGAAAAAAGTGCAATTAAACGAGCAGCGAATTACCGGCCGCGTAGCCGGTATCAGAAGGGTGGATGGGGCTCGAATCAATCCGGCTCCCCCTTGGCGAAATTGTAAATAAATTAGGAGGAGCTGCGCGATCGCGACAGTCAACACGTTACTCGCGCCCGACCGAACGTACGCCCACCCCGCGTTCCCAACCCCTGGTGGCCCGGTGAGCTGCTGGTGCCCGCTGCGTGGCGCCACACACGGTTCGTGCGTTTTCCAGCGGGCCGCGTATGCGCGAACCGGGAACCAACATGGTGGGCGTGCGAGCGAGGCTCTACGGCCAGGGGTGGGTTTCCGCGAGGGTAGATGACGACGGGTGGAGCACACGGACGAGGGTACGAACACACCGACGTTGCGTTTATTAACGCATGTTGCACGGTGGGGTTTGCTGGCACAGCATCGGCAACCAGCCAGGCAGGGTCAAGTGTTTCTCTGCGTTCTCCTTCGATCTTCGCCCTTTCTCGCTCCACCGTCCTCCTCCCTCGTGCGGCCCACCCTTAGCCGAGCGAAACCCCTTTCCCTCGCTCGCCTCTCTCCACCGAGGGTTCAACCGAGAAATACTCGGGAAACGAGCGAACGATGCGACTCGTTTCTTTATCAAACCGGCGCGACTCACCGTCGACTTGGCCAGGATTTCGATGGGAAATCGTGTTCCTTCCTCGTTCACCATCGTTTAGAATCCGACCGTTGAAATTGCGATAATCCGGGTGAAAACCGCATAATTATCCCGTTGACGATTTTAGTGATAATTATGGGAAATCTTCTCGCGATAAATCGGTGTCGCCACGAATATTCGTTGAAATATTTGGAAACGCGCGGACCGTCGGTAACGGCGACGTTCGCCCGTAAAAGACGAGAGGGAAACTCGAATTTTCCTCTCGAACGAATTACCGCGAGCAAAGGAAGGAAGAAAGTAAAAGTCGTCGATGGCAGGGGTAAACGCGTCTCGCCTCTCGTTTCGTTCCGGTTCGCCGTCGTGGAACTGTAAGGGCGTTCGAGGGCCTCCGGTACTGGCGACTCTAAGAGAAAACGAAAAGGGCGGGCTAAAAACGTCGAGCCTCGTTTCTTGGTCTCCGGCAAAGACGAGAACGAAGAAGAAGAAGAAGAAGAAGAAGCAGAAAGGGACGAGGAACGGTGAGAACGGGCGAAAGGAGAAGCAAAGGAGTGGATGAAGTCGCGAGAAAAAAGGGAGAGGATGGTGGTTGCGGGCGAGGAATTACCGGTTCGTTGGCTAACTGGCTTCATAGAAGAAAAACCTCTTTATATCTCGCGCGCACGCACGTAAGCTGGCAGCGTGACTGAAAAACGCGGCTTTAAGCCTCGAGTTTCATCGAACACACCCCGTGGCACGAGTGGTGCACGGAACAAAGCCACCGGAAATCGCCCGAGTGGTACTCCGGCCTGCCTGCCTGCCTGCCTGGCCTGGCGCCATCTTGTACACGGCTACCAGCCGCGATAGAGAACCGCAGTTCTCTCATTGTTCTTGTCGTCAGGTAGTTGCGCGCTCCAATGAAATTCAAAAACCGCTCTTTACCACTTTCTCCGAAATCGCGGGCTCGAGGACGATCGCCCGTCGTCGCACGTAGAAGAAGGCGCTCGCAGGTCAACCTTGACCGGTCGCTCTTCTTCTTTTTATTTTTTTATTTTAAATATCGAAATCCGTTCTTCTTACGCAAACATTATTCCTCTCTGGCAGCGGTCCCTCCGGTCTTATGTGCTTAGGTGGGTGTAGGTAAACATTGTATAGCACGTGTAAGTAAAAGGTAAGCTAAATAAGCGTCTTCTCCTTCCACCTCTTTCCCCGTCCCGTTCTTTTCTCGCTCTCCTCTTTTTTTCGTGCTCGGATACACGCCAGCAGGAGCGTGCACGAAGTGTCTCTTAGCCAGCACTGGTGCCTTTTCATTCGAGTTAGTCGGTTGGTCTCGCCTCTCGAGGAAAGCGGAGGCTAAAGGGTTTCGATTTCCGTGCCCGCGGCTGCACGAGTCTTTTTCACTTTGACCCGGGCCAGAGGAAATTTCTACGCGCCGCGCCTTTAATTTCTAATACTTCGGACGGAAACGTGATCCCCCTCTGATTTCTCTCCCATGAAAATCGTCTCGCTTTTACCAAGATGTCTCGTCGCCTAGCGTCAAACTCTATTGAATCCTTTTCAAGTTGAAATTCGTTGGCGATCTTTGACGCGGTTGTACCGCGGGTCGATAGCTTCAGGTTTAATTAGAAAGTCGCGATCGAGAAAAATTGATTCGGCCGCGCGGTGAAATGAACGATTAATTACAAAATGAAAGCATCGGCTGGTCGTCGCGAGCCCCGCGAAATTATATTGGAAACCGACCGGAGGAGAGAGAAAGAGAGAGAGACGATAGGGTGATACGGAGGCAGTATACGCGTTGTGTGTTGCCTATCCGCCATGGGTATTGGATTGGATTGGATCGCCGCGTCAGCAATACAAACACTCGAAGCCGCTCGATGTGGGTCGGCCTCTCCCGTTCCTGTTTCAAACTGAAATTACACTTTCCCGTCCCTCTGCCCGGAGTCCCATTTTTCTCTCCGCGTTATCGTTTTCCGCTCGTTCATTGTTGCCAGTCGTAGATTTTTCCGAAAATTCACCGCTAAAACCGTTTCGAAAGCCGGGATCTGAAATCCTACGCGGAAGATGTAGCTGTTCCCCAGTGAGCGAAAGCTACGGCTACGGTGGACACTAGCCGTACGGCTAGGTAGAACGCGTCTAATTAAATACCTGATCGTGGCAACAATTTCGATCGTCGGGATGGGGTTGAGCGGTCAGCCAGGGGTTGGCTGCTGCCGACGTGCGTGCTGCCGGCCGGTTGCTATTATCATAAACGCAACAATAACGAGGGATGATCCGACGTGTAAACTGTTAAAACCCTGCTCCCGCCCCCTCGCTCCTTTTTTCGGCGAGGGCGAGGATTACCCGTGGGGGTTCCTCCTGTTCCCGGGGCTGGAATCCACGGGAGATGTTATTGTTGCCGCAGAGAGCGAGAGAACCCGAACGAAATAGAGGCAGTGTAGTAAATGCAGCAGCAGAAATCCACGGGACCACCGCCACCCCGTTCGACCCTCGATAATATTGACGATGTTTGCCGCCTCCCATTACGGGCTCGATTGAACCGAACTATACGATTATCATGCGTCACTGATAGTCTCTCCAAGCCGATGAGAAAGGGGAGTGCTTCTTTGAATAGCGGGACTCTACCTTCAAGGTGGCTATTGATGCTCGGTACGAAGATGAATTTTGATCTCTCGGTTATGTATCCGATGCTCGCGCGTGGAATACATGAATAAAGAATCCTCGCGGCTGCGATCGTTAACGAGCAGCGACAGCGTGCAACGAGAATGGTGGCTTATAATCAATTCAATTAAAATTGATTTCCACTCGTGACGATACATCAAACAAAAACGGACCTGGCTTACTCTTTCAATGCTCCTCGCTGTTGTTACTACCCCTGGTAGGTGGTACTCTCTACCCGCGCGGAGACCATGATCCCGCGAGTTATAAATATTCAGCGCGCGTAGTTAGAAAAGAGGAACGTTTTGTTCTTTTGTCAGCGTCGTCATTACATCCTGTCGCGTTCGCGTGGGCGTGCGAGTCCTGGGGTGGTTCTAACGAACGGTATATCCTGCGACGATGCACTCGCCACGCGGCACGTTGCCCTTTCGAAAATCCGTTATTAGCATCGAGCTCCATTATGACGTTTCGCGATGCTGACAAACACTCTATGCCTTCCGTCGACGTGGCCCCGCGCACGTTTACATATTATTCGAGGGAACACGCGACACGCGCCGCCACGCTCCGGTCCCACACCCTCGTTCACCTACCGACCTACGCGAACCTATTGCCTTCTTCTTTGTCTCGTTGATCACGATAGAAAAAGCTCGGTGGACAGGTTCATATTTTTCCGAATTTTCGAACGGGATTTAAACGGTTGATTTCAATGGTTTCAGGTTATCAGAGTACTGGCTACCACCAAGCAGGATACGAGAGCGCGGGGTCTAGCCAGGCTGCGGTGCCCGGACCGTGGGCGAGAGGGTATGGCGTGCCTCAAAGTTATCAACATTACTCGGAGTACCAGCAGAGGAACAATTACAACGTCCAGCCGTACGGACGTAATTATCAGAATCCGCAGTACGGTAACTACGGGTCGCAGTACGATCAGCAGCACAGGGTAAGATTTTATTCCTAACAATTTTATGTTAAAAAACTTACGCCGGAGTTGATTGAAAATTCAGATGATTAAGTGTCTACGAAGATTCAGGAATTTTTATAATTGGATCTCGGTAGGATTTTCCTTTCAATATTCTCGCATCAAGAAAGGTACTCTGATAAGGAGCTGATTGGAAATTCTCATAATTGGTTATGTCTCTATAATTAGCAGAATTTTTGAAATTTTTATGATCGGATCTCAAGAGCGTTTTCCTTTTAATATCTTCGCATCAAGATACTTCTATGAGCTGATTGAAGTTCTGCATGTTAGAGTGTGAAGTAGAGATTCATTAATACGAATCTTAGGAATTAATCAAGTTTCGTTATCTTGTTCTAGAATTATTCGTCTAATCGCCAAGGGAATAGCGGCGGAAATGGTGGGAACAGGGGTGGAGGGTGGAGACGATAAATCCACTTTTTCTATGCATTAATGCCATCACAGGTTTTGGGTATTTATAAGTTAGACATAGGAAACATTCGTTGATTCAGTTTTCGAGCTATGAAACTTGGTTTATTGGAAAGGAATACTGATTTTTAATTCTGTCTCTGCCTCGTTAGATGACTCGTCAGTTTATTTAATTCTGTATCTTGTTTCGCAGGCGTCATTCCAACGATTTATTTTTCTCCGCGCTTGCACGTTGAAATTCGCAGCGTTTAAACCGATAATAATTAATACATAAAGATTCTTTTAGTATTATCGATTAGGTACATGGTTCGCATAATACGACCTGTGATGGTTTAATTAAGAAATTTAATTTTATATGAACTTGTAAGGAATTTGTACAACACGATCATATGCGAGAATTGTTAAAGTATAATCAATCGGTTGATGAGAACTCATCTCAGACAATTATACTTGAATTTTACTCGACGTAGTATTGGATTGATCTCAGAGTAGATCAATTGTACATTGTACATTTTTAGCGCGTAATTCATTTGCAATTCGATTGCTGATCGCAATATAGGACCGATAAAAAAAAAAGAATTAATTGTTTA
>SHCU01000106.1:95124-114460 GCA_004307685.1 Ceratina australensis
TTACGAGTATACTATACGAGTATACTTACGAGTATACTTACGAGTATACTATACGAGTATACTTACGAGTATACTCTAACTATCTCGCGAACATTTTTGTATTTTATGCACTTGGAAAAAAAATATATGGACATATACGTGAGTTGTATGGTACGACACCCGTTCATTCCACGATTTCACGATCCTTCCTCAACATTTCGGCAGTAAGTACAAGGTAGTTTTGCAAGCATGGTAGAAAATTTATTTAACCACGAGGCATGATTGTAACAAACGAATGCGTGGTAAACTTATAACTATAACATCAGGGTTGAAACCAGGCGGTCTGGATACATCTGGTACCGGTCTAGCAGAGCGAGCGAGCATTGAACGAACGAGTACCACTCGAGAAAACAATAGCGAGCAACGTTCTCCTCTCTCTCTCACTCTCTTTCTCTTTGTCTTTTCTATCGTCACTCTAAAATCTGGAACCTATGTCGTAGAATCGGAGACGTTCAATCCCTTTAGTCGGGCAAACGCGGAATCGATGAGATCTCAGCTCACGTACCGATATCAAAGTCTACTTTCTTTTTTACAAGCAAAATAATGTTTGCGCGGTGTGTACACGGGAAGATGGTTGATAAAAATCGGCGGCATTGTAGAGCCTGCAATTCTGCACGGCCTATTTAATTCGCATTGCCCGCATAAAATCGTAGCCAAGCCGATACTTCCGATAGCCCGCATGCATGAACGATGAACTACCCTTCCGCGGGCAGCTTCTCACACCATATTCAGTTTCGCAGAACGCCGGCTCGCTCCTTTCTCTCAACGAACGACGTAGGATCTTTTCGAAGGGTTTCGAAGGTTTCGAAGGTTGCACGCCGCTTTCTCCTACGAAAACTTTGAGGAATTTCGCACGCGTGTTGAACCGCGTGTACACGAGATTACGCGACGGGCGATCGTGCGTGCCTCGCGTACTCACCGCACCGCACTCCTTTCACCGAAGCACGCGGCGTTATCTCGGCTTCCTTGTTGTCCCTTTGATGAAATAAAGCACTATCCGCGGCGAGATCTACCCCACGTTAGTAGTTGCGGTTCTCCTACGTTCCGCCCCTCTCTGTTTCTCCTTCCGCCCAACCCTCTCTTTTTATTCTCGAGTTCTCTCGACGATGCAGGACACAATGCGGCCCTTACATCTTCATCGAGTACGAGTCGTCGCTTGCGTGTAATGCGTTTCGCTCTCTATACACGCGACCCCGACCATTTCCTACCACCTATCACGGATCGCTCTCGGACAGCGTACCCTCGCTTTTCGCTTTGCGCGCAAAGGAAACCGTAAGTCCGTTTGTATAAGCGTTTAACAATTTTTATACAAATCGCTGGAGACTCGAATTCCCCGCTATCTTTTCCTTTTTTTTTATATATATATATAGACTGAAAAACCGAGTCTCGTGAAACGGGGCGTAGAAAGCGTTTGCGTCGGCGGATTCCGGCGGTACGCGCGTACAGGAAGAGCGACTGCAACAACAACAAAAAAGGAACGAGGGGGAAGGAGGAGAGGATGGTAACGAGGAAGAGAGAAGGAAGAAACTTTGGTGCACGTAACTGGAGGCAGTCCGTTGGGTGGTTGAATCGTGGAGTGGAAGGCAGTGAGAGCCCTTGTACGCCCATGGAGAAGAAGGTCCAGGTGCGCCCTCACCTCACGCGACTCTGCTCCACGGCACATCCGAGTTCTCTTCTCTCCCTCAACCCCCCTCCCCGTTTCCCTCCGTTCTTTGTTTTTTCTCTTTGCTTCTTCTCCGCCATTCTTCCACCTTTCTTCCCTGCGCCGTCTCTTACGCACCGTCACGGTACGCAACGCGGAAAACGTAACCCGCGCACGTACGTACGTACGTATGTATACACGCCGCTACTTAAACGCGTACGCGTACACTCGTACATGGTTGCAGGCACCTAAAGGTAAAGAATAGGGACTGAAGTACCGGCGTGCAAAATGGATGGCGGATGTAAATGCCAAGTAGCCAAGTAGTGTACGCCATTCTTTCTCGTTCTCGCTTAGACTCGCGCGATTCGCCTAACCCCGTCGCACGTCCTATTCGCGGCCGCGTTGCCTCCTCTCTCTCTCTCTCTCTCGCCGTGCCGCCTGCGTTTGATAAGTACCCGGCCCCCGGAGTACTTACATACGTATCGGCCCGAGTGTCTGCGCTCGTTTGTGCGGCGCGAAACCACGCGGAAAGATCAAGCAGCAGCTGCGGATAAATTTTTGCCGCGGCGGCTAACGGAAGTTGAACCTCCCGCGGTAACATTCGGCCCACGGGTATACATATTCGTCGTTTAATTAGCGCGTGAATTGGTTCTCGATTCCGGGAAGAGAAGATCGCGCGTGGGTGGCCGATTTGACATTGACATTTGAAGTCGGTCGGTTGCAAAGCTCGTTACGGTGGAGACGGGCTCAGACACCGGGATGACGCAGCAGCGGCTCCTGGTTACCTCCGGCCCCATTGTTCTCCCCGCATTTCTTCTCAGCTCGTGCTCAAGTGCTCGATCGCTACCCTCCCTCGACGCCCGGATCCCCCCCGGGTTTCGTGCTTTTAGCCCCGGCGCGCGGCGGCGCGGACGTCCTTCGTGCCTAAACGAAATCGCAATTTTACCTCGTAAACTACCGTTTCATCGCGATAGCTCCATTGAAACTTGACGACGGTTTACGTTTGAAGCGGTACTCGAATCACGATCGAGTTAGCATTCGGATTAAGAAAGCTCGCCGCGACGATGTCGCAAAGGGCCGGCCGGTTCTCTAAGGAAGTTAGGTACGTTCGTGAGTGAGCAGTCGGATGCACTATTATACGGAGAGGAGGAAGGTGACGAGATGCGACCCCCCGCGAGGTTTCCCGCGCGGGTCACCCGCCCGTCGATAATGTTCCTAAGCATTTACCGACAAGGGTTTCCACCTGCGTGCCAGTTTTCGATTCCGTGGTTGACCTGACCCCCCATGCGAGAACCCGGGGAGGAAGCCCCCGGCTGCGCCGCGACTCCTTGACTCGGGTGTCCAGTCTCGCGGAAATAACGATACGCTCGCACGGAAAAAGCGTCACCCTCTCGTGGGGTGCGCGCGATAGTCGAGGCTCGGTACGTACTTTTCGACGTTCGGCTCGCCGCTGGTGGCCTCGCCGTGTGTGGGAACCTTCGGGATCTCACTCGCGATTTTTCTTGGCCGCCACGGCGCGCGGTGCCTCTCGAGAGTTCACCGAGCATTGCCGATAGGCATATGCGTCGCCGCTGCCGGCTCTCGGGCAAACGTGCGCGCGGGCATAATTTTTACAAAAGCGTTGCCCGTTGCACCCCGTGTGCTACCTTCTGCTCGATAAACAATATACCATCGTGTACGCGCCAACGGGCCGACGAGTGGGCCCTCCCAGCCTCCCGTGTACAATGCCATCTTATGACATTTTTCGAGTTCGACCGTTGTTGTCGACCGCTTTAAGTGCTCGTTATACACGCCGCGTCAAGCTTTTGTGTCGCAGCAACTGTTTTTTCGGCCGTCTCGCCGGTTAACTCTCGCTCTCTCCGCGTCCGGGGTACCCCGCTTCTCTGTTCCGTTCCAGGGAATACACAATTAATAACGGACTCGAACCTTCCACTAACGAACGTCCCGCCACCCTCGAAACAAAGTCGGATCTTTCGCTCGGACTTTTATCCCCGATCACTACGAAAGTACCCGTGTGATAGAACCGGATTCGAATCGAAAGAAGTTCGTGCTGCTATTCATGTCGTGAGTACGAAGCGTTCGAACCCCTAGGAGTTTCTAACTCGCAGGGAAAGAAGTGTCTCGGTCAGTAGGTAGGAAGCTGTCGCGGGAAACCGTTTCCCGATGCGATCTGCTTCTGGAGGTCAAGCTCGCCCACGCACCTTCAGAGGCGTATCCGCGGGGCGTGTACCGGGAAACGGTAGGGTCGAACGGAGGCGGAGTCGCTTCCCCACCGGGTTTCGAGCCGTGATTTTTGCTCCCTTGCTCTCCGTCACGAACACGATTAAAATTGCTCGTCTACGTACAGGCAGGGAACCGTCTGTGCGGGCCACGCCGTGACGTCGTCGCCGCTAGCTCGGACGCGCAGACAGTGGAGCAAGTAGAGTCTTCTCCGGGCGATCGCCGCGCCGGCTAAACGATTTCTTATGCCGCGGCATTGAACGCTGACCATCCGGCTGGACCACGGATATACACGTATTCTTCTCTTGGTCGTTGCCACCCGTAAGATTCCTACCGCGAGTGCTATCTGTGACGAGGGATCCTTTCGTCTTCGCACGTGTCGATTTTCTTTCACCTATTCGAAACTCGGTTAACGACAAGTGCAGCATTATTATTATTATTATCAGACGAAAGTTGATGACCGGGAACGGGGTTTGATAACGCGGGGGAGCGTATCGATAGGGGTAGATCTTAGGTATCGCGAGTCGCGTGACGGGTGACGCGGATGGCAAAGGCATTCTAGCGTAGCAATTACCTGCAGGGCGAGGGAGTCAAGTAGCAATATCTGGACCCGTTATCCAGTTCGGTTATCCCGACTGGAATGCTTTGTGTCGCCCGGCAATCTGCATTTCTACCTGTTTGAATGGAAGTCTATGAGATATTCGCGGCATGATTTCAAATGAAATCGACTCTTTGTCCCCCGGCCGGAAATTTCCAATTCAATAACGCGCCCAGGCAAACTGCAACTGGGATCGATTCCACCGATACTGTACCCCGCCAACGGTATTAGATACCAGCTCGCGTTCCAGCCATTCCACCGGAAACCCGATCGTCTATAATATTTTCATCGGATATTGTACTCTGTAAAAATCGGTCGTAACACCTCGTTTTTTCGGGACGTATGAATGACGAATCGCAGGTACTCGTCCAACAACCCTTTGCAATGCATTAGAATCGTTTAGGGTGGAAGGCATTAACATCCCGGCTAAGAACGCCCTTGCTCCTCGCGTTCGCATCTTAGATCGAAACAGCCCCCATGTTTTCGTCCTACCGTTATTCATGAACGTTCCTTCGCTCCTTCATGAATTTACAATCGACCGTACGAATCCGTCGCAGACGAACGGCTGCGATCCTTCGACGAGCAAACAACTCGTATCACGGTATAACAAAATATATTTTTCGAACACCGACGCTCGAGCATCCACGTTGGAGCATCGATCAAATAAGGTTCTCTGGACAACGGAGAGAGGCTGCCCGAGCAGGGATGATCCTTCTGGCTTTGATATACAATCAGGAATTAGGAACGGTTCGGATCCGCTAATCGCGTCGAACGTCGCGGTCCGGCTAATAAGCGGTACGTGGAGGGGGAGACTGGCGAAAACGAGAGACGCAATAACGAGAGAAAGATAGGTTCGGCAGGGGCGCGAGGGAACGGTGCCACGTGCTGCTGTCACTGGCACAGATTATATTATATAGGAATGGCAGCGAATAGGTGTAGATATAAGCGTCGGGCGGCAGTTAATAAATATGATAATGGCGGTCGAAGCGAGAGAAAAGGGTGGGGTTGCGTGGGGTGCGATATGGGATACCAGTGTATAAGAGTGACCACCAGAAGCGGAGGCCTGTCACCGTCAGGACCTCTCGTATGTCACGCCGCCGGGGCCACGCACCGACCGACCCACACGCGTGTCTATACACGCGGGCTACGGTCGAGCCAGCAACGCGTGCGATCTCTCTCTCTCGGTTTTAGATTTTTCTCGGAGCAATTTTTCGGCACTCTCCGGAGCGTCGCTTAAGACGGGGTGTAATTCGCGAAATTTCCTAATAAAGGGAAGAAAGCGTTTCCACCCTCGGGCTTTCATTAATCTCACTTTCGCGACGGAAGTCGGAAACAGTTTTCCGGCGGGGCAACCTTTTCCTTTTGACCCGGTAAATTGCGCGCGTGTTCACGCACACCGAATATACGTGTACCTGCCGGCGCAGCCTGCCGCGCTCGCCCTCTCCTCCAGGAGCAATTAGTCACGGTGCTCTTGATAAATCGTCGGAATCCTACCCCTACGGGGTTAAGGCTGCGGACCCTCGGCAAATATCCAATAACAGCCGGCCCCCCGACTCCCGGCGATGACTCCTCTCCTCTTCTACCTGTCGGGCATTAACCTTCACCTATCGAGGAGATCGGCTTACCTTAATAATCGTCAGGGCTACACCGTCGCATCCCGCGCTCGTTCTAAGGGGGTTACGACGTTACGAGGCCAGGAACGCGAGGGTGTTTCCATGGCATTGCCCGCGACGAACGTTTGTTCCGGCGTTCACGATCGTGAGAAACCGATTCGCGAAACCCGGAGATGTAATGAAACATTCTTAGTCCCTACTCCTCCCCCTCCTCTCGGTACCGTCGGGTACCCGTAAACCCGTCCAGGCCGGACGGGGTAGGGACAAATTAGTTGGCTGAGAGCTTCCTATTATTTTCACGTCAATTAATGAACGTGAAATCTATCTAGTAGATAGGGATTTCACCGAGCGTTTAGAGGAATTCTCTTTACGCGCGACGGACGAGAAGTAGAGTCAGCTACGCGGATACAAAGGAAACAATCGGGCGAGCATTCTGATGACTCGCCGAATCTTGGCGATCAGCGTCAATCCGTGGCCTATTCAGGTGTACTCGCCGATCCTTTGTCCAGGCTCCCGGGGGTTAACGAGAAGGGATGACTAGGAGGAGGAGGAGCGGGGATGAGAGTGAACCGGATTCATCGCGGCTCGTTCTTTTGAATGAGTATCGTTTTATTAATATCTCTGTCGTTATTTACAAAACTTTGTAATAATCTCTAATTTTGTTCACCGTCACACGCTACTCGCTATTCGTCAATTGTTATACTTTTACGCTTGTGTGTATGTACGTGTGTATCTGTGTGTGTCTCTCACGTGTACGTGGTTTGGCGTGCTCGTGTAAGTGTACGTGTTACATTAACGTCGATAATGCTCGAGTTCGCTAAATCGCTTACAGATGAAAATTCACCGGGTTTCAACGAGTCCGGGCCGAGTTTTCACGCGATTCTTACTCCGTGGGCGCGCGCCTAAAAAACATCAGCGTATCAACGCCTTATATTTACACCATCGGATTCACATCTGTGACCTCGTTATCACATAGAACCCGGCTTTTCTCTCGCGCGACTCTTTCACACATCCGGCACCAGCATCGACACCGGCTTTTCTTCTTTTTTTTCCCTTTTTTTTTGTTTTTCGCGGTCGACGTTGCTGTCGCGGGAGGGGCAGGCGTAGGGGGGACCCGCGAAATCGATTCTACTCCCCGCGCGCCCCCGTCCCCGCGCGAGCACCGCGTCACGATTCCGCGAGAGAATGAAAAAACTGAAGGAGAAAAGAAATACGCCGTGCGGTAATATACATCTCTCTATTTAGCCTATGTACATGTACACGCGTGTCCTGAAACACGGTCGGCCGACACGGTTTCACCGTTTCCGCGGGCGACGAGAAAAAGGAATGGACTGGGAACGGTGAATCCGAGTCAGTGTTCAATTGAACGAATCGTGAAACTGTAAGCCGGCGGGCGCGCGGCTACACCGCGCGCAACGCAGCCTCGCTCGATTAATCCGCTTCGGATCTAAACGGTACAGTTGTGTAAGTCGTAAGTCGGGTGTGCCCCTTTCACGTCACCTTCGTTCATCGCCCCTTTTCTCGAATCCGGCCACGGTTTTTAAAGAGTACACCGAGTTCGCTCGATTCGTGCTCGCGACTACCCTATACTGGCAGTCGATTGGTCGACGTCCCGCTGATTTTCCGCCGGAGAATAGATCCCGCTTCCTTTTCAGCACGGGGGATGAAATATCTGGGCCGACGGCGGAAATCGCGTGCGCTTGGCAATGTTTCCCTGACTTGCTCTCGGACGCGATAGAAATCAAAGCGTTTGATTGGAAATTTAACTGCGCGCCAATCTACTTTGTCAGTTTAGTTGAAACGAAAGTTAGCAACCGGAAATTCGAGTCCTCTCCGATTGTACGTACATAGATGTACCGCGCGTTGTTGCACTCTGTTGCAAGTTGACAGTGTCGCGAACGAGAGTCTCCGGTGTCACACGCAGCGTGTGCGCGCGGCCGGTGTACGGTTTCCCGAAATTGGAATCGACACGCGATACGAGCACGAGCGCAACAACATTTGTTACCTTCGACCTACTGAGTGTCGCTTGTTCGATTGAAATATTTCAAACGTACTTATATAATTCGTACACGGAAATTAACAAGGTTCGTTTAAATACTTTTAAGTCGAATTGAGAAAGCGTCGAGTCAGGGTATTCGTCCCCGCTTCGTTAGCCCAACGCGCTTTACAAGCGTGCTCGCTCGTTGAGATTCCCATTTCCAGTCGAATCGTCTCACAGGAATTTCGTTGAAATTCAATCACCTCGAATCTCGTAAGTACTTCGAGATTAGTCGAAACGCGCGAGCGATGCTCGCATTCGAACCCTCGTTCCCCGATAACGGCGAACGAGGACTAATAATTCTAAATGACCTGCGGTCCACGCAGCGTCTCCGTGTTTGCGAATAGAAACAACCAGTCCACCTTCGCGATAATGTTCCGGTTCGAAACGCGTCCGCGGTGTCACCGAGTCTCTATCAATCCAGCATCCTTGGTAATCGTTCGTCACCAGGGTAAGACAGCGTCCTCCGTTCCTCGATTCCGTAGCTCCGATTTTGTCACCAGGGCGGGAAGCTCCCTCCCGGTTCGAGTTCCATGGATCCGAGCCGCGGCGAGCAATTGTCCGGAGTACTCTAAAGTGTCTCTACTCTAAACTGTCTTCCGTGGGGTACCAGGACGTCGGACCTGCGACGGAGGGATTGACCACCGCCGCGGATGGCATGTACTACCAGCTCCGACCCTGGAACGGCAGGTACGCGCTGCATTGCGGTTGCTGCTGCTGCTGCATGCTCTGCTGGCCGCCGGTCCTCGAGTACGAGCAGTGCTGCAGGCTCTGGCTCATGTGGCCGACGCCGACCACCGAGTGATGGGATACCGATGAGGCCGCGTGATGAGATCCGTGAGGACTCGAGGCCGTCGTCATGTGAGGTGCCGGACTCGCCAACGCCGCGCTCGGTCCGCCGCGGCTGCCCTCGTTGCCGCCGCCGCCTCCGCTCGCGCAGGGCTTGCCGTCCTTAACCAAAACCGGGATGGCCACCCGTCGCGGCGAACTCGCGCTCTGCAACAGAACAAACAGATTCTCGAGTTACACGACGGTCTCAAAAGGCGGAAGCGGTCGGTTCTCCATTCGATTTATCGATACCGCTCGCCCGAGGAGAAACGAAAGGAGGAACGTGTACTCGAATACGTAGGTGCGCCTACGAAGAAGACGTGAGACGACGCGGTGGCTTCTATGTTCTTAGCAAACACGCGGGATCTCTCGGTAGAGAAACAGGTACATACTTAACCCGCGCGATACCTCGTGATCAACGTGCTCGAAGCTGAAGATTCTCGATCTCACTCTCTCACTCTCTCTCTCTCTCTCTCTCTCTCTCTCTCGGTTCTCTTTCATTACGAATAAACAGTGCCGCGGTGGCTACCGTGGACCACAGGCTTCGACTCTATACCGCGTCAACACGGAGAACTACCGTCCCTCGGCACCCCGCGCGTTTCTGCTCGACGAGGATTCGGTACGAGACCCCACGGTATGCCAAACAGAAGCCGAAGCAAGCCAGCCGAGTACCTGCCGGGACGACCACTCAGCTGTATCAACATTCGGTACACGACATTCCTCTTCGATCTCCCCGCCGGCGAGCCTTCAATAATACGCGATCGCGGCCCGACTCGAACGTCAGGCCTCTTCCTTGATAGATCAATTTTTCTGTTTCTAGTTTAACGACGACCGATCGATACCAGAGAACGTGTAATCTACTCCTGCGCGCGATTGATACGCTCACGGGGAGGGTACGATGTGTAATTGGAAAGAACAAAGATGGATTCTATTCGATTCGAGTGGACGAACTTAGCGCGACGTACGCGTCGAACGTAAGTGCAGGCATGCCGTGCACTTCACGCTGACAAAGTGACGATTACGTTAAACGCATGACGGTCGGCGCGCGCGTCGAACGTCACGCGTCACGCCACTTTAGCCACTTGGACGAGCGTTAAGCGATTTCCGGCGAAAATGGCCGTGCTTAGGAACGGAGTAGTACGTGTTTATGAGCAGGCGACCACGCACAACGAGCCCCCCGATATTAGGTACCCCCGTGATCGGCCGGCCGCGATTGGATTCCCGGGAACCGTATTACCACCGCCTGGTTCCTCCGCTCTTCGAGGAACACGTTCCCCCTTTCGCGGAACCCCGCTCGCGGAAGCTTTCGTTTTTCGTTCGCGTTAGGAAATTAGTCGAAAGAAGAAGGAGTAGGAACGGCGACGTTTGAAAGCCGCGTTTATTTACTTTAATACGCGCCGCGCGAGAAACGAGGGCACAGAGGTATTTGCGAAATAAATTGTACTTGAAACGGCCGATGTTCATCCCGCGAACCGGAAGCGAACCGTCGGATCTATCTAAATGCGTCGCGGCGTGGCACGGAGTATCCACGCGGATGCGTCTCTCTCGTCGGAGAAAACACTCGTCATCGTTGGAACTGATATAATTAACTAAAAGCTGCGCGGTTTTTTTTCGCTCCTCCTCCTCCTCCTCGTTCTTCAGCTTCTCCCACCATCGCCGTCACCGTCCAGCCCGTCGGTCGCCCGCGTCTGGCTTCTTTACAGAAGCCTCGGTAGAACAAAGAACCAACCGGGAGGAGATATTAAAAGATTTCTACCGGGACCTCTCGTTTCCGCGGCGAATGGAATTCAATGGGTTCCGTAAGCGAGGAAGTGCTTTTTAAATCTAATAAACGATGTTTTACCGCGGATGTAATTACATTAGGCGGTCTCTCGATAACCGGCAAACAGCTTCGCGCCCTCCCCTGCGATCCGAAACTGCGAGCAACACGGATTTTCACGATTACCGATCGGTTCGCCCGTACCGTGCCGTCGCGACGATACCGAGTTCACGTGAAGACGGTTAATCGCGATTGTAATCCGCGTTTCGAAGGATCGCGAGACCCGAAGGGGTGGATTAATCGATACCAATGCTAGCGGTAGGTATTGGTAACCCCGATTCGCGTCCAGGTGCTGTGCATGACTGTACTCTCGGCAAGATGGCGACCGGTCCTCGAGAGCACCCGTTTCCGCGCTCCCCTGCAGGATACCTCTCTCCCTCGCCCCTGTACTCTCTCTTTCTCTCTTCCTCCTTCTCCGTGCTCCCTGCTCCCCCCCTCGTCTTTTTCTTTCCCCTTCCTTTCCTTTTCCCGTGTTCGCTCGCTCGCGCTGCCACTTGAAATTTTTTCACCGCCGCGCCGCGAGGGGAGGAAATGGAATAAAACGAAAGAAAGGAAAAAAAGCGGGGAAAAAATCGGGGCTCCGGCTGGTAACCCGTCGACGACGGCTACGGCGACGACGACGCGATGACGTCCGGGAAATCGTTACACATCTATTAGCCATCGCCGGCCGTGAAACCGTTTCATTCGATTAGTTTCGAGTGTCCCGGGGAAAACGGCGTTCATCGGGAATTAACGGAATCCGAATCGCATCCGAGTCCTGCCACGCCCGCGACGCAATTACGCGTACCGTCGAGCAGAGCCGGATAATAGAGAACGCGAACAAGCGACGGGATTGGAAACGAAATGCTAGGTAAATGTATCGGCGAAGAAAGGCGTGTTTAGGTAACCGTGGTTCGTAGGGAAAGAAAAGATGAATGGGATCGGGAGACTAAATAACGAGAGTAAATGACGGCCCGGCTGCTCGTTCTACCGTGGACGATCCACTGATCGGGCCATCGGATAACCATCCGCTTTCAGCGTCATTAATGTTGTTCTATGCGCGTCGTCGGCGATGTCCTTTGAGAGGAATCGAAATAGCTCGAGGATCGATACAGAATAATAGAATTAATTTCAAAGATTTTATCTGCGATGGCTTCGAAAAAATCGCGCTCCCATCGAAATTCGATAAAGTCGAAAAACGCTATGAAAATCCGCTTACCGCGAAACACCATTGCCCGTATCGAGTGACGCGTATCTTTCGCGAAAATGAATAAAAAAAAAGGGGGTCAGAGTGGAGCGAAGTAGGTCCGTACGAAATTTCGAGCGACACCGAACGTTTGATCCGCTCAGATTTGCTGGGACATCCGTGATCCCGCATACGTGTACGTACATGCTTGATATAATGTATTCACCGGGATGAATCTGCGTGTATCGGGACGATCTGACGTCTCCTTTGAATGTTATTCTTCCGCAGGCCGCGATTTGTATTCGGCAATGCGTGCGCGGCGACGAGATCCTAGACAGGGCACGTTTCTCACTCGCAATTACGATATCTCGGGAATCTGTCGTCTCGTTATTAGAGCCGGGAAAATCTCGTCGCCGTCTTCGCGAATAGTAATCGTTATTATCTCGGATCCCTTTGATTACTCGACGTCGACGAATCCCGTCGGGACAGGGAAAACGTGAAAAGGAGACAAAACGCGAGAGGGGATTAAAAAAACGTTACAGGTAGCAAACCAGCCGGTGGTAATTACGCGCTCTAACGGAGGCGATTTTTACGTTCCGCGGAGAGAGAGAGAGAGGCGTGCCCGGGTAGGCAAAAATTTCGGCCGGTGTATAACGAAATGAATGCAGAATCGCTTCGAGCCGGTCGAGTGGCCCACTCGAAACGAAACGAAACGAAATACGATGTGGATCCCGCGTCGCGCGAGCGCGCCCCGGGAATATTTTTCATTTAAAAGCATTTCATTTCGAACACGCTCGATATTTTGTCGTGTGTCTCGCCGTTTCGAAATCCCCCGGTAAATCCGATCTATCGAGGACGCGTACCTACCATTATCACGCGAGACACGGCCGCGCCGGTCCGCACGACGAATTTAATTTAAATCCCTCGCCGCCGCCCTCTCCTTACCCCGTTCTACTTTCTACTAACAATCTAATATTTTTCGTTTCCCCGTTCGGCTTCATTTTAATTACCTGGTTCTGAGCATTTTGTTCGGCCATAGCTTTCTCCTTCGCCTGCCTCTTGCACTTGTAACGGTGATTTTGAAACCATATTTTCACCTGGAACGCAAAAACAAAAATTGTCTTCCATTAGAGGGAAGTCTTCGACTTCGTGCAATGATTCGAATTGAATTTCGGCTCGAATCGAATTTCTCCCGTTGCACCGACGAGATAGGCTGACGTTTCCGGAACGCGTACTGTCGTCAGGTAGAAACTCAAATATTTTTACAGGGGGTTCCGTAGCCGCTAGTCTTTTGTCGCGAGTCCACGTTTTGACCGCGAAGATCCCCAAATCCACGAGTCTTCTACTTACACAGAGACGTAATCCTTAGCTCCTATTCTCCTCGGTTATCCAGAGATTCTTAACTATCTTTATACTAATATACAATTTAACACTTTATCGACCGGTCGTTTTTGAGGCTGCCATTCACCAAGCACCGGCTTAATTCTTAATTCTTCGTGCTTATTCCTATTGTTCAAGGGAATGTAATTTTATTAATATTTATACTTTATTTTTCATTTATTTTATATAATAAAGGGCCTTAACATACATAAAATATATTCAAGGTAATAGTAATTCAATTTTTTGCCATAGCCAAAAGCCGATTAGTAGGCTAGCGGTCAATAAAGCGTTAATATTTGAATATTTGCCGAGACTGTATAAGCCTGACTGTGATAACCTCTTTGTAGAGATACCCCGGAAGCTGGTACTCCCGCGGGCAGATCGGCAGAAGCGGAAGTCGAATTTGTCTCGTGGACGAAGACGATGAAAAAGAAAACACGATTCTATGAGGTGTTCCGGGAGCGGTTGGGTTCCGTGCGTTTGGTGGCCCGTTTTCGAAACCGCTTTTACGGCAATTGAACGCGATTAGGGAAGCCAGCCGTGAGCGGACGGGATCGAGAGATCGGCATCTGCTTATGACAGCGCCGCGTTATAATCCGGTATTGTGCATTATGCTTCTCGGAGGGGGCCCCGATCATCGCGCGCATTGTCGTCGAACCGCGAAACAATGCCTAACTGTCGGACGATTTAATCCTTAACACGGGGCAAGATAACGCCTTCGCGTCGCGGCAACCCACTAACCGGAAATCTCGCGATAATCGTGTGCATACAGCTTCGGACAATTATTCTGAACTGCTTATATGTGAGTTCCCTAGCAGGACAATATTCACAAGTAGTAAGAAATCCATTGGTTTATGTTTCAATGCTCCGACATATGATTATGCTGCCCAAGCTTCTGCCTGGAGCAGTGAAACACAAACCAATAGATTTCTTACTACTTGTGAATATTGTCCTGCTAGGGGACTCTCGCATAAGCAGTAGTAGGTCCAGAATAATTGTCCGAATCTGTACGCGATGGTTGAAAAAATCAGATCAGTTAGAAAATCGCGAGCTCGACGATTACACGCAACGGAGGTTTTGACAAAAGAAAGAAATAAGAAAGGTGGAAAAGAAGGGAAAGAATACAAACGAGCAAATTAGAGACATGTGTGAAAGGTAAGCCCGATTTTTATCGCTCGAATCAAAAGCGACCTATATGTTGCGTTGGCTGTAACCTCCTTCTCGAGTGGCTGTAACCCGGTGCTGCCGGATCCCCATGCGCGTAACCCCCATTGTCGGTGTTACGCGCCGCGTAGAATGCAACGAAAGCACTTTAAGGGGCCCCGTGCAACGGACCGTGTCTCGAGGGCCTGCCGCCGTCTGTCCGATTCTAATTCTTTGAATATTAGCGGGATCGGGCCACCCTCGAAAATTCCACGCCCTCGCCGATCCTCACCGTAATCGCCTTGAACAACGTTTATCAATTATTCATTATTTATTCGATTTCGCGTTTCCCGGAACCGATGATCGACGTTCAAGCTTGTTATCCTCGTCGTTCCATTCGCGGAAACTGGCAAGAATAAACAGTAAAATGAATAAGTACACACCGGGCGAGTGTTTGCCGTATTTTTGCATCGGCTAAAATTAGCTGCCGACGGTGTTTTAAGTATAGTTTCGATTTTCCGGTCGCGGATCCCGCGACGTGAGATTACGCGCGACGACAGGAGGCGAGCGGAGGTCGGCACGAATCGGTGAGCCCTTCCGCGCCCACGTTTCCGCGTATGTTTTGTACCGCGTCTGATGCGTAGGGCTGAGAGACCTTATCTAACAGCCGCGAAGAGCCACTAGACCGGGGGAAGTACTCTCTCGTCGCTCCCGTTCGTTAATTCCTTTTCCATCGATAATCCACTCGTCTTCGGCTTCGGTAGGAGTTTCGGGTGTGCGGCGACTTGGAGAGGTCTACAAACAGCCTTGCCTCGCGTTTTCTCGCGTGTCACCCGTTTCCCGCTTTGTCCTTTAAACCCGAGAGGACGGACGCGATTTAAAAACTACTTCTATTTCATCCTCGTTTGTTCATTTCGAATCTCCTTCACCCGATTTATCGAGTCGCGGTAATTTTCTTTTTTTCACTTTTCTCCCCGTCCTTCGCATTTTTCAGTCTACCAATATTTAACGCGTAAACGGAATCGCGACGAGGCTGTATCGGTCCGTGAACGCGCGGAGAGCGAGACAGGTAGCGAGGATGAAAACGAATCGACGGCGAGAGCAAGACGGCGTTGGGGAGGAATGTTATTTCAAGGGAACGGCCTGTCCGTCAGTTCCGTTTGTCCGTAGCTCCCGCAACGAGCCGGTGCGTAAATAGAGAAAGTTGAACGAGATAGGGCAGGGGTATAACCGGCGTGTGTACTCACGCGAACCGTCGACAAAATAAATTCGATGCCGACGCCGATTTCCAACTTTCACCGAGCAGGCATTCGATCATATCATTCGAGCATCATCATTCGATCATCGATCATTCGAATAACTTAACCCCGTATTGAGATCAGTTCTCGTGGATGATACAGCTTGGATCTCGAAGTGTACAGAAGAATTGTTTGTAGTTCAATTGAAAACGGTTTAATGATGTTCGAAGTACAATTTATATGGGAGAATTAAAGAATCCCTAGGTGATAAAAGGAAAACGAATTTTTAGAGATTGAGAATAAAAAAATCGTTAAAAAGATCGAGATCAGTTTGAACGACTGCGCAAGCAACGAAATTATTACGATCGATGAATTTCTGGTGAATTGGTGAATCCGCTTAGCGCATTGAAATCACAAGTTAAGCCGCACATTTCCAATCAGGAAACTTAAGAATGAATCGACAAGTTTCAGTGTGCATAGATATCCTCGAAGACTAATCCGTTACCGCCCAAAGTTTTCGAGAACAGCCTGTTTGCCTTGAACGGTGCTCGTGCAAAAAGGCACCGGGGCCCGCGGGGGTCCGCTCGGAGTTTGCTCAACACCGTGAAAGGGGCAGCTTAGCTTTAACTTCCGATTAACTCGCGGTTAACTCTCGTTCAACCAGGTAAATGAAATGCCTCCCGTGACCGCCGAAGCGGATCTATACGCTTTTCTTCTCCGGCGTTAAACGACAGGGACCTGTCGACGCGCGTTCCTCGGGGCTAATTGAGCTTTTTCACGGCTGATTTGCACCTAGCTCAATATTTACTTTTACATCGTCTTCCAAATCCTTACTTAACACGTTAAACGTCAATCCTGTCTTCCTTCCTTTCTAGCCTGGAATATCCGATTTCACCGATATACAATACAACTGCAAATTTCCTGTATACATTTTTTTAGAGACGCTTTAAGCTTCAAATTATTTATTCATGGGAGAATGTAATTTTTCAAATTGGATCATCCAGTCACTGGCGACTACGCCAGCGTTTCACGTGTTAAACTAGTGCATAAAAGTTGAGAACGTCGGAATTGAATTCTGATGTAGCCGGCCACGCGACCGCGACGGGTGCCATTCGTCTCCGTCTTTGACGTTAATTAGTGTACGGTGTCGAATGGGGATAAATCGCGGGTAGGGCAATCGATCAAAGCGACGCTTGCGAGGAGCATCGAGCACCTGTTTGGCTTATGCTCGACCCGAGTTCGTACATCCGTTCGAGTATGATCCTAGCAACTCTATATGTATGCCCGGTTAAAGTGGACGATTGATCGAGTTAGCGTAACGTCGTTACGTCGCGTGCAACGAGGGTTCCACACGAAATCAGCGTCGCGGGACCCACCCTCCGCGGCTCGATCGTTTTCCTTCGGGCAATTTCATCCGGCATCAACTTTCGACGGATTATCCGCCGCCTAGCCTCGGGCACGACGCGTCGCCTCAAAGAAAGACGCGTGTAATTGACGAGAATTGCCACTCGGGGTGTTCCGAACGCATCCGCTCTCTCGCCTGTTTGTCCCGACCTATTGTTCTTAGGGGAGGATGTTGCCGTTTCTCTCCCTCTCTCGCCGGAAAACTCCCGAGCTTTTTCCTATTATTTTTATACAAAAATCTGACGTAGGAACGTCTGTTACAAATGAAACGAGCAAACGAAACGGCATGAATTTCAGATCTCTATTAAGAGTTCAATTATTTGTGGGAAGAGTCGGGGAAAAATCGCGGGATGCATTCAAAGCCTCGGGTAACCGCGACGACGATGAACTTGCGTGTAACCGAGGATCAAGCAACGTCAAATTATGATTAGGGCTGTTAATTGTCCCGTGTTGACCCTCCTGAGTGGTGGCCCGTGGGCAAACACGATTCCCGCCTCCCTTTTGTTGTTTTAACTTAATACCATTCGGCCGGGGATGACTTACCGATTACCAGTCGGCATGTCTGAGAACCTAGGGGTCTTTCAAATGACTTTCCAGTTTCTCCTTAACGAGCCAATCGGCTCATTCGCATACCAGATGCCAACGCAGACGGCCGTTTCCCTCTACGGCCACGTTTAATTGTAACGTGTCTAAAGTTCGAGTCGAGAATCACTCGACCAGCCTTTTCAACCCCCTGATCGCGTTTTTTCCCCTAATTTTTCCGTCGCTTCGCGGATGATCCAATAGCCGGGGACTCCGGATGTTTGCGGTTGGAAATGTATGCACCCTCGCGACGACGTGCAAGCGCGGGGATCATAAAAAGCGAGCGAGCGCGGGCTACAGGCTGCGCTACAGGCCGCGCCATAAAAAGAAATTGGTAGCGTATTACGCGACCGTGGCGCGAGCTGGAGTGTATTTACAATACACTCGTAGAGCTGCACTCCTCGTCGCGATAATTGACGCAAACACGATGAAAAACTCATGAGACGACGAGACGCCGGGCAGCGGAACAATCGCGGCCGATTAGTTTGAAACCCGAGTACGGGTAAGAGAGCGAGATGCTTAGTTAGAAACGAATAATCGATGCGCCGTTTATGCAAAGTTTTCATCGCAATCGGAACGCGGAAAGTGGAACGCCGGGGGGCAGAGAAGCGAGTATAGAAGTATGGCACGTTAATGGCTGCGTTACAATGTAATCTCTTCGAGCTTGAAACTTTTACGGGAGAGACCTTTGAGAAATGTATCGCTCCGTCGAGTGTCACTCGAAAGATTGAAAGAGCAAGCGCGGTCGGAATTCTGGCGCACCTAATTGCGAGCCAAACGGTGTGCCGCTGGCAGAATTTCCGCGCGGTCAAACGGGCCTCCAACCTTCACCCGGCGGGCGCGGATCAATTTCCCAGGTGCCCGTGGCTCCTCCTTAACCTTCCCGAATTAAAATCCACCGCATCGATTCGTTCGCCCGGCGGCGGATCGACGACTTTTGCGGCGTGCTGTAAGCTCGCGGAGGAAAAGAGTGGAACAGAAACGCAATTACGGCGGCCACATGCTGCCTCGGCGGCGGCGACGGCGGTGTCGCCGAGGTATGACGCGCGGGGGCGGCCGCAAAAGCCGACGACATATTCATGCGTGCGTTATTATGCGAGGGAGCCGTGAGTGCACTCGAGAGATACGCGCACGCGTTCCACGACGTCCAATTAACCGCACGGCATTCGACACCAAAGGAATTTCGCGCGCGCGTGTGCCCAGATCGGAGATCGGCACGGCGAAACTCGATCGAATCGATTAAATAAAGACTTCTCTCTCCTCTTCCTTGCGGGAGAGCCTCCTCGTTCAGAGTCGAACGGATCCGCGCTCCCTCAAGATTTCACGGGTGACACTTTTCCGCAGAATTCGGACAGTCGATCGGTATCGAGTTCGAACGAAAATTATTAGATACTTTAGAGAGTATTTAAATTTCTTCATAATTTTAATACTTTCGAAATACTTTATTGCTCGCTCGTTAAATTAATCCTGGAATTTTGGTTCGTCTTGTAAAATTCTTATGGCTCTTCGCTCATATGCATAAACGACCCCGATTCTCTTCGCGTATCACAGCTATGATTCTACTCTCGCCAAGGCTTAACGCTATTTCTACCATGAGGTGTCAAAAGACACCTTTTAAATTTTGACT
>SHCU01000106.1:137550-153374 GCA_004307685.1 Ceratina australensis
TCTCTCTCTCTCGCTCAGCGTCGCAGTTTTTCTTCGTCAGCTTCGTTAGCTTACTGCTCTCTGTCTATCTCTTCTCTGTGCCCGCGCCGTTCTTTGCCCCCTTTCACCGAACTCGCTGTGTACTCCCTCCACGTTGTGTTTCTTGTGTACCTTTTGCACATAAGCTGGTAGTCTGATAGGTCCTACGATGAACGAGCGCGTATAAACGTACACGCGGTTTACGTAACGGCGTGTACTCCGGGTAGTCTGAATGGCCATATGCTATATACGGTAAGAACCGTTCGGTAATGGACACATGTGTGATACGATTAAATCACAATTGTTACGAAATATTTGGTATTTTTTTTTCTGCTAACGTAAGTAAACGCTTGTATCGTAAAGATTATACAAGTTTAGTGGGTGCTGCTTTTATTTTAATGCGGCACGAAACCTGATTCGGTCCGATCTCAATGAATTTTACTTAATCGCTTGTTTCCTCGTTACAGGATATAAATGATAACGAAATTATGTAATAAAAGTGAAACGAACTTAGCGTGCGATATACATATGTACGCTAGTTCATGAACGATGATTTAATTAGAGTACAATTTAGAAAAATTAGTGTGAGAATTACTTGACCGCCAGGACCGACGATGTTTTGTATAATTGAATTGAGGTCAGTCACGTGATTCTCTTAATTATTCCGCCCCGCCTTTCTCGCACATTCGGCTAAATTTGTTTCGCTTTTTTATCGAGCAAATGCTCGCGCGAAGAAACACACACGTTTCTCTGTACGAACGCAGTTCCGTTTCCATTTAACACGCACGTTATTCTTTTTGCTAGCCGTGAAAAATGAGACCAGCACAAATGAATGTGGTTTATCAGATATTTCTAAATTAAATCTTTAATTACAAATATTTATTTCAGAACGAGCAGTACATGCTTCATTTATTAAAAATAATCATAAGTCATCTAATACTAAGTCATGGTAATTATTTTTAGAAATACTGATAATACAATGCTAAACTGAATAATTGGAAAATTGTTGGCAAACATAATTGTACGCTAGATGTTTGTGTTACTAAATTTTGTTTGTCATAAAAAAGTAGAAACGTGATAAACACAAAACTTGATGCTTAATAGTTAATGATGAAATCTCAGTAGCTATGTAATTAACAAACTTAAAACTTAAGACACACTTTCTCTTGTTATATCATTCTGGTTAAATATAAGGAATGATTATACTAAATGTGTAATACTAAAGTATATACCCTACTGATTAGCACACTCGTGCAAGGCACTTGAATCACATTGTTATGAAAATTTCCCTTAGTCACTGTATTCTTAACAGAATTGTTTCTGCTATAGAAGTATGATTTTAAGAAAAAAATCAAAACTCTTAGGTATTTCTTACTTTAGTCACTTAAACGAAATACCAGGTTGTCATGGTAAATTCAGATAAGCACTGTTTAATCTGTAATTAAGAACTAAAGGACTTTATAGACATATGTACAGATTTTGTAACTACTATTTTGATTAATTTCCTTTCCAGCATTGATTGTATTACTTTCTGCAATAAAGAATTTAGAAAAAATATAAGTCATTATGCCTTTTTTAATAACAGTCAATTTTCAATGTGAGCCTGCGTGTTGATTGTATCATTTAAAATTTTAAAAACCAATGCAGTTGTGCAATTCAAATCGTTCTATGATTATGATAAAGGTTTGAAGTGTTATTTACAATAGGCACCTTGGTGTTTAACAGACTTAGTTCTCTGGTGGTGGGGTTGTTATTTTCCTTTTGAAGAGCAAAATATGTGGCTCTGAAACATAAACATTTAATTGTTTTAAATTCTACCTCATTAGCTTTAAAGCAAATCGCAAGACGAAAGTACAACAGATTTTATCCATATTAACAGAATTCGGTAAGTTGCATACCTGGCTTATGAATCATGTAATGGACCCATCCCTGACTTTGTTGGACACCCATGGCTCTCCATTCCTGTTCAGACATGAGATGAGTAGTTGGAACGGATTTAACCATTTCCTTTGGCAATACCACATGCCTGACAGAAAGACAAATACATGTACTTTGTTAACGCTGTTGTACATAATTATCAATGCATTGATACTATTTTACAAATTCTATTTGTTAAGTGAAAATATATTTCTGCACTAAAAAGATACATATTTTCCACTAAATATTTATATTTTTATGATTCTAATATATCATATTTACAATAATACAATGTATCATATTTTAATTCCGATTCTGCTAGTCATCCAAATAATGGACAGTCAAGCCTGGTCAAGCCTGGTCAAGCAAAGCAAACAAAAGAGTAGGCCAGACTCCCATTTAAACGTTACGTTACATCTGCTTCCAAAAGAGTGGACAAAGAAGCCACCAAATTAGGCACGTAAAATACGATCAAATAAATTCTCCGTTATTAGAAAATGTTGTATCGAAGCAATTGAGAGAATGGTTATACAGACACGTATGCTTAGGGAACGGTCCTCACACGTTAACAGTAAACGATTCAAAATGGCACAATTGCTCAAAATTGAAATCTAAATAGGACATTACCCTCGTTCATACCAACCTGTACTCGTATTTATCGTCGTAGTATTTATCCGAATAATACATCTTGTGTGACATCTTGATGGCCACGAGATGATCACTTATTCCCGAGACAAATTTCAGCTGAATGCCACGAAACTCTCAATGTATTTTCGAAAACCTTACGGCAACGTGTGTATCACTGCTCACGAATTTGAAAGTGTTTGAAAGCATAACGGATGTAGCAGCAAGAGTAGAAGAAAGGGTACTCTCTAGCCGTTGACCGTCTATTAAAAGAAAGATTATGCAAAGGGAGCAGAATAAGAATAAACTTATTACCATCGAATTTTTCGAATCTTCAAAAGATCGAAAATGCACCTAACATTTATTAGATTCGATTCAATTAATAAACGCAAGCGGAAATTTGCACGTAGTAAACCGGAATCAGCTGCGAGAAATTTAACAATGGCGTCGCTGCCAGCTACTGTACCGTTAAATCAGTTTTTGTGAGGTTAAGTGTCAGAATATAATAATATAATGAACGTTGTAGAATACGTTTTATAAAGGACAAACGTGTTTTTAACAGAAATGGAGAAGTATTCTCATAGGAAAGACTATGAGAGATCAAAGAGGGAAAGTAGAGATCGGCATAGACACAAAGATAGACATTCACGTAGGGACAGTGATAGTGATCATGATAGTCGTTCCAAAAGCTCGAAATCGAGGCACAAAGAGGTCAGAAGTTCTAGTCAGAAATATAAGAAATCCAGACACAGAGACTCTTCTGAATCACGTGAGTCCCGCAAGAAATCTTCCAAGCATAAAAGTAAGAAGAGGTGAGTTTCGTTTGATAAACATTAGTATCACTGCGAATTAACTATTTTATATTCTATATTCATGTTTTATTTTAGGTCATCTTCATCTTCATCAACTGCAAGCGACTCCAGTAGTTCACCTTCATCCAATACCTCTTCAGATTCTACAAAACTTTTGGAGAAACTTCAGAAACAACGTCAGAAACAAATAGAAGAGAGAAAGCGACAGAAGGAACTGATGAAAGCTACAGAAACACCAGAGGAAAAAAGATTACGGCGTTTAAAGAAGAAGGAAGCTAAAGAACGCAAAAGAAAAGAACGAATGGGCTGGGACAATGATTATTTACATTATACAAATACAGATAACCCATTTGGTGATGGGAATCTACTGTCTACATTCGTATGGTCTAAGAAACTTGAGAAAGAAGGTTTACTTGATGTAAGTGGGGAGGAATTGGAAATTAGAAACAGGCACAAACAAGAAGAGAACAAGAGGGAATTGGAGAAAGTTAAGAAAAGAAGGCAAGAGAGAGAATTGGAGAGGCAACAACGAGAAGAAGAAATGACTATGTTACAAAGAGGGAAAGAAGCAGCTCAACTGGAGCAATGGGCACGGCAGGAAGATCAGTTTCACTTAGAACAAGCTAGATTGAGATCACGAATTAGGATACAAGATGGACGCGCAAAACCAATTGATCTCCTTGCTAAATATATTAGTGCTGAGGAAGAAGTTGATGCTGTAGAAATGCATGAACCATACACTTACTTGCGTGGATTACATGTAAAGGATTTGGAAGATCTCATTGAAGATATCAAAGTTTACAAAGAATTAGAACGTGGCAAGAATTTGGATTATTGGAATGATATTACAGTTATAGTCGAAGATGAACTTCACAAATTGAGAAAATTAGAAAGATCAGAATATGAAGTTGGTTAGTATATTTTTATGATAAGACAAATAATAATTTATTCTATAAATCTGTATTGACAATTATATTCTTGTAGCTGTTGGCAGAAGAGAGGGAATACACGAGTCTGTGGCTAAGGATGTAACTGCTATCTTCAAAGGAAAAACAGCTGCACAATTAGAAGCATTACAACTGCAAATTGAGGCAAAAATTACAGGGAAACCTGAAGGTGTCGACATAGGATATTGGGAAAGTCTCTTATCCCAATTGAAAGGTGAGTACTTAAAGTTTTTACAATTTATTTTATCCCATTTAATGTGCTTGTTCCTATTAGCCATTTATTCTCCACAGCGCATATGGCGAGGGCGCGGCTAAGAGATCGACATCAAGAAAATTTGCGTAAGAAATTGGAAGTTTTAATCGCGGAACAAGGAGTTGCTAGAACAGAAAATGAAATCGAAAATTCGCAAGCAACCGAACAGTCCGAGAAACAAGAGGAACAAGCAGCTGCCAGTACAGCTGCGGAAAAAAGTGGAGAAAGTCAATCAGAGTACGTATTCGTTCGGTCGCCTATGCACGCGCGTGTCAAACCTTCAAGTATACATAACGCTGTATACATCCACAGTGATGACGAAGAAGCAGTCACTGCGGCTGATGATCTTTTGTCAGAGTCTTTCTGTGAATATGAATCAGGTGGTTATTCGCCAAAATACATACCCTACTCTCAGCTTGAGCCGGGAACGTTGGTAACTTTGGAGGAGGATGATAATCAACGATTAGAATACGCAAGAAATCAGGTGCTTAGCACAGGTCGCAAAATTCAAAATGTTATGACCGCGGAGGAGCAAGCGATGCACAGAGAAGCATGTAAAAATATGAGCTCGGACGAGGCACAATTTAGCGTCGAATCTTCTTTAGAAGCTCAGATTTACTTATGGTCCGACAAGTATAGGCCTAGAAAACCGAGATACTTCAATCGAGTTCATACCGGTTTTGAGTGGAACAAATATAATCAGACCCATTACGACATGGATAATCCGCCACCGAAAATAGTTCAAGGCTACAAGTTTAATATATTCTATCCGGATTTAATAGACAAGAATACGACTCCGGAATACTTTTTGGTAAGTGATGTTGCTTAGTTTGATTTTATTTTATGACCTTAGTGGTTTATTAACAAGTGTTATGAATTTTCAGACACCATGCGCAGATAATAAAGACTTCGCTATTTTACGATTTCATGCCGGTCCGCCGTACGAAGACATCGCATTTAAAATCGTTAACCGAGAATGGGAGTATTCATATAAACGAGGATTCAGATGTCAATTTCACAATAACATTTTCCAGTTATGGTTCCACTTCAAGCGTTATCGATATCGTCGATAGTATATTGGTATTGTGTATATTACATACGGTTATTGTAAATATATAATGTGTAATTTTTGTACTGATTTTATTAATCAGAAATTGAATGAAGAAAATAAGATTGCACAATTCTCTGTGCAAACTTGTAGAAGTACATCATGTGAAACGTACCCGCATGTTATTAAAATAAAAGATTATGACAAAATAGAGCAATTTGAAATTATTACAGCTTTCCCTTCGTTATCTATATACCCAGTCGTAAAGCATACATTGTCATAACATATTAACATGGAAGTGCGTTCACATATTACACATAATGGTTCCTGATGCACGATACATCCTCGCGACAGGAACGTACACAAACGAATCCGAGGTGCTTAACAGTTGGATCGATTTTTCGTAGCCACCTGTATTCTCACACAGTCGACCACAATGAGAAAGGCTAAATGCTATATGTAGCCAATGGCAAGGTAAACCGAAGCTCAGTACACCGGCTGTTCCCCTGACAAAGGGCTACGCGCGCTTCAAATCGCGTTTCTTCCATAAAAGTCGCGCACAACTCGAAATCGATATAATGAATTTTGTTCGTTCAGAAAAACAAGAAAAAAATTAATTCAAATGTTGACCTCTCCTATAATTCAGTCAATGTAAAACATATCTTTCGCTTTAAAAAATATTTGCATTTATTGCGTATAGCAAACAAAAGCTAGTGCGCATCTTATTTCCGAAATTCGGCAATTTTATTCTATCCAGTATCAAATATCTCGTGTCGTTGAAATCTTTCGTAAATCAGCGTTGAATTTGTGCAAGAAGTATCAATGTTGTGGTTGCATTCAAAACGGTGCGATTAATACATTTGGTATTATAAATGTTTAAACTTTTATGGAAATTAAAAGAAATTACACGATGGCTTCAGTGATATGAATATTCTGTTGTATGCCAAATTCAGTGATTTGACTGTGAGAGGGAGGGAGAGCGATAGAAAAGTTGAAGGAAACTAAATTTGCAACAGAAAGAATAACCATAAATGTCAGAACCGGAAATTGTTATTAGTAATCGATTAAAAGAATGATGAAATTCAAAAGTTTTTCACTTTAGTCGATAACGTCTTGTTTATTCATTTTGAAGCGCGGCTTATTGCGAATAATTTATTATGAAATTCCCAATGCCGATACACTCTTAAAATGATAGTTCTTATTTTATACCAGTGATACGGTGAAGGCAAAAAATAATTATTGTTCATGCTGTTGTACTGCACTATAAATTTCAAGTGATAGATTATTGTAATCGTGTTGTTCGCGTCTACTGACATCATGAAATGGAAGAAGAGCCCTACGGGGTTTCTATCCGAAAAAACTTTCTTGGTAATCAAGGACGATATGGATGTTGTGGAAAGTAAGTAAACCATATTATTTATTTATCTCAAAGAATCGAAAAAAATTAATCGGTTTAAGCATTAAACGTTAAACTAGAATGCTTAACATATCTTTTACTCCCCCTCGCATGCAACTGCAGCTATAAAACATGGGAACATGTAAATGTAAGGCTAGCGTCAAAAGAAAAGAGTACTTCAACTCTCACATTTTGTTTTTTTGTTATTACAAATTGCATACCATGTATCGTGTTATGTGTTCACAAATAATAACCGATCTATCCACTGCCATTTTTTCGTACACGTAAACTAAGGAAGAACGATCATCGATCCAGTTCCAAACAACTCATTAGTTACTTTCTTCCCTATTGCATACTAAATTGATAGTACAGTATGCAGACACCTAAGTACTAGGAAAAAAATTACGACCGGAGTTCAATATGTCATCTAATAAAGCAAATATGTATCAATAAAAATTGTTCTTATTTTTAATACTTTTTCCAAGGAAGATTTATCTAACACAGCCATATGTAAATAATTTAGAAAACCATACTACAAACTTAGGAAAAGAAAAGCAGCGTAAATCGAAGACGCCTGATACGTGCACTTGGCCACCAAAGATGAAGCGCGGGGGTGGTCCCTATCAGGAGCCGGAAAGGCCTAAGACAGCGAACCTCGAGAAACCGACTGTATTGGATCCGGACCTCGTCGACAAATTGGACATGTCTCTCCTGAGCAAAGAATTGCTCGTCGACTCGATAACGCGGTATCGCCTCTCGAAGGCAATAAGTGGGGGTACGTCGTCGATCCCTACGTCGTCAAGGTACCGGCCGAACGTGACGGAACATCAAAGGCAACAGCAACAACAACGTAGCCCGACATCAAACGGCGAGGCTACGACGTGGTGTAGCGGTCCCTTCCCGATATCCCATAAGCGACGCAGCTTCGAGCAAATCCTTGACTCGCGGTTTGGTCACATCGACGTGTCCGTTTTGTCACCGAGAATGCAGAAGCATGCGCGCATCGGTAGCCAAGACGCGGGCACAGCGCGGAAGAGTTTGGACAACAGGAAACTCGACGACAATAACAATAGGTTTGTGATTACAAATTAAAGAAAGATACAACGAGATAACGTGGGCAATTGTCTGTCAAGTAGAAATGGAACGAGTAAGGTACTCTCTCTATCGACGTTGAGGAAGAAGAATTCTCGACCCGCTATACAAGGCGATCTGGAGGTGTTCACGTCGACCTTGAAAAATGCCCCGGAGCCTTGCAAAAGTTGCGGTAAACCAGATCAGCCGGAACGGTTGCACAGTCACCCGAAAGGCAATCAGCCTAAGGCGAAGGACAGTCCTACGAAGATGAAGAGCACGATACCGAAAACCGTTCAGAAGCCTGTCGCTCTAAACTTTCGTAGCGACAAGAACAAGAACAAGGTGGACGACGTGGAAACCAAGTCGGATCTTGGCCCTCAAGAAATGTCGAACCCACCTGTCAGGCCTTCCTCGGCGCCTACCAAGAAAGGGCCGAGGACTATCACTTGTTACATATGCGGCCGTGAATTCGGTACCGTCAGCTTTCCCATTCACGAGCCTCGATGCATGCAAGTACGTGAAGTATGCTATCACTTTACTCGTATCTTTCGATTAAAAAACAAATGGATTTTATTTTTAAAACGTTGCATTCGGACGCGACCTGTAACTCGATCGCGGTAGATAGATCTACTCTTGCATTGAACTTGAACTCTGTTAATTATTCATACTCGCGATGACACAATGCATGAATATTATTGAATATCTTTGGAGGAACGTAATACGTCAAGGCCCTTTGTAAGATCGATATACGCCTATAGATACACGCGTACATATGCATATCGTTACATCTATGATAAAACGCTGTTAAAGCATCTGTACGTGCACACGGGAACTGATACCTGACACTCGCTCACTGACACGAAACGATCAACGCCGTAACGTAATTTGCACGTGAGCCGCAGTTTCTATAGATTTACTTCGATCCAAGTAGACTCACGACCACAACCGTGTATCCGTCTAGCTGGGAACCATCAGCGATGGGCCACTAATTACGCTCTGTAGATCGATCGTGCTCGTTACGCTGCTTCACCGTGAATTCACGTTCGCCAGAAATTACCTAGTTATTTATTGCGTAAATTGTGGAGCGATAACGTGAAACCCGCGATGACGTATAAAGGGTATAAGTAACATGACGTAATAATGTGTGGCAGAAGTGGGAACGTGAGAACAATTCTTTGCCTCCGAACCAAAGACGTCCGACACCTCAAAGACCCGGCGTCTCCATCGATCATTCAGACTGGAATACCGCAGCATGGGAAGAAAGCCAGGTATGATTTCTTTAAATATGCAAATCGAGATTATAGTCTTCATCAAACGTCTCAAAGGTCTCTCTATTTTCAAGCATGTATACTCTTTGATGTAGGAGACTCAAACTGGGATATATTTGAATCTTCAAATAGACAAGGATATTTCAATTCGAAATAGAATGAGTCACTCCGCCTTGTATGTAATTGTCTTACACAAGCAATTACGTAATCTGATCATTAAGAGTAAGCAAATTTGATGGTAGCACACAATGAAGTAGAATTTTATTTCATTTTGCTTATCAGATAAAAATCGAGGACGTGTCGCGTTGAATATTAATGCGTGCGAAATTGCAAATTCTTAATATCGTAGTATGGTAATGTTTGCCTACATCATGTTAATGCTCTAACGAGATCGATCATAATAATGCGTAATGGTGGAGTGACTCATTTAAAGCTCACCCTTACACGACGCGAATGCCCATTGCATTCAACGGAATCCGTGTGCAATGTCCCGAGGTCTTGCACTACGAGCACGTCACGCACTATAATGCTCCAGCCCTATCGTGTTCAAGGTGCTGCCCTACATTTATCACACAGACCTGCCCGTTTAAAGACCAACGGCATGTGTTTGATCTAAAAACTAACAACCGCATTGCGACTCGTTAAGCTTCAGATTCGCGAGGTGTACTTTTTCTTAAGTACCCTGTAGACATGATCTTTTTAAAACAAGTGTTTCTTGGAAGTCCAACAAAAATTCTGTTCTCAGGCTCAATTGATCCCTTGCCTGAAATGCAAAAGAACGTTCCTGCCGGAACGGCTCCTGGTGCACCAGAGAAATTGCAATGCGCCTATCAAGGTGAACACATTATCAAAAGTAATCTGACTTTAGAGTGATGCTCGAGGGTTATTTACTTCTTTTTCTGCTCCGATGTAGAACGCGGAGTCAGATAAAATAATAGAACGACCAGTTCCGGTGAAATCAGCTAGCACGCCACGAGTAGGGCCACCGATGATCGTTTGCCAGAGTTGTGGCAAGAGTTTCGGTTCGAAGAGTATAAAGATACACGAGCCACAATGCATCAAACGGATGCAGGCAGAATTGGCGAGGCAAGCAGCGGCGCATCCACGGAAAAAGGATACGCATTATCTGAAACAAGAAACTCAAACTACAGTCGTACAGGAAAACCTGAGCTGCCCAACAGGGGTGAGTCGTGCTGGAAGGCACGCTTATGTCCTTCAATTTGTGTGACTTACGCTTGAATCAAATCAAATTTGTGAATACCGAGTAGGCCCTCAAGAGAATCTATTGTACAAGTTAAATTTTTTGTACCGACCCTTTGATATCGATCGACTATGAATAAAATTGTGTCACTATTTACTTCTGAGTGTTGGTCAATCGATTCGCTTTTTAGTTATTTGGAGAAAATTAATTTCAGGAAACCGTGCAGAAGAAGATGGTCACATGTCACGTATGTGGCAGAGATTTCGGATCGAACAGCATTGACATTCACAAGCCGCAGTGCTTGAAAAAATTGCACGAGAACGGGAAATTACCGGCAAGTCAAAGGAGGAAAGACTCGAAGGAGCCGGAAATTATGTTCACTCGTGAGTCTATTACCTCGTTTTTACTTACACTCATTTCTGTGGAACACTTTTTTTCTGATAATAAATGCACAACGGAACGGGTTAACAAATTGATTTCGCGAGTTGAACAACCTCGACGATCGATTTTCTCAAACATTTTTGTCCCGAGCTGAAAGCGCGATTCCTATCGTTTGCATAATCGTTATTATTAGTCTCGAGTAGTCTGAGAGATCATTGTGCGAGGAAGTTAAATATCGTTCGCGTGGCACCGCGTTATACCAATGAACTTAAGGTCAGGCGTGATTATATCGATTATAGCGAGTCACACACGCTTGCGAGCCGGAAGTCGCAAAACCGAGCTTTATCAACCGTTGCGAGTAATCCTTAGCGTATTGGACAAGGTGAAGGCTCGAGATGCTATTGATAATTATAAAATTGCATTTTTCTTAGATATACACACGCGAGCCATAAAAGTTCAATGACTCGCGATTTATTCTAGCATGAGCAAACTGCTTGCCTCGCTGATAAAAATTCCAAGTGGTTTATTAAGATAATCTGTACACAGGTGACGAAGCGAGCGGGGATGTGGTAATGGATATTAACGCGATGGCTGAAGCCAGTTGGAAATGGCACTTGAATCAATTGGTGCCGTGCAAACGCTGCGGGAGGACCTTTAATCCTGACCGCGTAAGCGTTCACGAGAGGAGTTGCAAAGGGAGCCGTTGAATCTGCATAATGCAAAACAATTAGAAGATTCACAGTTAAGATAACATTGTTTCAATAAAAAGTGTACCCACATTCTATTGGAGAGTGATCGGGACGTTTGATTAAATGATAATGCTGTACATAAGCGATCTTCTAATTGTTTTCAATTGTATATACAATATTTTTTATTGTTCGAAGATGACAATGATCTAATATGAAGAAAGTAATTAGGTAGATAGGCTGTATTATGTATACTGCTTCTTACGTGGTGTGCACTTTTATACTCAATAAAAATCACATGAAAATGAAGATACAATATAATTGATGCGTATCTGCAGTGCACAGTATTAGATTTTGTAAGAAGATGCATTATCGTTTTACATAATTATATTTGTACACTCAGAGAAGAGTTAATTAATATTTCACAAATTATTTTCTTTCTTGTAACAATTAAGCGACCGAATATTATAATTTAATTAGCTAACTTCAGTTTAATTATTTATAATCTGTTTTGTAAGGAAATAAATCTGATTAAAGTGAGTTTGTTTTGTAAACTTCAAATAGTGGTTCCAACTTGCTTAGAGGTAAAATGATCCTTAAAAATCAAAGACATATTCCCACTATCGAAATGAACAACAGTTCGGCTAAATTAAGGATATGCGGTGGAAGTTTTGGCAAGTTATTAGTAAGGAATAAATATAAGTGATGACTGAAAGAGAGATACGGACATAGAAATAGTTTAATTTATAGAAACGCGTAAATTGTACCGATAAAGTAGATGACTGGAAGAGATATATGAACAAAGAAATAGAAATAGATATAGGAATAGCCTAATATTCTAAAAATGAGTATGCTTAGTTATAGAGTATGCATACTTTCGGGAGCAACGGCAATGATGTATGTATCTTTATACTGTGCCTTATTATTCTCTTATCTTTCCATCTGTGTTTTTAATGTATACTTTTTTAGTGTTTTCAATATAACTACATCTACTTTGATATACCATATCTTACCTGAATGGCGAGACAAACCAAGTGAATAAGATGAATGCACTTTGAAATTAGTATGCAAATTACTGAGGTGTCAGCACTAATCAGAATGACTTTTGTAATATTCACCACTACAAACGTAACTGATCGGTTGAGAAATGCGTGCGCCGATTTAGCCACGCGGTAGGGATTACGAAGTTCCGATTGGTTTCGTCCACAATACGATATCCACGGGGCAACGAGCGCCGTCTATCCACCGCATACGAAACGTTCGACCCTTTCACGGAACTCCTGTTCTTTCCCAGGGAGTCCGCCATTGTTGGTGCACGTATATTACTGACCAGGCCAACGGAAATCAGACAACATCCAAAATGGTACGTATGAACTATCGTAAACTATCGCGAACGTAAAAATCTGTACGGCGTGTGGAGTGCAGAGGTATGAATATTTTTGAAGACCGAGTGTCACCTGGCTTCGGAAAAATTGAAAACTGGCGGATTACTTGAGATTGCGCAACCCCGTTCGAAGAGAAATTTCGTGGCTCGCGATGGATATGCCGGGGCAAAAGATCTCCAAAGGCTCAGCAATAATGCCGCCGAAACATTCCCGAAAAATTTCTATCGCAAAGGTTCAATGTTCGCCTTTGCACGAAGCTCGAGTATGTTCCGCCTCTCGTCGGAGAGGCAACGTGTCATGCAGCTTCGTAAGAGCCCCCAATACGAATCAGCATGCTCTTGGAAGCATCGTGAATCTTCAAGAAAAGCTCCCGACGGTTTCTGGTGATCTGGATATCACGCGAAAACGATCCTCGGTCGAAAGATATGAGTTAAAGACGAAACGCGTCGGAACACTTCGCACGGTGTATGTAGAGTATGAGGTCGTGACACTCTAGGGTCATGAATTTCTTTGCCACGAGCGTTGCGTGCGAGTAAAATTGTTCGTACTGTGGTGTATTTTACTTTTTCGTAAATAATTACGTGTATGCATTGATAGTATTTGACAAGATTTGTGAAGCTTTGATTTCAATATGGTCAGTATAAAAATCATTTTCCCTTCCTGTAAACTCAAATTATTTTCTTAGCTGAATTTTCAACGATGATAAACTATTAAAAAGCTTAATTTTATAGTATTAGAAATTGATTAATTCTATATGAAATAGTTTAATCTGTTACATTTTAGTTGATGCTTCTTTCTAGCAAGTGTTAACAATATTTTATTTGTTACAGGTGAACTTCACGGTGGACGAGATACGTGCCATGATGGACAAAAAGAAAAACATCAGGAATATGTCCGTCATCGCTCACGTTGATCATGGAAAGTCAACTTTGACTGACTCCCTTGTATCTAAGGCTGGTATTATTGCTGGCGCCAAGGCTGGTGAAACAAGATTTACAGATACCCGCAAAGATGAACAAGAACGTTGTATTACTATTAAATCTACGTAAGTTTACTTTATAATGCTCTTGGTAATTGTTAGGTCTTAGATGTCTTTTTGTGACTATTGTCCTTTGTATTCCAGTGCTATTTCTATGTTCTTTGAACTTGAGGAGAAAGATTTAGTTTTTATTACAAACCCTGACCAACGTGATAAGGATGAGAAAGGTTTCTTGATCAATCTTATTGACTCACCCGGCCACGTTGATTTCTCCAGTGAAGTAACCGCTGCCCTTCGTGTAACTGATGGAGCACTTGTTGTTGTTGATTGTGTATCTGGTATGTATTTTAAGAGAGGCATTCGAATTGATTTCTAATTCCTTCCAGCACAACACGTGTTACTCTGTAGTGTATCATCTGGTTTAACTGGCTGATACACGTGGACAGTGTTGACTGTGCGTTAATGGAAGGAGATTAAAATTATGGCAACTATGTTTAAACGCTGTTAGTGGACCTCTATCCTTATGTCCGCGACTAACACGCTACGACACAATTGCTACAGTTTTATGATGGATATTCATATACTTGTCTTTTTTTTAATTTCCTAAAACTAATCCTTTCTAACTCTTTAAAGGTGTCTGTGTACAAACTGAAACTGTACTTCGTCAAGCTATTGCTGAACGTATAAAGCCAGTACTGTTCATGAACAAGATGGACAGAGCACTTTTGGAACTTCAACTTGATAGTGAAGATCTTTATCAAACTTTCCAACGTATTGTTGAAAACGTGAACGTTATCATTGCTACATACTCTGACGATGATGGTCCCATGGGTGAAGTTCGAGTAAGTATATAATTTTTTATTGATTTATAAGAATTTCGATGTTTATGTTAAATTTCATGTTTATTGCAAATAGGTAGATCCTAGCAAAGGATCCGTCGGCTTTGGCTCGGGGCTTCATGGTTGGGCATTTACTTTGAAACAATTCTCTGAAATGTATGCTGAGAAATTCAAAATCGATGTCGTCAAACTAATGAACAGATTGTGGGGAGAATCGTTCTTCAATCCTAAAACCAAGAAATGGAGCAAACAGAAGGAAGTGGACAACAAACGATCTTTCTGCATGTACGTCCTAGACCCAATTTATAAGGTACGTTTTTGAGTGCATTTGTATTAATGAATTTTTACCGATTTAAACTAACGTGAATAAAATTAATAGGTATTTGATAGCATCATGAATTATAAGAAAGAGGAAGCTGATACCTTGTTGCAAAAATTAGGAATTGTTTTGAAACCTGAAGATAAAGATAAGGATGGCAAGGCTCTTCTGAAGGTAAATACCTTTTCTTGTATGACTATACTATAATTTGAATTCTGTTAATGCTTATGATGATTGTTGACTTATTAATTTCTGACACCTCTTCTGAATTTTTTGACTGATAGTATCAACTATATCTGATAATATGCAAAGTTTAGATATTTGATTATGTGATATAATACGTAGTGCTTTAATAACACCTTCTTTATACTTTAGGTTGTTATGAGAACATGGTTGCCAGCTGGAGAAGCTTTACTTCAGATGATTGCCATTCATTTACCATCTCCGGTAACTGCTCAGAAATACCGTATGGAAATGTTGTACGAAGGTCCACTCGACGACGAGGCTGCAATTGGTATCAAGGTAAATATGTATTATGTTAAAAATATATTTCAATTCATTTCATGATGAGAATACCACAGACCTGTACTGAAACTTGCATGACAGATTTAACATTAACTGATCCATTTATACTTGAATTGTTATATTACGAAAATGTCAAGCATATATTCAATTTA
>SHCU01000106.1:154263-172362 GCA_004307685.1 Ceratina australensis
ATGAGAATACCACAGACCTGTACTGAAACTTGCATGACAGATTTAACATTAACTGATCCATTTATACTTGAATTGTTATATTACGAAAATGTCAAGCATATATTCAATTTAAAATGTTTTTTTTACAGAATTGTGATCCAAATGGACCACTTATGATGTATGTTTCGAAAATGGTACCGACTTCTGATAAGGGTCGTTTCTATGCTTTCGGTCGTGTGTTTTCTGGTAAAGTGAGCACTGGAATGAAAGCACGTATCATGGGACCTAACTTCCAACCAGGCAAAAAAGAAGATCTTTATGAAAAAGCTATTCAGCGTACAATTTTGATGATGGGTCGTTATGTTGAAGCGATTGAAGATGTGCCTTCTGGTTAGTAAAGTATATTGTTATAAATCATTTGAATTTCATTGAAGAACGCAATGATGATTGTTCATACACAGACCTGTTCTGACGCTTCCTGAACGACAAAAGAACGGCCAACTGACTAAATTCAATGATATTAAAACATTACATTGTCTATGTATACGAGCTAATAGATTATTTTCTTCTTTAACAGGTAATATTTGTGGACTTGTTGGTGTTGATCAATTCTTAGTAAAAACTGGAACTATTACCACATTCAAAGATGCACATAACATGAAAGTCATGAAGTTCTCAGTGTCTCCTGTTGTGCGTGTCGCTGTAGAACCTAAAAATCCAGCAGATTTGCCCAAATTAGTCGAAGGTATGATTATTCAATAATACATTTCATAACTTACTGCTATACCTTAATGAATATGATGAAACATTACATTTAGAGCATTGGGTTATGATCGACCATGATTTTGTGTAGACGCTGACAATGATTATTATTTTAAAACTTTCTCCACAGCATTGTTAACAATTTTTTACAGAATGATTTGTTTTTTTATTCAGGTCTCAAACGTTTAGCGAAATCAGACCCTATGGTACAATGTATCATTGAGGAATCAGGAGAACATATTATTGCTGGTGCTGGAGAACTTCATCTTGAAATTTGTTTGAAGGACTTGGAGGAAGATCATGCTTGCATACCCATTAAAAAATCGGACCCCGTTGTCTCTTACAGAGAAACTATCTCGGAACAATCGAATCAAATGTGTCTTTCGAAATCACCCAACAAGCATAATCGTTTGTTCATGATGGCGTGTCCCATGCCTGATGGTCTCGCTGAAGATATCGATAGTGTATGTTTCACTTACATAAACTTCGTAGATATATTCCTTTTCATGCATTAACTTTTTCTATTAATTTTGTAGGGTGAAGTAAATCCAAGGGATGACTTCAAAGTACGTGCTCGTTATTTGAATGAGAAATATGATTACGATGTGACTGAAGCTAGAAAGATCTGGTGCTTTGGACCTGATGGAACTGGCCCCAATATTCTTGTGGATTGTACAAAGGGAGTACAATATCTTAATGAAATTAAAGATTCCGTGGTAGCTGGATTCCAATGGGCCACAAAAGAGGTACAATTTCTTTCTTCAGAGTAAAACAGAGTTACCGAATTATATTCTTACATGCGTTGATTTTATAGGGTGTTCTCTCGGAAGAAAACTTGAGAGGTGTCCGCTTCAACATTCATGATGTAACGTTACATGCTGACGCTATTCACAGAGGTGGTGGACAAATTATTCCTACCACTAGACGTTGCCTTTATGCTTGTCTCCTCACTGCCTCTCCCCGACTCATGGAACCAGTTTACTTGTGCGAAATTCAGGTAAATTGTTGGATCAGTCGAATGATCATATATAATTTATTAATCTATTTACTAACGGCATAAAATGATTTGTTGCAGTGTCCCGAAACAGCTGTCGGTGGTATTTATGGTGTGCTCAATCGAAGAAGAGGTCACGTATTTGAAGAGCAGCAAATTGCTGGTACACCTATGTTCGTAGTTAAAGCATATCTTCCCGTAAACGAGTCCTTTGGCTTTACTGCCGATTTGCGTTCCAACACCGGAGGTCAAGCATTCCCACAGTGTGTATTCGATCACTGGCAGATACTGCCTGGTGATCCAATGGAACCGAACACCAGACCCTTCCAAGTTGTGCAGGTAATTTATTTTCTTCCCAAGACGTATGTGTTACCCACGATCATAACTGATGGTAATGGATAAATATAAATACATTATCATTTTTAATCTCGTGGTAAAGTAACTGTTTTTTGTTTTGGTATTCTGGTAATTTGTTCTGGTTTACCTGAATAGGGAAACATACATATCTAAATACAATACTTATGTAAATGAATAATTGTGATTCTTCTCTTCTTGCAGGAAACACGTAAGAGGAAGGGATTGAAGGAAGGTCTCCCAGATTTGAATGCATACCTTGACAAATTGTAACCTTAGATTCGCGCACCATATTTAAATATCTATTTAAATATTGTAATTCAATTAATATCGCTCGAACCGCATACATCTTACATCGGTTTATTATCAACTTTGTTTTTGCGCAGAGAATCGTAAAGAAACAACATTATAAATATGAGGAAAAATGATAATAAAATTGTAATTATAACGCAAAATACGTAATGTTAGCGCAAGTGGAAATATTTTATACATTTATTTAATCGGATGTCACGTTATCAAGAACCAGTGGCTTTATGTTTTTAGTGTATCAGCATCAGAGACGGACAGACTTGATTGTTATTTTTATTATAGCGATACCGTTGTTCAATCTCGTGAAGAACAAATGAAACTGAAACAACTTTTTTTACATTGCTTTTTTACAATTAGTCTGGTTACCTTTCTGTTGGTGTTCTGAGAGAATTGGAAGAACTGCGACGTTACTAATAATGGAAAATCTACACAACAGCAATGTACTCATATTGAACGAATGCATTAAGAAATTAAAGAAAAAATTGTGAAATCAAGTATCTTTTTATTACCTGTACCTGTAGCATTCACTTATATTGAAACTAGGGAGAATAGAATGTTTATGCGAAGTGCATGCAAATTACGAATCAATTTATTCAAAAATACTTTGTTAATATGTTTAAGTCCTTGATATGTGAGCAAATAATTACATTCAATACATGTACCAAACCTATTTTTTTTTTATATATTTCGACTCCATTCAATTGAGTTTTTTTGTACATATTACCACATACAGTTAATATAAATTTCCTTAATTTATAAATACTAATTTAATAAGAATGTCACATTGATTGAGATTGAAATTTCTTCAATTCAGTCGTGTGATGCATTGAGGAAGGGAGATGTTAAGAACAAGAGCCTAAAAAATAGATCCTGTTAATTGGTTTACGTATATCATAAATTACTATAGTCGTATTTACAAAAACGCATTTCATTAAAACTTTGCGCTGACGTATGCTGTTGTAAAAATTTAGAGGGGATTAATTGTATTCTTATAGATTCCTGCTAGCGATTGCACCGCTAGATATATGATATCTCTCCTTGAAATCCCGGTAAGTGCATAATGCCATTCGTTATGCGGAACCTATGGAAGAAAATTTTATTAAATATTTTCGATTGTAACAATTTCGTGATTAGTTTTTCCGAGACGGACCTGCAAACTGTTTGCCATTAGGCTACCGACAGTAACTGACAATCCAGACCACTTGAGGGGATAATCTTCAGGTGTACCCTCTTCTGCCATCGCTACTATTTGACTCGGTACTGGAGTCATTTGTGTAAAACTTTGCAAATTCACATTGCGTTTAGGATCGTTAAGGAGTATCACTCCCAAGTCATACCATTTGTCTTCGCCAACTTCCAGCAAAAAATTTTCAACCGCAATTATCGGTACATCTCTTGGAACAGCTGGTAGATTCCGCGCGGAATTTATTCTTTCCTCGGCTCCTTTCACACCAGCTGCAAAACCAACCGGCTGTGCAGCTACTGCTGAGGTGTCTACTGCCACACCACTAAACAGCAATCAATTATTTCAATGTAAACACCATTAAACAGTGAGCAAAACACGCTGCACTTTAGTACTCACGTTACTGTTGCTTTTCCAAAAACAGCTTGAAAAGCTTGACGTACAGGACTTACTTTGATATCTTTGTCTGATGCTACTATTATCTCCATATCACCACCAGAATCTGTAATGTATATTTTCCACAGAGCGTGCATATACTTCTGTACACTGACTAACATATTGCACAGCCACAGTGTTACAATTATTTACATTCATACACAAATAACATTGAGCTCATATATTGTTTCCACAAATTTTAATTTCCATGGCCAATACGTTTTGTTACGACACAATGAGTTGAAACATATTATCTTTATATTATTACAAACTGTTTTTGTAAACAGTCATTTTTCTACAATTGTGTATTGGGAAAAGTCATTTATATCACAACCTTAAATTTGTTGCTTGCATTTGCAATGCAAATAACGATACTAGTGTTTTATTAATAATTGATAGCACAATGCTTGGCTAGCACAATTTAAACTATTCAACGAGAAGAAAAAGGAATGAACAAAATTTCTGTGAATGACAGTTAAAACAGCTTACAGCAGAATTCATTGAGTTAAGTTTGGATCGCAGTTTGTCCAAAAATAACACACTACATATATATATTCTTTTCAGATATGATGCAATATATTTACAGCACACATGCACATTGACACACATTTAGACAGGCGATACAGAGAGTAGAAAATAAAATTGCTAAAACTATATTTACAAAGTAGGAGAGGATTATTCTTTTACTTGCGGGTCAGGATTAGTACGTTTCTTACTTACTAAGTAACTCACGCATCTGAGGATCTAATGTTGTGATCATAGTGTTAACACTGTTCTTCGCTTTCTCTGCAACTTTGCTCAAGACATTACTGTTTACCACTGTGTCTCTAACCCATGATAGAAGACCACCTCCAACCATCCCTGATTCCTGGACTACATTTTCTGATGGTATTGCAATTTGTATATTTTGAGTCGTCGGAGTGACATCAGTCGCAGTTGTAATCGCCTGCTCTGTTTCTTGCTGGGACTGTTTAGATTTAACAACAGCATTTAACATAGATTTATTAGGTTCGGGTTCCTGTGATTTTTTTTGTGTCGGCAGTTCCAAATTATTAGGCCTCTCTGACATCAGAGTCCCAGGATTTGAAATAAAGCTGGGCAATGCACTTGGTGGTGCTACATTTGATAATAAATTCCCTGTAGACGTTGACACTCCTAATGGCATTAATAAAGATGCAGATGAAGACAAACTGCTAAAAGAATCTGAAAATTAAGTTGTCATTGTTATTTACTTAAATTTTGTAAACAAATTATTTTAATTAAAATGTTACTTTTTTCTAGCTGAGATGCTAGACTTATTATATCTTTTTCCAAACAATACGAGATTATTCGCTATTTAATATTATATTACGAGATTAACATATTCTTTAATTTTTATTCCTTGCGTACACATAACACATTATCTTTCTAACACTATAGTTTTACACTGTTTTGCGCTACGTGACAAATCGCAATAAGCAGCTACAGTGAACGTAAACTTTGGGATTGCAATAAGATTTGACAGCTACGCAGGTGTTTATGTTTTGCTTTTAATTCTCACCTGTTTTCACGAATTCCCCGGACGCTGACGATTCGTCCGTCTTTCTTTCGATAAATTCGAATGTCCATTCTCCATTAGAATCATCGGTCATTGCTGATTAATTTTGCTAAATTTACACGTATGATGTCCAAAACTATACTGCAAATTTTCTACAGTCAGCCATGCAAGCAAAGCGTGTAAATGTAATACATCCACTCGCGTGTATACATGTATAATTCAGCCAGTGGACAACTTCAGTGTCTTCAACTTTTCAGTTTTCAGTGTCTTCAGTTCACGAACATTTATTACTTTTTATATCAATCTCTTAATATGTTCGTTGTGGGAAATAACAGGTATGAATTTTATAATTGATCATAAAATGATAAGTAAATAAAGCAGAATATGTGTATCGATTTGTAGGTAGTGTGGATGGCACTTCATTTATCGGTCTGTCGGCATGGAAGCTGTCAGAAAAGAATGTTTTTGTAACATTAAATTTCGAATAAAATACATTTTCTATTCATTGGAACATAGAAAAATAAGCGAGGACAGGTTTATTTAATGTGGAATTTCTTATTTTATTTGATCACATCTTTAACAGAATAATGCATTGTGAAGCTATACAATGCGTACACATGTACCCTTCAGCTCATAAATGGACGAAAATAACCTGTTAATCCTTCATTTGTTATAGTTTGCAGTTATGTAGTGGAAAAGGAAAACCAAGCAAAATAACGTGGCTCCGAGAATGTTGCAGAATATAACCAGCTGAACGTCTGTGATCATCTGAAATGTTATTAGCTCAATTTATATGCCGAATAAAACTTCATGCAAAGAAGTAACTGATCAGAGAATATATAATTACCTTAAAAGATTATTTTTGTTGTGCAGTATCGTTTGTTTAAATAAAAAGCGTGATTTGACACGTTACCACACGTTACACGCCGCAACTCGTATAATCCACGTATAACAACGTATAATCAGCGCCATGAAATTCTATATCTATAGGCAGGAACATGGTGGGTGGGTAGGAATACCACCTCTTCTTTTCTGCTTCGCCTCAACGTAGTGAACATGGCTGCATTTCTTGTTTATATTTGTAAACACACAATATTACGCTATGTCTCTTTTAATTATTTTACGTTTACCACGAATCAGTGAAAATGTTATTCCTGCACTGTATGCCATACAAACCAAAAATTATGCCGTACTGCCTAAAAGCTCTGGAGGTAATTACGAATTAGTTAAAACGTTATGTGCTTTTCAATTACTGAGATATCTTCATCTGAGGTTAAGCTTCATGTGCTTTAAACTTGCATAACTCAGCTTGCGTATCAAAACTATCATTGTATTCTGATGAAATTGTTGCATCGTAAAAAAATAAATATGCGCCAATAAATATTTTTGATGTTTGTTGTCTACAGGGGACAAGAAGAAAAAGGGGTCAAGATCTCAAAAATTAGTGTTACCAGTTGAGAAAGATGTAAATAAGTTACTAAACTACTGTTGTGGCACTAATATTTATAAAGAAGGTGAAGATGTCAAATTAAAGCCAGATTCCGAATATCCTGAATGGCTATGGAGCATTGAGACAGAACCACCAAAATTAGAAAATCTAGATCCAAATACTAAAGCATATTGGAGATATATTCGTAGACATGCAGTTCTTAAGAAAAATGAACAGTTAAAACGTATAAGACCCAAACAGTACTAATTAATTTAAACAGAAATTACATATATATATATACCTTCAATATTCAAACTAATTTTTTAATATTAAAAATAATCATTTATTATGAATGTATATAGATAAAACGAAAATAAATGTATGTCTGTATGTAAAATATTTTGTGAACCTAAATCATTCCTATCATAATCTAGAAATCCATATCCATTTTTATTATTGGTCCATTATTAACAATAATGTATTTAATAAACGAAAAAATTTACTCGATAACTTCAATATCGCCGGCCATAGTAATCTAGCATAATTTAGTTCGTGGTTAGAATGCACCGGTTTATTGGAAAGCATTCGAATAATGCAATACAAACTATAAATTTCAAAATATAAGCTAAAAGAAGTTTCGTATTTAATATAATATTCGGTGTTTCATTTGAAGATTTCGAACAGACGTTGGTGTATTAGTGCGATAGTGAATGACATGAACAATTTTAATAAACAGAAAGGGCACAGTGTTTTCCCTCCTTTTTAACAAACCAAAAGTTTAACTAAACTACTTAATAAGATATCTGTTTATAAATAGCAATGTTCGAGTTACATGTTAAACTAACAAAAATATAAAACTTCAGTATTTTAATATTCGCCTGATTCTATTAAAATCTTTAAATTTTATGTTCTAACCTATACAAATACCATCGGCCGAATTTAATTTATTTCGTAATATTAATAGTAATTAAACATGTTTGAGGCACATAATATTAATGCCGAGCATACAGACTTGATTCATGATATTGCTTATGATTTTTATGGACAACGCATGGCAACATGTTCCAGTGATCAATTTGTAAAAGTAAGAACTTACAACTTTACATTTTATTTACAGAAGAAATGTTTGTGTTTTAATCAATAATCAATTATAAAATTGTTGTAGGTTTGGGATGAAGATGAACATGGCAACTGGCATTTAACTGCATCGTGGAAAGCCCACAGTGGTTCTGTGTGGAAAGTAACATGGGCTCATCCAGAGTTTGGCCAAGTACTTGCTACCTGTTCTTTTGATAGAACAGCTGCTGTTTGGGAAGAAATAGGTAAAATTCTTTTATTGCTTAAATACATTGTAAGTGATTTATCTAATAATTATACGTTATGTTCAGTCGGAGAAGAATCTGGACCAGGAGAACGTGGCATGAGACACTGGGTTAGGAGAACAAATTTAGTTGATTCCAGAAAATCTGTAACGGATGTAAAATTTGCACCTAAAACTTTAGGACTTCTATTAGCTACTTGTAGCGAGGATGGGGTGATTAGAATATATGAAGCTCCTGATGTTATGAATCTAAGTCAATGGACTCTTCAGCATGACATCAGTTGCAAACTGCAATGCAGCTGTCTTTCCTGGAATCCATCTCTCTCAAGGTTTGCACGTAACATAATATGTAATTTAACATAACATATGTCAGATGTCTGTAATGTGTTGTTTTCTGTCTTAATTATTTCAAATCAGATTACATCCTCCGATGATAGCAGTTGGAAGTGATGATCAAACTCCATCACCCGGAGGAAAAGTTTTTATATATGAATATTCAGAAGCAAGCAGGAGATGGGCAAGAACAGAAACCTTAAATACTGTTACTGATCCTGTCCATGATATCGCGTTTGCACCAAATCTGGGTAGAAGTTTTCATACATTGGCGATTGCATCAAAAGATGTACGAATAATTACATTGAAACCTTTAGTGTAAGTATAAAGAAGGAATTAATTTTCAAATCATGCAAGAAGGAATCTATATAAAAATATTGTTCACACAGGGATAGCGCACAAAGTGGTGCACCACGTTTTGATGTTAATACTGCAGCACAGTTCTCTGATCATGATTTTACTGTATGGCGAGTGTGTTGGAATATAATGGGAACGATTTTAGCGAGTTCAGGGGATGATGGCTGTGTTCGATTGTGGAAGGACAACTACATTAATAATTGGAAGTGCGTTGCCGTTCTAAAAGGTGATGGCACGTCTGCCCAAAGTGCCGAAACCCCGACGGCAGCGACGCCGCCGAATCATACAACGGGAATGCAACAAACACCTTCAACAACAAGGTACTACAAACTGGGTTCGATCAGTCATCCAAATCAAGTGCCTTGGCATTAGAGTAAATAATTTATTTTTTCTCACAGTCGTCTTCTACCAATTTATAATTGCACACTGTTCTACACGCATTGTGCAAAATATATTGAATTTATATTGATACAGCATATAAATTTGTTACTTTAGAAAAATTATACTACCCTCATTTTTAGAAGCAGACATGTATTGATTTATACTTTCATGGCATTATCTTATTCTTTTAGTAATTTGTATCTTTTTGTTAAATAAGATAGATATAATGCATAAAGCGTATATTTTGCAACAAGCATCTGTAATAAATCATAGCTTGATGTATGATCATTGAGAGCGGTCATTATAAAATGAAATTGTTTTTTTTTCATATTAACTTTATAAAATTCAGTAAAAGAATATACCTTGCTATTTGGGATTAGCAAGGAATACGTTCAGGAACTTTTGTACTATAATAAATTTTATTAAGTTTATTAGCTGCTCACTCACATATCTCCACATCAGAGTTATTGTAAATATTTACTTCTTATGTACACACACAAAAGCATACTTTGGGAAATGTTAGTTCAAATTCATGCTTCATTCAATTTGTAATGCACTTCTTTCATCAATAAATGCTGTTTGTACATTACAATACACCTTTTTATTTAGTCCTACCTTAAAGTATTAAGATAAAATGAATTATCTTGTGGTAAAGAGCATACTCTTTTTTTTCTCTCTACATTAGATTCTGATAGAGTAAGTCTTTTGCTATTACTTTAATATTATTTTATATTGGTTTGCGAACTAACACTAATTAATTGCATGCCAATAATCAGCATGCAGTTTGATCATTGTTTAAATAAACTTTATTTCGTTTTCAGAGCAATAACTATTGCAACAGTGGTTGCAGAGAAGCCTACAGCTACAGTTATGTACAGCAATAAATGGCAGCCACCTGTTATTAAAGGTCGTTTCAGTAATTCCGTATGGTTAGGCAATCCTAGCGAATCGGCTCCACCTCCACCACCAATTTTAGAATGTCCAAAGGTAAAGAAGTAATGTCGACTGTATTCTTCAAATTATTTGTTCTCGCTAATACTAACAATGTATGAAAGCGAATAATTGTATAATATTGTGTTTCGTGACTTTGATTACTTCCTACTTATAATGATGTGATAAAAAGCAGCAATTGTTAATTATATGTAGATAAGTATTACTGTTAGCACATTTTTACATTCACGTATATTTATAACAACAACTTACATATTGCGTTAAGTGATTTTAACAAACTGCATTTTTTAAGAAGCACATTTCCTTTTATCACGATGTGATATATTTATATTACAATGAAATAAAAATATATTTATGAAAATATAGCCAGAAGTAGTTTTTGATGGAATTTAAAATGGCGCACGTCATAGATATCATAAACTACGTAACCACTACGTGAGTCAAAATGCGTCTATAACCTGACTTTAATTAGAACGCTTTATTAATATTACAACGTATATTTAAATTCTATATTTAAAAATATATTTCAATGAATAGTCGTGATATCTCAACAAAAGCTTTATATTAAAATAGATATTGCCGAACTACGAAAAGGCATGACGCCACTGACCAATGTAGTTGTTCGGCAATTGTCTTCGAAGTGTGTGGTGTCGTGCTGCGTCTCTAAGAATTTCGTTGATTAAGTAGCATTAATTAACAGCTAGTGGTCCAAATACTTAATAAGTTACTTAATTATAGTCCGAACTTCATATAAGATTGAGATAAATATCAAAGTGAGTGTAAAACGTACGTACATCATGAAACGCGTGACCGAACCTGCTCGGAGGAGCCTGTTGGACGTTATTAGAAAAAATCTTCGTGCTGCTGGCAGGGTAAGAGTACATTTATCTCAATTATTCTATTTATTTGTGTTTGTTCTTTAATTCCATGATAATGATACGTCTTTTGTTCATATAAACGTAATTTTGCAAAATTCTCACATGGAGTTTGTGCGCGCGTTTGAAATCGCGTTGCGTTTACTAGGATGACCTCTACCTCTCCCCCCTGTATGCTTTGAATATTTTTACTTTAAAAGCATGCACCAAAAAAAGTGTATTCTTGCGTTGACTACGTGACAATGCGTTTAAGAAAGTATTAACTGTAAAAAGAATTGTATTATTTTTAGAGGATGTATATTACGCGTATCGTTTATATCGGAGAATATTTTGGATCGAATTCCAAGCTAGCAGAGGTACGAATATAGAATTGGTATAATTGAATGTAGATTTAGATTAAACTTAAAATTCATAATAGTTAGAATAAATGCAATTTCTAGAAAATGGAATCTATAGTATGTCGCTTACAAGCAGATTATATTAACATTTCGATTACTGGCTTGTTCCTCGTTTATCCACAATATTATATTCATGTGCTAGAGGTGCGTTGACTTTTATTTTGAGTGACTGAAAAATAGTTTAGATTTAAATCATCTTATCATCATCAATCATAGAAATGCAGTCTATTTCTTCATATAGGCATCGGAAGATATAATTTATAGACATTTCAAAGCATTGCACTACGAAAGGATCGAAGATTGTGAAATAATACGATCAATCTTTCTCCCTACTTACCATCACGTTCATCAAGTAAGTTTTGTCTTACGCGAAACGAGGAAAGGAACAAACTTCTTGATCGAAATTTGCAGAGATTTTTTACGGCATGGTCTCACGTGTTCGCGATACCGCCAACGTTGTTACAAAAAATTGAGTCCTATCGATTGGAAGAAGTTCAAGTGCAAATGAGCAATTGTTACGGTAAAATATACGCCTTTTGCGATCATATCTCAACTACAGTTCGCGATCGTGTAAGTAGTTTAGAGATTCATAAATTGATTCAGAGGTAATATAAATACACTTTTGCAAAGTCGATCCCGATGAATGATGTCGTAAGGAACTTGAACGATAAGATTTCGAGGCTTTATCCGGAAAGTACGTTGTTAGAATATTTAGTGAACGTAAAGAGCCCTGTTGTTATAACGATTGAAGATTATTTGGAAATGTATTCTTCGGTCCCGCTCATTAATCTGTATTCAGGTAATAAAAGAAAGAAAAGAAGAAAATTTTATTCGTATACGTGAAGTAGTAAAAACCATTGGTTGAATAAAAACGATTATTTATTTCAGAGTATTTACAATATCAAAAAAACGTCTCCTTTTATAGGGTACATGAAATTTGTTGTCAGATATCGCTAAACTAATTACATATACAAACTTTATTCAAATGGTTTCCATTTTTGCTTGTTTCTCTTTCGCGAAAGCAGCTGGTCAGACTCGATATCATATTAAAGATTTACAGACTGTACGGTTGAAACGGTGCTTCCATGTACTTATTCTTATTAGTCTAAAAAGATTTCTTTGGCTCTTATCCCTGGCTACTGTTAAGATACATAGTAACGAAGCAAATTGAGTGTGCAACTGGTCTCGGTATCGTTGAATATTTTGTGGTCGTCGCGCGAATTCCAATGTGTCTTCCGAAACCCAACAGATTCATTACTTATTCATTAAATAAACGATAATTTATTATTTCAAACAGGATATATCATATCGAAACAGATATAAAATAACATTTAGCACGTAATATGCATAACATTTCATATAGTGTCAATACACGTGATCCATACAGAATAGGATGTGCAGCTGATGATAATATTTTGTACAAATATTTCGGTATAACAATCTGTGAGAGTTTTATGTGTGGTCAAATTGAAAAATCATTGTGCAAAATATCATCATCCTGTTTCACATCGAATTCCTATCCTGTACAGCGTACAATTAAGAATAACTTAACAGGAGAATCGCACTGTACAATAATATCAACGTACTTAACAATTGAAAGTAAGGCCAGATTCCTCAGTCGATCTATCAATACAATTCATTCGACGTGTATATGTACAATTTTCACACACAAAGACCACAAGATGTTTCGAATACTGACCAAATAACTCTGCACTAGAGGGATAGCTCCGCGCGAGATCAGGGAACGCATTTAACATTCACGGTTTGAATTGTTTACGAACGGTCGATTACCTTGCAGACACCATATGGCCGCCGCCCCGCGACATGGTCGTCTGCAGCTTCAATGGAGAAGAGCGTAAAAGTATCAATGAATCGGTGAGACAGAGATACGGTTCCCTCCGCCGTTCGATTCGTTAGAAACACCGGAAATTCGTATGGTTCGATCGAGGAAGAATGGAATGCGGATGCTGCTCGGTCCCGATTCTATGTAATATAGAATGAAATTTTGTTATCAGTACCGATAAGCGTTCGGCATTACACGTAAACCGTTTGTCGTTGATAATCACGGCAGATAATTGTATTTGAATAAATTATAAAAAGATCTTGTTGGCAGTTTATGTTTGATGATTTGTTTCACGCTGCTAGCGGAACTCACATTGGCAAAACCGGATCGTTCGTACTCGACACGTATTATCTATATTTTAATCGTAGTGGAATGATCGCATCGTTTTGTTTATTTATCTGTTACTCAGCCTTCTTCAGCGTAGAACGTTTAATACAAGAAGAAATAGGTGTTTCGTAATGGTTAGTAAAGTTTCCTTCTTAGTACACTGGCTATGCACCGACGTCAATTCCATCAATGGCAATTAATAAGTAACGAGGATCGCGCGAGTCTCACTGTCGTCGCGATTTATTTCTTCATTTTTAAATATTACAACCAGACACCGTGTCTCCGAAGATAAAACTTAACGACTAGCGATCGAAAGAACACATTCATCTAAAGGACTCGAAAGAACGTCTAATTCTCGATAATATGTACACCAGCGGATCGTGGGAAACCGCTGTTTATCATTTCCTATTACATACATCGAATTTATGTTTTAATATATCCAGATCTTTCCTCGTCTCTCTCATTATTTCTCTTCGACTCCTTTTAAATATTCACACACACACAGACGTATTAGGGAAAGGTGGAGACATTTACAGACCGAAGCAGAAAACTTGTTTCACTATTTCGTTTCTGCTTTCTCAAAAATTTAACAACAAGGGGAGAGCTGTACACGTTCGCCTTCTCTTTCGAGAATTTTTCTAGTGGCGATTCGCGGATAAATTTTTCGCACAATACGACGTGCTTTTAAATATCTTCACTCGGTTGTGGTTACAATCTATAGCCAAGAAGATATTGTGTTCGTAATTGGTATTCATCGGGATTAAATGGTAATTATCCGGGTTATAGATTGTAACGATTGCGAACAATCTCCGAGTGAATATGTCCGTCTTGAAATTCTTAACAAGCGTAGAAACAGAGCAAGACGAAGATTCGTTTTTCCTCCTTTCCCGTTCCTCGACCCAGCCTTGGTTACATTACTCGGGAGGAAAATCGATACTTTATACATTATACAGATACGTAATCTTACAATAAAATCCAGAATACTGCATACTGACGAAAGCAACGGGGAATCTTTTCGCGTATCTTCATTTTTTTCTTAAAAACGTTTTTTCCTCCTTTCTCTCGTTCAACTCCTCTAACGTTCCGTAATTCGATTTTTCGATGATGGAAAGCTGTACGATATGTCTTCTGTGTCCTTTGTTTTTCCCCGCCCCTCCCCTTCTATTTTTTTTTGTATCGAGTATACACACACACGAAATTCTTGTTCCCATTAACTGTTTAACTTTTTATCTCAGTATTACGTTATTCTGGCTGTCTCGATCAACTTTTATACGCATATACATTATTTATACTTACATCGACTAAACGTATTGTACACTGTGTATATTTCTCCTCTTTTTATCTTACCATCGTAAAAGTGGGAATAAATTTTTTTCTCTCTCTCTCGTTCGCTCGCTCGCTCGTATTTTTGTTTCATCTTTATACTACAGCAATCTGTATAAAATATCTTCCGTATTCAAGGTGTATGTACAGCACGCGTGAAACGCGCGCATATGTATATAAGTATTATTTTCTATCGTTAAACTCGTTCCCGACTGCACACGCACGGACTTGTGCAACGCACGGTCATCTCAAACATTTTCTCATCTTTCCCGCATCTCTTCGGCAAACCTATTCACACACGCGGTGTCAATCGTCCGTTCAATGTAAAAAGGGCACTTGATTAAACAGAGAGACGTAAACGCGATGATATCGCGGGGAGGAGGGAAATAAATTCGTTCGGAAATAAACCGGCCTCGTTTCCGATTTGCGTGCGGCTTTTACTACGCGTATCAGCATCGACTCCGTACTTACTGTGTACTTACACGCGACTCTCGAACTGTCACCGAACACGAACGACGGTCGAGTCGAGGGTGTTTGCCTCTGAACGATCGCGATAAGAAGACGACCGTATTTCCTCCGAGTACTCGCTGTCGGCAACGATTACCCTGATCTATCTCATCCGTCTCTTACGATAGCAACCCTTTAAACACTCCGACAGAGTTACCAATTTGTCTCGGGGAAAAGATAGTCGGCGAAAAAAAGATCGACTCTTTCGGTTAAGAAAAACTCTAGAGCCACGTTTTCGTAACTGAAAATGATAATTATGATAACGAGACATACCGCAATAATAAAGGATTGAAGAAACTCCTAATGGAGATCACTTGGATTCACTTCTACTGCAAGACGAAGAGAAAACATTTCGAAAAAGCAACTTTTTATTATCCATCCATACATTCCAACGATGCATCGTGGCGTGCACGCCTGATATCAGCACGACAGTGTCACTGATAACGCGTCTCGAGAAATGAACGACGATGCCACCCGTTCACACGTGGCTGGTTTGCGAGCGACAAAAGTGTCACACGGAACTCTCCCGTTTGGCCATCACAATCGGCGTGCTCATCTTCCCGTCTTTCTGCGACTGAATACAGCACTGTGCCGGCATCCTTGTCTCGGAGTCTTTGGCCAGCAGCGTGCCGCTCGGGCAAGCCCTGCTGACGACGCCGAGGCTGGTGTAGAGCATCGGCGGGCTCATCGTCATCGACATTGATTGAACGCTTTGGCTCGGCCAGTGTTGCCTCGGCAGTGTGCAAACGCCGCTCTGGTAGTCTTCGCCCACCATCGGCTGAAACTGAAATTCCACGTGATCGATGTCTTCGTGCGGTTTCATTAAGCATCGGTAGCCGCGGTTCAATTTTGAGAAGCTCTAACAGTTGTTCGACTAAATTCATGCAGAAAGCGTTATAGAAACGATTAAGGTAGTTGGTAAACGGTTAAAATACTCTTGAACTTAGATCAAGCGTGTATGTAACGTTGAATAATCGATGGATCCGCAAATTGAACTTACGCTTTTATGTTTCGCCGTCAGATTCGAGAACTCGTGCAACGGCATACCGTTGCGAATGGTGCAATAACCGACGTAACTGCCGTGACCGCTGACGGAAGTGACCGTCGAGTGTTCGAGCAAACTTCTCGACGGCGATGTTTCGATCGTCGAAACTAGCCGGCGCTTCCTCAGGTATTCGGACGGCTCGTCACCTGCTCGCGTGAACAATTCTCGTGTCAAATTATAAAAATTCGAAAGTTCACTCGCGAAGGAACGACGAGGTTTCTCGCTCGATGGATACAGAAAGTTTCGTTCGAAACGGATCATTCTATAAATCTTCACAAATATCCCGGGCTTACTGAAAGGAATTGATTCATTCAATAAAAAGAGAAGCCCACGAACCGGTGATTTGCTGAGGTATGATATCCGGGTTCTTCTCGTCGTTTTCGCTTATGTCACCGCTGCTCTCCAACTTCCTGAACGGGCTGCTCGGATGTTTTTCATCCGTGAGCAAACTGCCTCCCTCGCGGAACCTTAGCTCCCGCTGGATCGGGGCTGGTTTCGTTTGTTTACCGTGATCCTCCATTTGCGACTTGCTCTGCTCGTCCACCTGCGTGTGCTGAATTCTCAGCACGATCATCACTATCACCGCGACGATGATCAATGCGGCCATCACGCCGATCATTACGCTGACCATCGGCATCAGTCTCGTGTTTTGCATCGGTCTCTCTAAAATTAGCCAGATACATACTATTGTATTTTATCTATTTACATGCGAAAGACGTATCAATTAATACCGTATAAATTAATATATTTGAAATGTCGTTTTACGTATTGTGGTTTATATGTACATACCTGACTCGGATGTTAATTGTTTTTCAGGAAGCCTCAAGGTACCAGCCTGCACTACCATCGGCTCGCTACGACCCTTATCGTTGTACGCGTAGACGATGGCTTGATAAAGGGCGCCCGAGTCCAAGTTGGTGACAGTGAAACGCGGCACCGGCGACGATTGATTAAAACGTAGTTCCTGGCTGTTGCTCTCCCTCACTTCGATAAGAAAGGACTGCGGCAGACCGCCGTTGAAACCCTCGGCGCATCGTAACGAGAACGAGTTCGTCGACGTGTTCGAGGTGGTGCAGTTGTGGACCATATCCGGCCGACCTGGCGACACCAGCAACGGTAAGTCACGTAACTTTTTACCGTCCCAAGGAATTCGTGTAGTTTTATCCTCCGTGTCTATTCGTGAAAATGGTTTTGTAAAAAGACGTCAAGTAGCGTTCTCTGCACTAAAAGTGACTAAATTATATATATATTTTCGTCCATATATATCAATTTGAATAGACGCTGAGGGACGAAGGGCGAAATTCACTTTAGGTCGGTCTATTGATATAATACGAAGCTACTGCATTAAGGATGCATAATATCGGTAAATGGAGCGAAGCAATACAGTGTGCTTTAATGGAGGATAATTAAAAAAATATAGAAAAAAAAGTAGTAGACGATAGATCGGTTCGTGTAG
>SHCU01000106.1:198972-219128 GCA_004307685.1 Ceratina australensis
ATCCATGTAAAAATTTCACTCACATCTAATGGATAACCTTGTCAATATTAATAGAAATTTGTATGAATTTCTTATCTGCATGTCCAAATATATTTGTCACATCCCTCAACTTTTCAACAAGTCCGTCAGTCTCGTGCTCGTCCCGAATTTTCGCCGATGCCCCGATTCATCCTACGAGCTTCACGTTTTCGCTCCCGCCGTGCCCCACTTTCGTCCCTGTCTTTCTTTCATCTCACATCCCTTTCTCGTGTCCACGTGTTCGTATATTTTCGGGCGCCGCGTCGTATTCGTTAATTCCGTTCTCGCGAACAGAATCATCCGCACTTTCGTCGCATCGTATCAGGCTCTCGTTCGCTCCCGTGTTTTATGCACTTGGAGATATTGTAATTCAAATGAGACAGAGCGGTAGGGAACGGCACGCCGATTATTCCGTCTCGCGTACTTTTTTCCCCGCGAATTCTAAATCCCTGTCTCCGGGCTTTCACCGCGTTTTAGCGAAGCGAAAATACAAATATATTCAACGGCCTTAAGTAAATTGCCCGTGACATCTTACAGCGATATATTTTTATTGTCATTTCACTTGACTTCGGTTTCTCGTTTATTTAGCGACGCGCCATTCACCGCGCGATACAAATTTTTATTCGCCGCTTTTCATTTGATCGAAACACGATTCCGTAGTTCAATAGCATGTTTTCTCGACTGGCTCACGGCGACACGGCTGCCTTGTAATCTTTTACATTCGGATGATTCGTAACAGAGGGTTTTCCGCGAAGATCGGGACGGCCGATTCAACCTTGTCCCGGCTTTCGTCGCTTCGTGAAAGTAGCGTCGATCTGGAAAGGTCGGGACAAGATCGCGTCTCGAGAGTAGTTCGTGTGTTGGCTCAGGCGAGGCTCCGGTGTGGATCCCCGTCGTCGTGAAAGGGAAATAGGGTGTGAACGAATCCCCGGGTAAAATGGAAACGCCGCGTCGCGTAGGTTCTTCTGCCGGGTTTTCGGCCCGGGGGAAGTTAATTCAACGTAATGGCGCGAATTTCGAAGAAAATCTGTCTTCGACTCGTAACGTGAGATTGCTCGAGGTCGACGCGTCCATTACTCGGATCAGATATTTCGACAGAGAGTTTTAACAAAGATATGACGATACCTTGGACGAGTTCATTCGACGTTCTCATCTTGTCAAAATTTATCTGCAGGTATTTATTGCGACCGCGAATGATATACCAATTCTGCTGCCGATAGTTATATTCGCGAATCGCTTATACTCTCTCACAATGGAATCGGCACAGCTTTAAAGAAATGTCTGAGGTTGTGAAAGATATATCGGGGGGAGAAATAAAGGTCCTCCATAACCCGATCCATTTATCCGTGGGCGAGCGATCGCCGGAAGATGACTTTTTATATTTTTTCCCCGGCCCTCTGTAAATTCGCTTTGACAGCAGAAAATACACTCGTCGAGCTTCTTATGGATCGGACAACCGCAGTGCTCGTGAGAGAGGCTTGCTGCCGGGTTCGTAGCCTCGGTGTCTTCTCTTTTCTTCGTCCGCGAGCTTTCTTTCTACCGGGATAAGATTGTCCTACCGTGTCGAGAGAGACCCACTTTCCGATTCGGTTCCCGGGATATAGAACGGCCGCGTTGGTTTCCATTCGTGAAAGGAATACAGGCCGGATTCACGTATAATAGAATTCCCTCGCTCCGAGTTTCCGCGTCCGGTATAGCTTATTAAATGAAAATTAACCGAATACCTATTCCATTCTAATATAACCAGCGAGTAACGTTAGTGGGTTTTGATTGTCTACTGTAATAAATCCAGTGTATTTCGTGACGCAACGTTACTATCGTAACAGACGAGCGGGGCAACGTTGTATCCGGGAAGTTTGGTTCACAAAGTAATAATAATAATAATAGGAGCAACATCTTCCACGGGACGATAGGGAACGGCGTAACAAAGCACAAGCCGGCTTAATACTTGACGGGAAACACGAGGCCGGAAGCGATGCGGAGGAGCAGCAAGGTGTACGGTCGCGTCGTAACGTGCTTACGAATATGCAAATGGGGACGGGGGGACGTCGACGACGAAACGTGGGAGTCGGCCGATAAGTCTCATAACCAATCAGCCGGATTAGATTAATCCCTCCTTCGGTGTCGTTTAAGTAAATCCAGCCGGCGATGAATTGGATCGGCCGATTCGTCGTAGTGTGTATATCGGGGATCCCCGATGCCTGGGCAAATTGAATCGCGTTGAAATTCGTTTGAAGCCGCGGCACCGACAACCGCGTTCGTATAATCGAATCACAACCGGGCCTAAACCGTCGAAAGTAAATCCCTTTCTAGTCGATTCGTCGCGCCCGATTCGCAGCAGTCGCTGATTATTAACTGTTGATAAAAAGTTTGGAAATCTTTCCTACAAGGTAATTGAAAAATCTGATTGCAGTCGATTTGAAACAACCGTCGCCCGGGAAAGAATGCGTTTTATCCATGAGAAAAATTAGGGCGATGAAAGGATCTTATTTGTCGGCGGTTCCTTAAAAATTGTTTGCTTTAAGTTAGAGAGAGTTTCAAGTAGCTTCCATACACAGGGACGAGGCGGGGTGCCTGGTATCCTGAGTTCCCGAGTATTCAGACGATTCTATACCGACGAAAACGCTTCGAACTTTAAGCAAAATTGCTTTTTCTTCCTCCAAAGGGGGTCCCCGGGAATACCGAGATTGACTAAAAGTTGTTTACAGTTTATCGCTGGCCAAGAAAGATTCCTTGCTTCTCCCGTTCCCTCCCCGGTGCTTCTTTCAAGTCCTTCGTTTACTACAAATTGGAAATTTCAAAGCCGACGGTGTGCACAGTGAAAAAGTATAACAATTACCTAGCCGAGATAGGTTGCAGTCTACTGATTGAATATTTTGCATCGATGCCCGTAGAATACCGTAGAAATTCGTGATAACTCCTTCAAGTATTTATTAGAAAAACGGTATTTTCTCAACGTTTTGAACCGCGAGACCTCGCAGCAAATCCGGGGCAGAGAGTTCATATTGGGGAAGGGTCTCGGCGTCAAAGGATACGCAGGTACGATGGGATTGTGGTATCTTTGTGCGCCGGTTACAAAGGCATTTATATGTTTCACGGATACACGTCACGGGTCTAATATCAATGCGGTATTGTGGTAGAGAAGCGTATTGTATCTACGAACGGCGACGCGACGGGGGTGGCATCTCTGGAAAAATGTCTTTCATGCGTCAGAATCGGAGAAAATGTTTTCCTCCTTCAACCGTTTCCACCTCTTTTCGTTTCCTTGCGAGAGACATTTTTCATAAAGATCGAGAAACCGAGCAGAATCTCTCGAGAGGGATACCTTCGAGATTTTTCAAAATTGGCCGAGCTCTACAAATAAAACGTGCGTCGCATTATATGCAAGTAAACGCGGCGGGTACGTTAACGTTCGACCGAGCACCCTCGGAAAATGTTCCACGATTTTTTTCGTCGATAGTCAATTTATGCACTCGGTTCCCTACGGTTTATCGCACAAGCTGCCGTGCGAGCATACACAAAATATCCGACCGCTGTACCGGGTCCGGTATAGAACAATGCGGTGGGCTTCTATTCGCTGCGAACGAAACTCGAGATCGATGCGGGCCGTTACTTTAATATTTCACTTTTTATTTCCGGCCAATGGGGAACGTTAGCGCACGCGGAAGCATGACCTGCCAGATATTTGGAATTTATCCAGAGGGTGGGGAATGAAAAAAAAAGAAGAGAAAAAAAAGGAAAAGAACGTGTACGTGTCTTGTGTATAATAGGCCAGGAGCCGAGATCGATATGATGGTGGCCCCGCGAGCACCAACGAGGGAAATAGGTCACGCTTCGGTCAGACAAGGGTGTATAATCCCGGTACACGGCCAGACAAGTGGAATAACCTGCTATATGGTCAGATAAGTGGAATAACTCTGTGCGCGGTCAAAATAAGTAGTATGATCCCGGGGTACATAACCAAGGCAAGTGGTATAAGCGCGGGTACACGGTCGGGAAAAGTAATATGATTCCAGAATATGGTTATGGGAGTAGAATAGCTAGCCGGTACGGCGCGGCGCACTAGCAGCCTAGGCACAATGGGTATGGCCCTGGTATAAAATCAGATAACTAATGGAATCTCTCTTTACGTGGCGCGGACCGCTATGTGATCAGATAATCGATATGTCTCGGCAATATTTCTATCGGATAAGCCAAGTAGAATTCTTGCCTTTACCTTATCAAGACAGCTGTATAATCTTGTAGATAAGGAGGTAAAAATTGCACCAGCCTCTTAATCGTAAATACCAGTCTCAACATAATTATTTCCTGGTTCCATCCGCGAATTCCATCCGGGATTCAACGCAAATCTACAGTGATAATCCGTTGATTTGACGAATGCAAGATGTGCATAACTTCTTTAACAATCGATTTCGATGCGAAAAGAATCGAAGGGATTTCGCGTGGAAATATCTCGAGGCTTTACTACATATAAAACCAGCGGTGGTCGATCGCTGGTCCGAAGTTTCTCGCCGATACAAAGCACTCGGGATTCAGTGGAGAACCGGCTTTCTCATTCCCTCGAAAAAGAAGCGAAGAAGCTCGTGTGCAAAAGCAAGTCGCGCGCTCTAATTTGCGGACAACAAGATGTCTCTGTCGCTTTGCGGCCGCGAAGACGATAGACGCCGCTGACGTTCGCATCTTCGTTCCGTCCCTTTGCCGGCGAGTCCACCGTGGATTGGATTCCGTGGAATGTGGAATAGCTTTGTAGTCGTTCGTTGCACCGTTGTCCGGTGTACAAGCTCGAGCACAGAGGGACTCGGTAAGCGTTCGATACGAGTTTCCAATTTTGATTGACTCGCAGTCCACCAATTTTCGTTTAATTTACAAGATGCAGGTCTACTTGAAATGAGAACCGTAAGCGGTGTAGGTAAAGCGACGTGCTCGAGTTGCCGGACTTGGAAATTTCAGTTTTGTTAATCCAGCGATGTCGCGATTTTCAGAGCGAACCCCGCTTCCCGGGAACTTATAGGCGAAAACTCATCAGTCGTTGGTTAAAGTTTCGCACAAGTTTTGATGGATTCGCGTTCACCAGGACTCTTGCGCATGGTAAATCTATTTTCTTCGTTCATGTTGCTGTAAAAGCTTGCCTCGATTGTTGTTACGTCGTCACGACTTCTTATTACTTATACATTTACTTGTATCGCACGACTTACCAAATTACAATAACAGGATCCCCTCGAATCTTCGCAAATAATACAAGAGAAATGAGATAAAATGTTTTTCAGCAGATTAAATGCAGATAAAACATCGGTGTATCTCGTGTGCGAATTCACTCTGCTAGCATCGTATTACATAGTTTCACGATGTACGTATGCATTACTGTGGAAAATGTCCAAGACAATGGACGTAGGAATAAAAGATTCGAGAGCGACAAAATCCGCAATTAAGCTAACTACGTTTTCTTCTCTCCTGGCAATTTTGTATACGAGCACGCATCGGTCTTCGATAAACCAGCTGCATTATTAATTTGTCCAATAATCCAATTGTCTCTTTCTCTCTCGTTGTTTGTGAAATTAACATCGTTCTTGTCGCGGTAAACATTAAATTCCAGAACGAAATTGGGGAATTGAGTATCTCGTTTCATCATTTGTCTACAAAGATATCTAATATCGTCCAGATTACTCGAGCGCTTCCTACCGTCTCATTTTCTCGTTCTCAGAACAGAGGAAAATGGGGACAAGATGGAGGCTTTCGAAACCAATTATTTCCCCGAGAGGAATCGATTCGATGGGACTATCGCCACGTTTTCGGGGCCGTTTTCACGGGTTTCCCTCTGTCCGGACGCATTTCCCATCGAGTTCTATAGACAGGGAACAAGCGCGAGGGGGACACGGTATTAACTCTATCGATCGAGCCGGATACGTGTCGCCTCGGTCAATGTTTAGAATGGAAGCTGCAATTCCTTTTACCGTCGAAGTCGATTGTTGTCTCTTCATCCGCATCTCGAGATACGCTCTCCCACGGCTTCGTAGTATTGTCGCCCGGACCACGAAATCCCAAGGCGTCGCGACGATCCACCTCTCACAGCTCGCTAAGATTCGTTTAACGAAGTAGTCAGTCCTGTCAGATTGTTGAAGCTAATGTTCGTCGGGTGCCTGTTGCTTGGTTTCCAAGTAATTGCTTCCAGTCCCGTCGATTACGTTAATTCGGGACTTGGAAATTTATGGAGATTCCGGATAATATTAATGAATGTACGGGCTAGTATTTTGCGAAACAATTTGCGGGGTATTAACCGACGTTTATAATGTATAATGATCCAGGCTGTTGGCCCGAGAATCATGTACCTCGCGTTTACTTACGAGATATAATATATATTATGCATAACGAACCGGCGATCAAAACCGTTAACAAAACGTGACCAGCGACGATGTCCCTTTGAGTATTTCCCCTTTTGTGACAGGATGGTCCCTTAATTGTATACCGTTGTTGTTAACGCGCGATCATCGCTCTTCATCGTTCTTCTACGTACAACTTTTTTTCGCCCTTGCGAACGTCGGACATCGTATTATTTCCACGGTTGCCACCGTTGAAACGGCGACTCTCCATTGCCTATTGTTGGAGTGCGACGCACGGAACAAAGCGATGAATAAACACGCGGAGGTTGAATAAACAGCTTCTTCTCCGCGCGGTGCGGTTCCACACGGGTTTTCATCTTTTTCCTCTGCGTCTCCTCCTCTTCCCTATCTTCTTTCCATCTGCGCGTTTCACGCGGTTTTCACGGCGCTCCGACGAAAAATGAATTCCCCGAGATCCGTTCGCTGCGTGGAACGAAAGTAAATTTTCGAAAACTCAATTAGAGCAGGTAACCTCGAATCGCGTTTTATATTTTATAGGAATTTACGCGTAAATGCGGTCGAGTTTGTAAAAAACGACGGGTAGCGGTCGTCGAAAATTATTGGTCCTTATAATAGCGGACACTAAGTTCTCGCGGTGCGCGCAAGAAGCTTGAAGGCTGCTCGTTTTACCGCGGTCAAAATTCCAGAGCCGGCGATAAGGCGGCCCCGGGAAACGTTTCAGTTATTGCATTCCGTTCCGACCCCTGGGACAAATTGTCGCGCCTCGCTAAAACCCACCCGGTAATTAACTGCATCCATCTTGTCCCCGTCCCACATTTCGGGACGCGCGATTGTTTGGTAAATAACGCCGCGCGGCGCGATGAAAAAACTTGATTGCGTTCGCAATCGCCTGGTATCTTTTGAGCGACTCAATTGTCGCGATAGCTTCGAACGCGTAAACGCGTCCTGAATTCCGCCCGGATTTCGTTGAAAAAATAGTCCCTGTTCTCTATTCTCTTATCAGTAGCTCGGTTAACCCTTTGCAATGGAGAGATGATTCACGATCATTATTTCTTTTATAAAATAGTTGTTATATAGGGAAATAATTATTGCTTGAATAATATCGATTAAATTAAATTTAATTATCATAAAATTCATACATATATATTATTTTGGAAAATGTCGAAAGAGTTATTAATAATTTCAGTACATTAATTTGTATGTAAGAAATCTACGAAATATTCATAGAAAAATTCTTCGAGTGCAAAGGGTTAATTGTTGATTTTGAAGATTCACGGCGAAGTTACCCTGTTATGACATATACACAGATTCTCAGAGAACACGAATCGATCTTTTATATATTACCGTAAAAATGTTTGTCGAAAATCGAGAAGGGTGTAAAATCGTGGCGAATAAAAAATGGCAGTGAGAAGCGAAGTAAAAAGGGGCAAACTGAGGTGAATGGCAGATCGGGCATCAGCCACTACCCGTACCTCAGTTGCCTCGTGGCGGAAGTTGGAAATCCTCGAGAGTCGATCAGCCGAGTTTCTGGCCGAATCCATGTCCCCCGACTGTGTATATCCCTACCCCTTCCCTCCGGATAAAATACTATTAAAAGTTCCGCGGGGTAACGCGAGGGAAATCCAGATCAATTACCTTTCGGGAGAACAATCTCGGCTTTAAGGCCTGAAACTTTGACGGCTGCCGAATCTCGGTATAGGAACTTTCGAATTGAACCCAGTTATTTTATCGGCTCGGATTATGATACGTACGAATCGGTTTTCGATTCCGGCTTTCACTTTGATCGCGTTAATTGCTCCGAGTTCGCTTCGACTTTGATTCACGCTAATGACATCACCTTTAATCGGTGAATTACACTCGACATCTCTCTTTCTGCCCGGTATAAATATTTTATGCACCTTCTGTATGTGATCACCGTGGCGCCTCTGAGATCAGGTGGATCTCGAAATGAGAACGTTTACCGCGGTTGGTTTTTCGGGGCGGTAGACAAGTTCTCAGTAGGAACCTCGCTGACGCACGCGATTCCGGTTGCTCAGTAGTCATTTACGAGGGAAGATTTTCAAGCGTACGGCTTCAAAGAAATCATCTTCCAAAGCGCGGAGGGGCATTTTTAAGAACGAGGTACAGAGGCAACGTTTCTGTGCCCCGCGCTTGTCAGTAACGTCAAAGAGTCAGCGGGAAAGCAAGAAATATGCCAAGGAACTCGAATAAGGAAACGAAGCCCCGACTTTGTGTCGCGTTTCCAAAGGAAGCTTCCTATTTAACAAGCCGCCGACGAGAGCCAGATGAAACTCGTTAAAAATCGGGAGGCCGATGCCTGCCTGTCAGGCTGCTGTTAGATTAATGACAAACCTACTGAAATTAGTTTATTAAAATTGCCTGCTAAATCGTTCGCGAGCCGAGGGTAACTCGGCTGCAATTTATCGCAGCGAGATAGGATCTGTACGGCGCGTGCGAGGGAAAAAGAAGAAGACGGTGTAGCGGGGTTCATTGATTGAACAAGCCAGCTGAGCGCAGTAATCAAGTTCTCACCCTCGAGAACGGGCACGTTCCACGGGTGGACACCCACTTCCGGTCAATTGCCAGGGTTTACCTAGACCGTTCCAATAAAGTGGACCACCTCCTTCGCCGGATTTACCGTGCGCTGTTGTTTCAACTTGGATGTACGCGCCGTCGAGACGTCTGGAAGTCGGTATTCCCGGTAGAAATATAGAAACGACTCCGCGCGACAGTGTAAAGTTCTTCGGTACGGTTAATATCGTGGGAAATTTACATTTCCGACGGAGATCAATAGGACCGATGGTTCGAGTCAATTTGTAACCGGGTTATTTTTATCGTCTCGATCCTCCCACGCTTGCAAGCGTATTTCTTTGCGTCTAGACAACCTACTGTTAATCGTTTCATGACATCCAGCCTCGTCGTATCAATTTCGACTTGTCTTATCGCGCTGAAGGATTATAAAATCATTTGCGGCAACGTCGGAATTTATAGTTTCGTTCATTCGTGTGTATGATGAAAATGTAAATTAACCTCATCTGCGCGCAGAAGTTCTTGTAACTCCGTCTAGTATGAAATTCGCGTTGGGGCGTACGTATACATCGGGAGGTTCTACTTATTAAATTCATGAAACTCTGATGACGGGTCTCACAATAGATATTCAAGTCGCATTTGCGACTCGAGTCGTTAGAAACGTTGAATTTCTCAAGTCATCCCGCGGAAATAATAACGGTTCTCCGAGGAAATTTCGTCCAATTTCACGAGTAAATGCGACGAGTCACCGACGGCATCGAAAAACCGCGGACCGGACAGTGTTTTCGTTCTCCCAACAGGGAAGATCCATTTGAAAAGATAAATGGTGTCTTGGTGTCTGAAAATGCGAACGAGCTCCGGTGTCTCTCTATCCTTTTATTTTCCCTTCGAATTTTTCTCATCCTCGTTTATAATTCGCCGCTGAAAAGCTGACGGTGGCCACGGCAAATGTATTCCCCACTCTCCTCGGGCATACTCCGAACTGGCTCCTCGAACACGCGTTTAAACAGCGTTCAGCTAAATACGTTTGCACCTTTTATCGAATTCAAAGAGACTACTACCTTCTCCGCTCTGAAGGGAAAGAAACTTCTTTCTTGTGCTACTTTCCCGGTCGACGCTATCGTCGTTAACCAAGGCGTGCAAGCTCGCGGTAAGTCCAGACTGGCCAAAAGCGATATTGAATTCTATCGAGCTCCCAAAGCCAAAGAAGACCTCGAACTTTGACTTTTGCGAGGTGAAACTCTCTTCTTCGTCTATTTTCTTAACGGAATAAAACTGTATCAAACGGACATCACGGCGGATGTGTTTGACTAAATTCTTGATCAGTGATGACTTATGTGAATCTGATGCTCAGTTTCTGTATCCATATAATATTTCAATTTAAAGGCGAAGTAGCACGCAATTTGTTACAGAGATTTTTGTTGGCACGATACTTGTTCCTCGGTTATATCTCTGCGGGTAGCGGGTCGGTGAAATTTTTTAATTTCGCGCAGGAGGAAATACCATGTCGGGAAACGTGCAGATCTTTTTCCCAATTATTACCTTTCTTGTTCGAGGGAACCTGGTTTGTCGATACAATCTTCTCACAATTTGCTCCTCTTATTTCGTCGTCCGCTTTCCTTGGATCTTCCTCCTTGGTAATCCATTTTCTCCTCTCTCGCTCCTGGTCAGTTCAACGAGCGAACACGTCGATTCGGTTTTCGCTGGAAAGCCAGCGAGATAGCTCCAAGATCGTCTTCCTGACCGATAATGAAATTTTCGTGGACATCGCACGGGCGTTTGCGATTTACAGTACGAGTCGAGTTAACGAACGTTCGGACGGGCGAAATTGCTCGTAACAAATATACCGACGAGAATAGTTTTTCCAGCAAATATGTTACGATTTTTTTATCGGAGAAATATTATATTCAAGTTTAACTCTTTGGAGTACGGTAGGATTAAAAGTGTCCCACCTTTTTGATGTATTTCATGGCATGATGAGACATTTTTAGTCTCATCTCGAAATCTTGCAGCAGTTGCATTTGCATAGGTTTATATTTCGTCTTATTTACGTAAAGCAGTTAGTAATGTCCTCAAGCAATGTTATAAATGTATTCCTTGTGTTGGCAACATTGACTATTACTATTTTGTCATGTCTTTATGTGATTTTATACCTTTATTAATAAAAATATACCAATTTTATTTCATTTAAAAGCCGATAAAATTCCTGTGCAACATGGGTCTATTCGTGATCTGAAATCCTGTGCTTCGAAGAGTTAATGAAACCTTGTAGCTGACATTTGATACTACATATTATACTATAATTTTGATACAAGTTTCTAGTTTTTACGGTCGAACGATTCACGCGTTAAACGATAAATTAAGCTTATGTTTATCATTTTCCCGCTATCTCGGCCGCGATTAGGCGAAGGCGATAATATCGACGATACAAATGGCGTCGTGTAGCGAAGTTCCGACTTTCCTGAGACGGAGGCAGCTTTGGTTTTATGGAATTCCCCAGCCGGCACGTCCCTCGGCCTTCTTTTTGCCGCTACCCTCCTCTCCGCGTTCGAACAGACCGGCACGGCGTAGAAACTTGGAAGAAATAACTTTAATTCACCGCGGGAACTCGGAAATCTATTAAAGTAAGATCTGATCGTTTTTAAAGAACGTTCGTGCTCGCGCAGCCAACGATTCTTTCTTTTCTTTACCTCCTCCCCCGCTCTACCGTTTCTTCTCGTGCACCACCGCGGGCTTCCACGTTTCTCTCGGCGAGGGTTTATTTTTATCGTGGCAGAACCGAAGGCAGATCGCGCCGGGTTCGAAACGGAAACTATCGCGACGAAGAGGCTCGAGTGTTTTAGCAAAGATAAATCGATCGTCGCATCGAACGATAGAAGTGACTATATGAATAATATCCGTTGGTCGTATTCCCAGCAGAAATCACGCTGGCATTCGATTCGTCCGCCTGATGAAAAATTCGTGAAACGCACCTCGTTCGCGAGAATATAATTCCAACGAAGAACCCGCGAAGGTGACGTCTTTTTTTTTTCATCCGCAAATTTCGTTCCCTTCGTTCGAAATTATTTTATCTAATAATCATCAAGATTAAAAATGTATCAACGTTATCTATTTCGTGTTAAAATTCAGCGTGGAATTACGGGAAACCGTACTGGCCGAGGGAGTGCATAAAGGTCAAGATCATTTATCGGTACGTTCAAAAAATTTCACCTCTCGCCTCTATCCTTTATGCATAGGTGGCAACCATGAAAGTTTAAAGTTTAATAAAAATTCATGCCCTGTGAAAACCGGTACATTCTGAAGCGCCTTATGCACTTCTTTTCTCACGTTTAAAAATTCTCGTCTGCATTCATAAAGAGTCTTCTTCTCCTCTCGCCCGTTTTCCCTTTATATTTTCCTCGTTTGATACACGCCGGGGCATCGGACCGTGGGCCACACTTCTCGCACTCGTTCACTTCGCGCAGATTAATTTCTCCAAAAGGTAGAATTAAGTTGAAACAATGAGAATTATACAATAACATCAGACCCCGCTACTAGGGTATATTGATCATGATAAATTAGCACTTCCAACCGTGTGCATAGTTTAGCTACAGCGTTGAACTTGTTCCGTATCTTTCGGTGCCATCGGTTTGCACGTCTGTCTAACTATAGCGGAGATGGATTCACGTTTGCGTCGTTTGAACTCGGATAAACGGCCGGATCACAAAGGGATGCGCGGCTCACACAGGCAGCCAAGCTGGATAGGTGGGCAAACCACACACAGAAGGAGTTTCAGAGAAGTGTTCGCGCAACTTGGATCCCCACAAAGGAAGCTCGCTCGAGACCCGCGACAAAGGTCAGAAACAACGATCGGAATCTTGAGGAAATTAATTTAACATCATCGCGTAATTAGTTTACGCTCAACGTCGCCGGACGAGAGGTAGACGCGTCGCGTTTTCTTCAATAGCTCGACCGGTTTATGACCTCGCCGAAGAACTCGTAATTCTCTTTAAAAAATAGAAACGATTTCTTCGTTCGAATTCGTTGTTTTGCAGACAAATTCCAAACCCATACCGTGTTCCTTATTTTTATAAACCTCTACGGGAAATAATCGATACTATCGACGCACATTTATAACGATTCAGCTGCAAATTCCTTTGGTTAAGTTCCTCGGCGTGTCGGGAAAGATGCGCGTTCCTCGATTCGTCGCCGGACGAGATGTAGACGCGTCGCGTTTTCTTCAATAGCTCGACCGGTTTATGACCTCGCCGAAGAACTCGTAATTCTATTTAAAAAATAGAAACGATTTCTTCGTTCGAATTCGTTGTTTTGCAGACAAATTCCAAACCCATACGCTCCTTCGAGAGGTATTAGTTTTTCTAGATTTTCAATTCCCCCGGAATCGAATTTCAATTTCCCCGCCTATTTTGCTCCCATCGTTTCCGGTGGTCAGGACGGGAAATCTAATTATGGCCACTTACACCCACGACGCGACGCGTCCTGCCCGCGCGGTCGCCGGAAAGGAAAGGAAATTGCAGGGACCACGCCTCATTGACCGGCGTCCTTCCCGAAAAATCCTCTACGGCTTTCGCACCGGAAACGGTGCCGGCGCTGCGGCGAACCCTGTGTGGCGGAGGAATACGTGCGCTGGAAACGACGCGTTTCCTCGCCAGCCACGACGCCCGTTCGAGCAATAGCAGAGAAAAAGGAGGAGGTCCTTGGCAATTTTCTACCTTCGCGACGGAACGAATGGAACCACGTTAATTGACGTTTATCTGAAAGAGGTTTGCTAACGGGAGGATTATTTACTCCTGACAAAGGATTTGTCGGACATTAACTTTGATTCCTCGGTACAGTATACGCGCTAGCTTCGCCTCTCTATAAAGGGTGAAAATTAGTTCGATGAACAAGCGGTAAATGCTTATAGGTTTTAGTTACATTTTTATTGACTTCCTCTGCACGTTATATCCTTTATCGTTCGTAGCTCGCATTTTCAGTTAGTTGAACGCGTATCGAGGAGTTTGTAGCAGCAGCAGCAGCAGCGGTAAGTCGGTTGATCGCGTGAAATAGTTGGTTGTCGGTGCGGGAAGCTAATTATCCCGCGGGAAAAATTCTCCGCGCGAGAGGTAACAGGGAAAACGGCAACGTGAAACGTTATACGTTTCTACGTGCGGCAGCATCTCCATATCTCTTGAGCAGGATTGTTAATTGGATTTTTTTCCTCCGGGTCGCGTCGTTTCATTATAACACGCCCTCTCCCCCGTCCCCGGCCTACCCGCTCGCTTTACCGTTCTCTCCGTCTCTCTCGTCGCGTTGTCTCCTCCCCGACAATTGTTTTACCCTATTTGTTCCACGCTCCTGCCCCACTCTACCCTCTCGTTTCTCATTGGTACTCGACAGTCTCCCTTTTGATTCTGTTCTCGACCCATTTATTCGTATCGCTGATGTTTTCCTTTTTTTTTTCCCTTCATTTCCTCGTCCACGTTCCACTTGATAGTGGTTCCCCGCGACAATTTCCTTTTAACAGCTACTACTTCTCGTTCCTCTTATTTATCTGTGCCCGTCGCTGGGCCACCTCCCGGTGACTTATTTCATTTAACGTATATCTCCGGACACCCTCGGTCACGAATTCTCAGGACGGCCTTACTTTCTCTTCTTGTCCGGTAACGTCGTCGCGGGGACGTTAAGTGGAATACAGTGACGTGATTCGGTCGAAGCGTACCGGGAAACTTTTACCCTTTGCAACCCTTTCAGAATTCGCAAATTCTAACGGGGGTGAAATGGACGACCCGGCTACTTTCGGAGTACACACGTTCCCGGCGGTCGTAAAGTAAAAAGAATGCGGGCAGGACACTAGTCGAATGGCTCGCGGTAAAGTCGATTCGTCCTGGGACTCGTTCATGTTCCCTGAAATGATTTACCTCCGTTCCGTACTACATCTACATAGAATTTACTGCGATACTCTCCGAGCGCACGATATTTATTATCCGTAGAATGAACTCTGGAAATCACTTGGTCATTGCGAACTTCCGCGATAAATTAAAATATCCAAATACAACTTTGACGCGTTTCGCAATAATAGTAGCCACACGGTTGACTCGCCGTATTGACCGCGTAGCCTGTCTGTCAGGCAAGACCGTTACGCAATTTCAATTTCGTCTCGGTTAACAATAAGCCTTCAAAGCATCGGCATCGCCTGTACGACGTCAAAGCAACTTACGCAACGAACGATTCGTAATATTATCGCCCCCGTTAGAGTCTACGAGCCGAGTAAATTACGTAAGAGATGTATTGACCCGTAGCGAGGTCTTACGCCTTCGACCACCCTCCCTGTTTGTATCCGGTCGTCGTCCAGGAAATGAAAGTCAAGGCAAAAGATTCCCGGAAGCTGTCGGTGCGAGGACGCGCGCGGGCATCCTCGATGGCCGAAAATCGAAACGGAATAGGGAGTGGTAGCGTGGTACCTCGTTAAAGTCTCCAGACGAGACTTATCCGTATCCGTGCCAAAGATCGCCGCAACGCTCGGTGATCGATACTTGGAAACTGCTTGTTCGCTGCAAAGTTCCGTTTCAAACCTGTTTCGACGTGACTCCATCGCCCTGGTTCTGATCAATTTTCAGCTTATTCGATACCCCGAGGTTCGATACGATTCTCATTTTATTTCGTTCGTTCCTCGCCCGAATGAAATATCATTGAACGTACGAAACCATATAATCGTGATGATAAATCATTTATTTAATATATGAGCCATTTATTTTGAAACTGAGTCCATTTAGATATTTAAGAGTTTGCGTTTCAATAAAATTAAATATATACGTATTGCATACCAAAGCGTATCTATAATCTCCATTAAAATAATAGCAATTATTAATAGCTAGATAATGTAGAAATGTAAATATTAAAACTAGCTTAAGTATTGTGGAAGCTAGACTTAGGCCACTTTCAAAATAAATGACTCATCTGTTCGTATCTTCCGTTTTAAATAAAAAAGAATAACGGTCTGACTATACACGGTTTGTTCTACTAGCTGAGATAACTAGTGGAATAAGATCGGGTTTGATGGGACGTTACGCACGAGCTATTCTTGCCCGTTGAAAAGCCGAGGTTTAAAGCGCAATAAACCGTTCGCAAACGCGGTATCTTAAGTTTTTCGCCGGGGAAAAAAATTCTGTTGAAGATTTATGAAACGTCGTCGCAGTTTGTATTGACTCCCGGTATCGGAGACTTCTTTATGAGAAGCAGTAGGTTTGTCGGTGGGATTTTCGAAACGCGAGGCGCACCGGCGAAAGCTGACAGATCTCTTTATTGTCTACCGACAGGAAATTCTGTTTACCGTTCGACAACAGTATGTTCCGGCAAATATTCGATGGAGTTTCCACGCGCCGCACGTTTCCGCTACGGCTCGCGTATCTTCCTGCTAGATAAACAGATGCCGGAGTCAATGTTTTTAGCTGTCCACGGGCTTCCTCTTATCACATCTTCCTTTTTTCACGGCAAGCACTCGGAGTAAAGCGATGGGAAATTCGATAATCGAAACGGTTCTGCTTACATTGGTAGTGTCTCTAAATGCGTTTTGTACCTCGATCGGTTAATTCAGTTCACTATGAGATATCAGATAATCGATTAAACAATTGATAACCGATAATGCTATTTTGTATTTGTATTCATCTTTTTGGTAACGAAGTTGACTCTGGCCCTGTTTGACGTGCATACAGTTTCCATTAATTTCGATATCAAATTCCCGGTTGTAATCCAAAATCTCCGCTTGTTGATAACAAACGGTATTCATATCCACGATTCGACGGATCTTATTTATATATTGATGTTTCGGAGAATCCGATAGAGATTACAATACGATTTTCTTTAAATATAATAATATAATCCTATTTTCGATCCTAATTCCATGATCAACTATAATCGGATTGAAATTATGTTGTAACAGAATTACATTAATTTCTAATTTTAAATGCCAACAGCTGCGGGCAAGAGCGTCATACCGGAATCATTTGCAAGTAGAATCATGGAATTATAGGTAGTCCCCGGTTAAATTGTATCATAGTGATTTTATTCGTACTCACCTATCACCGTTAAATTGACTTTGGAGTTTCGTGTTTGGCCGATCTGGAAATCGACGCGACACCTATAAATACCGGCATCTTCCTCTCTTATGTGGTCCACGCCTAGTTCGGCCGGCTTCTTGTCCGGCATGAAGTAAGCTCGATTCGAGAATACCGTGTCGTCCGACCATCGTTCCGCGATGCCGAAATCTCGATCCCTCACATCGACGCTGAAACGAACAGCGCAACATTTTTTTTTTTAAATAAATAACCTCGCATTTAGGCAGCTTCTAGGTTAGGGGTGAATATCCCAAGAGGCCTGAAAGTATTTTTGAAAACCCGCGGGTACGAACCGCGCCGAAGGTTTAATCATAATTATTTTAATTAACGCCACGCGCAGACGACGTACGTACGTATTTCTCGAGTGCCGCGATGAATAAATTAAAATCCCGGGGCCCGCGCGAATGAATGGGACGGGTTTTAAATGCAAACGTCGGGCTCCGCTTTTAAGATCCCTTCGCCGAGTTTTGACGTCGGGGCTTCTTCGGGCAAAGAGTCGTCGAGTCGTCGTTTTGAAAAACGACCGTCAAGGGTATGTGTGTCCATTATAAAAAACGAATTTATGAATATGCGTCTCCATGCATAGTAGATCGTACTAAAGAGAGCCGCGTTCAACTGCGACGTGGAGAAAATCGCGATACGATGTCATCTTATGTTCGAAAGTAACTTCGATTCGTTTAACATCGGTTTTGACTCGGCTGTAAATCTTGCAATCGCGTGCCGCAGTCCCCGGTTCAATAATATCCGTCACACTAATCGCGGCACGTCCCGGTTGCCAACCTGTCCCGTTCGTAGGCTCCCGTAGGATAGAGAGCACGGTTGACGCGACGGCTGTTTGTTCGGCGAGCCCCTCTGTGTACCGGATCGATTTGCACCTTACCTGTAAACCGATGTACCGAGGTCCTCGCGGTACCAGAGCACGAGGTGAACCGAATCACCCTCGTGGGTGGTTGATATGTCGCAGGGTAGATACGTGGGATCCCCGACTAACGCCACGATGTGCGAGATCGGTACTGTAACAGAGAAGCACACGCGAAAATCATTGCTCGCTCGGCGACTGATTGCCGATTAATGTTTCACGGCTGACAGCCGAGTAGTTTGATCGATTCACGATTGATAGGTACTAAGAATTATTGGAATCTCTCCTTTTATTAGTTCCCGACACGGTGGTTTTCTGATTAATGGTAGTTTGATCAGGCGGGTTTCGCTTCCTTGACGATGACAGACGATCGTATCACTATAATGGGACATTTATGCCCCACGAGCTTCGAAAGAAACTTACAGGACTCCCTATGCCGTGTTTCTTATTTTTATAAACCTCTACGGGAAATAATCGATACTATCGGCGCACATTTATAACGATTCAGCCGCAAATTTCTTTGGTTAAGTTTCTCGACGTGCCAGGAGAGACGCGCGTTCCTCGATTCGGGTAAGGTAATATCGTTCGGCGACGGTTCCCCGGAAGCTCATTTCTCGCGAAATCCGTTCGCTCTGTATTCCGTGGCTCGCATAGAAACGACTCCTACTTAACTAGTCGCTTCGAAACAAGAAACAAAAGGGTAAGAAAAAACGAGGGAGAAAAATGAGCAGAACACAGAAGGAGAAAAACACGGAATAAAACGAAACGAAGACGCCAGTTTCCTCTCGTCGTTGTCGTCTCGAGGTAAAACGAGCCTGGAGTCCTCCAGTGACCCAGATCGCGAGGGGCCCCGGCTGCTTTTCCACGGGTTTTAAAGACGAGCGTACCAGAACGTACGAGTGGTCGTGTACGCATCGACAACGACAACGTTGTCCGACGCGATTATCTTCGGGATGAATGGATATTGTGACGCCGAAACACGACCGACGACAAAACCGCGGCTTGTACTCGCCGTTATTTATCGCGTGAACGCGCCAGCCCAGATCGCAGCCAATTCCGCTGATTAACTAGGGCGCACCTGTTAAGAATCGATGTTCCGAGTTCAGTTCTCTCGTTTGGCACCAATGTTATTAAGATATATTAAACGTACAGCTTCGGACAATTATTCCGGACCCACTGCTGCTTATGTGTGAGTTCCCTAGCGGGACAATATTCATATGAAGTAAAAAAAATCTATTGGTTTATCTTTTAATGCTCCGGCATATGATGATGCTGCCAAAGCTTCTGCCTGGAGCATAGAAAAATAAACCGATAGATTTCTTACTACTTCTGAATATTTTCCCGCTAGGGAATTCACACATAAGCAGTATTGTCCGAAGCTGTAAAAACATAATATACCGCGTCGTCGCTTGAATCACGTCATGGAATTATACTTGAACTTAAGAAATCTCGGTATCACGTTGCCAGAGTATGTTTCGCTTCTGTGAAAGGGAATATCGCGTGGCGACGAACCCGGACAGACGGATTCATACCCGTTGTCTGAGATCCTTTTTTCGCTGCGGCCAGCGCTCCTTCGAGCTTTCACGCGTTTTTTGCGACTGGCAAGCCAGAAGGGTGGGACACGGTTTCCTGTAAAACGAGACTCGCCGAGAAACGTTATACGGCTTGAAGCGTTCGCTGCGACTTATCAATTTTATTTTTTAAGTTCGCATGGTTTGAGCGCGGAGAAATTTCTCCGTGCACGCGAACTTTTTCCAAGTGAACAAACGCGAGAAAGAAATGTTGGATGTTATATCCGACACGGTGTAAGATAGCGGGATTAAGCGGTACGGGTCGGGGTATAGTCAGCCGATTCGTATCAACGGCGCGAGGCTACGCAATTAACTCGTGGGCCCGATGTCTTAATGCGTATAATATCGAGAATTAAGCTCGGCGCGAGACGCGTAATTAACAGGGCGCGGCGCGGCTTGGTTCATGGTGTAGATTAAGTACTACGTGTCAATAATTAGCGACACGATAACCGCGCGCCTCGCCGAACAGATTAAGTAGTGTAGATTCGTATCCGTAAGCGTGCACAGAGCAGCGAGCATGGATTATGCTTGTACCGCGCGGTTAAATGCCGGTTACGCCGTGATTTGCGACACGGTGCATTACGGTTTTTGCGCTCGACGAGTTTCACATATTTTCTACACGGGTCCGAGCGTTCAGATGAGAATTAGATATTATGCAGGGTAGATCGCCACATTTTGCCATCTAGATTTACGTCATTATTATATCATAAAAGTATTAATGTATTTGTTTAGGAGATATTTTAAT
>SHCU01000106.1:245755-256327 GCA_004307685.1 Ceratina australensis
GGCAAAAAATTGTCTCTCTCTCTCTCTCTCTCGGTTGATGAAGTTTTATGCGTTCGACTTATTTATGTACAAAACTTGTTTGCGCGTAATTATACTTGAGTATTTTCCACCGCGCGACGGGGTAAACCGGTAAAGACGGGAGAACGAAATGGACATTCTTAATGTCGAAGCAAAGAATTACTGGGTTAAGGCCTTTCACAAACGGAACCTAATTTTCGTAAACGCTACTCCCTTTCTCGCTAGGGAGATATTCTGAAAGAGCTTTCCGGGTGTTTATTAAAGCTTTCTTCGTTTCCTTTTGCAAGTCTCGCTAACCCAGTTACCTTTGTATTCCTGAAGCATCCTGTCGAGGCTCTCTCCCCGTTAAGTTTTCCATACTAATTCGCGAGTGTTGACGGCAAGAAGTCCCTTCGCTGTTTCAAAAAATTTTCGCGAAACTTCAACCTCCTCCCCCCATACCTCCCTTCGTGTCGTTGTCGGCTTCTCGCTTTGTCGTTTCAACGCGGAAATATACAAAGATGGCTGATAGTCGCTCGACGCTATACCGTGCCCACTTGAAAACCTGAGCGAGTATACAGCCATGTTCTTCTCCATTTAAACACGCTATTTATACACGGCAAGAGCGGCGCAAGATTTTAATGGGAAACATTATACGTATGCAGGCATTAGCGACGGTCGGTGTCTTTGTTATCTGAGATTAATGAAAAGGTTGCCGGAGCTAGAATTTGCGCGGAAAATAATCGTGTATCCATGCGGGAACAACGATACGTACAATTCTTGTGAATTTGGGAAAAATCAGTAGAAATTAGTTTTATGCGATCTATGTTTGTCTGACTTCTAACCCTTTGCACTCGAAAGGTGACTCACGGTCACCACTTCAGTTTGAAGAAATATTTATGTTAATTTAAATCGAAGGAAAAATTAATTGTAATCACTTAATAAAATATCATATAGAGTAACAGTACAGAACTCATTGAACGAGTGTTTTTTTTTAACACGTTCGTGGACAGTAAAAGTTTCAGCATAAAAATTGACAGTCATTTTATTGTTAAATTGGTTGTGATATCCGAGATTTGATTAAACACCGTTTATAAGAGCAGTCACATTATCATATCTTAATCGTTACATAGTACAATGAATGTTATAGCATCCACGTCATTACCTTGACAGGTATAATAATTACAAAAACGTAAGGATATATGAAATTAAGTTCAAAAGAATTGACTGTAAAATTTGAGTGCTATAGCATTCACGTCCGCGAACGTGTTAAGATATAAAAGTAAGAAATGCACGAAATAGTTGTGGAAAAATTTCACGAGTGCAAAATTAGCAAAACGTGCGATCCGTAAATGAAGTCAGTTCCTAAGGACATTTTATGGAATACCGCAAGGATAATGATGAAGTCCTTTAAAACGAGTGATTCTCGGCGAGAATGCCGGGGGTCTAATAACTGGAACAAAGTCGAGTGGATCGATTTCCTCGAGGAAGAAGTGGAACGAGTTTTCGATTCGAAGACGTGCACGGATGGTCGAAAGCCGTGAAGGCATCGAAACGGAAGTGCGCCCAGAGTAGCGTAGATCGTTTCCGCCTCGCTCGATGAATCACATGGTTCGCGAGCAGAAGCGAAAAAAAAAGATATCTTGACGGGTTTTCGGTGGAAGCGGCCCGATTCCCTGACTCGTTCCTCCCGTGGGATTACTCGAAACCGTGGCGTCTCTCGAGGAAATAAAAAAAAGAAAATGTCGATGTAATTCCCTCGAAGCTGCGTGGCCGCGCATCTCTTCCGGCAAATATTTTGTTAGGAATTTCGCCGATTAGAAAGTGCACGAAATGATTTTTTAAATAAATACTTTATATATTCGACGGGTCTAAGTATGTGCGGGATGATACTACGCGCGGCGAGGGATTTGAAGGAAGAAAAATGTTAATGGAAGAAGGAAGAAGCGCGGAGATTTACTGTCTCTAAGCAGGGTGTGTCGTTAGTCAACCCTGCCGACGTCCAATTAACGCTTAAAAGCTGAAAGAAACATTTTAATGGTTTCTGCCTAGTAAAAAACGTTATTTATACCTGTTCGTGATTGCATCGTCGCATATATATATACACATATAAACTACATTTTTCTATCAGGTTTTGGGGTCTTTATTACACTCGAACGTCATTTATAAAAAAACGCGTGTCACCTTTGATAAATTTGTCAAAGGTTTAAAATGATTAGTTTTTTAACCAATCAAAAATATTGAATCAATGTATGGACTTTATTGAAAAAACTTTCAGTTATATACAGTTTCATAGTTTTATTTAGCCAATCGAGGTTTTTACTTACTCTCAAAATTTTGTCTCTTATAAATGAATACAAATGGAGAAAGAGCATTGATACACTGAGAATTCGTTCGACTCGCAGCTCCCGAGCAGAGAATCCTACATCTTGAGGAGGAAGTTAAAAAAGAAGCGAGGGTGGCCAGAGTTTGCGAGGAGAGAACCGTGAGGGAGACGGGTGGTGTAAAAAATCAATTAGCGTCGGCCGGGAACGAAGAGAAGGGGCCCCGAGGGGCCACTCCTTTTCTGCCCGGACACACCGATGAACCTTAATATAATTACGCTCACATATTTCTCGCGTTTCCGCGGGCGAGGAATTTCCCTAAGAATTTTCATGTAAACCTCGCCTCGCTCCGCCCTCGCTCGTTCCGTATCACGGATCACTCTTCAACTCTGAAAACGCTCTTTAATTATGCGATTCCTCGACGAGCGTTGGGAGCGTCTTAATACAATATGAAACATACTTTTAAATCCATTTCCATCGTGATCGTAATAAAATGCGCTCGACTTCATTTCAACGCTTCGACGAATTAAATTTATTTATATTACCTTCAACTGTACGAGGGATTCTATTAAATCAACTCGCCTGTTGTTGACTCGTAAATAAATTTGTTTAATTTTTCTACAAATCCTACGGTAGCGGCTCGTTCTCCGCCGTTGGAATAATACAAACAAACCAATTCGCGTTTCTAACGGCGGTTTTCACAAAATATTTACCCAACACCTGGACCAGGAAGTGGTGCGCGCACGCAGAAAAATCAAACTCCACCGGAGACCGCCTTCAATTAAAGGCCACCCGATCCACTCTACTAATCAAACCCGTCCAACAAAAATACAGCAATTTCGATCCCGGAGGCCTGACCCAGTTCAAACAATCATCTTTTTTTTTGGCCTCTCCCCTCTTTCATGAATAGTAACAAGAAAACTCTCGCGAGTATACGAAAGGTGTATTCATCGGTTAATTAAAATCGTGCATTAGACGACCGCAGTGAGAGTATCACGCGAGGGTAGAAGGCTTCTTCGGGTCCGGAGGCGCGGATTCGAATGCGAGGTGGCGTGTTGCTCTTTCGCGGCGAAGACAACGCGCGGACAGGACGCCGGAAACGACGCAACGAGTACACGACGTTTCACAGGGGGGTGAAAGTTTTCGGGGCCGTGGCTCTCTGCGGCCATGCGCCCCACCTATCGATCCAGGCGAAACCCCCTTCCTCCAGCCACGACACAACGGTCACCCTCGGCCTCTCGGCAACCCGTGATAGAGTAACCCCGCGAACAACAGCTTCGAGCTATTTTGTTTCGCGAGAACGCTTCGAACTCGTGAGTGGAGGGGAACAAGGGAAATCGGCCGGCAGGCAGGGAAAAAAAGTATTATAATAGAAATAAAGAGGATACGAAATTACATGGACCGGCGATGATCGACTGCCCGCTGTTTCATTTCATTCTCTTGTTCCCCTTCATTTATTTCCCCCCTCTGGTCTCGTCGGTAACCCGCGTGCCTTTTTGGACTTTGTTCACCCTCACGTTGATGGCTCATACGAGGGGATGACGGGGTATAAATCGTCGCTCGTTTCATGCCGGACACGCCGCTGGTTCTGGCGTGTAACGACCGGCACGCGAGGGACTGACCGTTGTATCTGGGAAAGTGGATGGAAGAACGATCGCCGGATCTGACGAATCGAGGGGGTGTTAATTGTAATGAGAGATCGTAATCAAATACTTTACGTGAGGATCAACAGAACAGAAACGTAATTCAAGTCTGACGATATTTTTATATAAGAATCCACAAGCGATGAGTCGTATTAGAAAGAAAAAAAACACGTGACGTGCATACGTGCACAACGCGGAATTGAATAACATGGGGAACGGCAGCTGACAAAGTGGGAAGCGCGCGCGTTGATTGTTCGCTGTGGGCAATAACAAACGGATCGATCTCTCGAGGAGAAAAATTAATTCGTGGTTCTCTCGCGGTACGAACGAGCCCGCGAATAAACAAAGCGTCGTGGATAAGCCACGAATCGAATGGATCGCCGTACGGTTCGGGCAGCAGAGGGAAATACGCGGTTTCCGGAAATTGGGATACGTTGCTACCGCGGCAATCTCCTCCTACGGGGGGAGCGATCGCTGTTGAAAAGCGGTAGCACGCGTTTTCCTTGCTTGATTTTCTACCCCCCGTTGATCCCACGGTTCATTAATGAGAATCAAGGATGGAAAGCTCTATGTCAGCAATCAGTCAATGATGAATTCGTACCCCGCGTTTCGTCTATGTATAGAGTTAATCAAAGAATTCATGCGATTAATACGATATGCTTGTATTTGATTCAGGAGGATTGAGAGATTTATTTTTATTCTTCTAGGTAAGTGCAAAATGCTGTATATCGATGGCTGGCGATTACGAGCAGTCTCAGCCGGACTACTTCCGGTAAGAAGGAAGTTTAATTTCTTAAGACGCGGTGAATTATCGAGAAAATTTCTTTCTTTGTATCGTCGCTAATTAAAGTCGAATATCCTATCCATCCGGTTGGAAAAATGAGATTTCAATTTCGCGAGTGGTAGAGAGTTTTAATCAGCTCGACTGAATTATTGGTTCAACTTTTCGTATAAGATTAATGCTCTGATATTCTCTATAAGCTTTCTCTCCATCTACGCAAATTTATATGTATTTTTTAAGTATTGGATATACCCCATTCGTAGCAAGTATTAAAATAAATCATTTTCTCTCCGTCCACTTCATTTTGCTTGTGGTCGGGTAATCACGATTACAGGTTCGCATAGTTTCGAGAGATGCTTCATAGAATATTGGATAGAAATAATATTCGCTTTCGTTCATCGTTATTAACCTTGGAACGAATAAACCGCGTGGATAGAGTTTTTAGAAAATAACACGGGGGAGGCTCACTCGTAATTACTACAATTTTTCAACTACAATCCCGACGCTCGTGAACCTTCAATTTTTCCCTCTCTCTCTCTCTTTTCCCCTACTTTCCTCCATTTCCTACAGACGGTTGTTCTTGACCCAGATCAAAGAGCAAAGTCTCTCGAGTTCACTCGACCGTGTTACACGACCCTTTTACAGAAATTTAAAATAGAAAAAAAAAAACGCTGGCTCCGTCTCGGTCATATTATACGCGAGTTACGCGATATATCCCGGAAATACATATTTCCTGGCCAATGAGGTCGATCCTTCTCGAAGCCGACCGACCGACCGACCGACGCCGTTGCCACGGTGAAATATCTTCGGCCGGTGCATCGAAGAATCCGGGCGGCAATAAATCAGCAGCTTCTTTAGTTATTGGGTACGTCCCCCTTGAAACCCTTTATGGTTCTCTATCTTCCCGCGGTATGCCCGGGCGCGTGCTACTGATTTCCCTGTGACCCGTGATTGAACTCGGTGCCTCGGGAGGATTCTATTAAACGATAAATTAAAATCTGAACTCGCGGGGCCGGGGCAAAAACAAATTATGCAGGAAATTACGAACAGAGGGCTTCTCGCGTTCTCATTCAATCTTTGCACAGGATTTTGCTTCCATGCATTCGAATTTGCTCGATCGTCAAGAAATTTTTATTAGATTTATTAAACAGCTATTTTCATGAAATTCCCAATGGATATTCAAAGAGAGATTTTAACGTCTTTTACGTCTCCGCGTAAATCGTTGAAAAAATTGTAGCAGCGAAAACGGGTTCGATCGATCGGACACGGGCCGAATTAAAAGGCGGAACGGCATGCTTACCGGCGAATTTGTGGAGAATTCCGTTAAAGCAACGCAGCGTTCCGGGCGAGCGCGTCCAGCTTCGATTCCTGCCGGCCCGATGAGCTACCCGCGGTTTTTTCCTACCGTACAGCACCACGGCGGTGTTCCGAAATTTTATTGCGACCGGTGAAAGAAGCATCCGACGTTTAACTCGATGCTCCTAATTCTATCTCGTGTCTTACTGCCTTTACTCGTTGAACAAGCATTCGACTCTTCTACGTGTTCGAAGTAATATGTAATAAAATTTATGCTTTGATACAGGATCGCCACATTTTACCATCTAGATTTACGTCATTATTATTACGTATAGCAAAAGATGTTTCAGATGAACTTGTATGAGATGGGAATATTCTGATGGTACATTTTTTTTGTAGGTGGATGTGTAAAGGACATATGATGGTCAATAATGTTTTCTTTTAATAGAATCGTATATTTTTTATTGCGTGAGCTGATGCTCCTTCGTATTCTTTACAAAAAAGAATTGATCTGTTTGTGTAAAAAATTATTAGTTTAAGAGAAATTTTAATTCTAATTTGAGACGTAAATCAAGATGATAAAATGTGGCGATCCATCCTGTATAATCACAATAATAGCCGATGTAATCTTGATTTTTGCGAGACTACAAAGGTGCTAGAAAAACAGTTTATTGGCTGTAGAATCGATGTAAAAGAGTTGCAAGTGGTTGAAACCGATGTCACTGCGGCCATAAACCGAAACGAGGGAAAATCGGAGTGGCGCAACGACCGAGGCATGTAACGGGGCTCGTACCCGTGTAACCTGGGAATAGAAATGTCTGGCAAGCCCGTTGTAACCCGGGGAACGCGCGAGCACGCACAAACTGACATAATCGGGAAATGGTCGTCGTGGACGTAGCCGGCGGCGGAGTGTGTCTCGGAATGATAGGATCTACGGGAAAGAAGTGGGCACGGAACGTTCCATTATCGCGGCATGTTTTTCTATACCGATTACTTTTTCCCCGGGTGCACGGGCAAAGAACATTCCATTAGTCCGCGACGCGCGATACTTTGTGTCGTGAACGTGCCATTAAAGATATTCATATCCATCGGATACGCGCAGGATTTTTACCGCCGATTCAATCGGTACCTTTTGTTTGCTCGCATGCGAAATAGCTGCGTCAAGTTTTTACCCGGAGAAATTCGCTTCTCGGCGAACCGTGCTCTCCCGCTTCCTTCAACGTCTATCCTTACGTCCCTTTGTTCTCTCGTTCTTCCGAGAGCCCGCGCGCGGCATCTCCGCGTTCTCGCTGGGACTGCGATTGATTGGGCCTCTTTGTTTTGTTATTTTCCGCCCGTTCGCGTTTTCCTTTCTTCGTCGACGTTTCGCTCGAACGCTCCACCCGGCTCCTATTCGATTCGATTCGATTCGAAATTCGAATCGAGCCCACACGCCACGTTTGATTTCTGCTTAGCTATCCTGCTTGTGATTTACCGCCCACCATCCTCTCACTCGCGACTGATCGTTTCCACTCGACGCGAACGTTATTTCAATTATTCCGGAATTATGCATATCGACGGTGTTATTTGAATTATTCCGGAATTACTCGTTCGACAAGTGCAGATATTCCGGAATATACATATTTTTCTTTTCCCTTGTTTTTTTTTTATTATTTATTGTAGAGAATTGAACGACGTATCTTTTTTTAAAAATTCGTTTTTAATCGTTCGTTTAACGAAATGCAAATCAAACACTTGAAACGCAAGAATTGAAGTGTATGCTGGACAAAAACAATTCCGATATTACTTTCTGGTCGGTCGAGTATTTTCAATACGGAAAATCTGGAATGCGAAATACGTTTCCCGTCATATGCAAAACTTTCATGAAACTGACTCAGGAATCGTGCTGGCCGCGTTATCAGTCACGGTAATCCTCGCGGACACGGGCGGAATCGGTCGTAAACTCCGGGTGAGAGCTCTTAAAATTGTACCGTTAGCCTGGAAAACATGGAAAGCTCATCAACAGCCGGCCGACTTAATAAAGCCGACATTCAAGAATCAAGGATAGCCAGGGCAGTTACATCCGCGAGATGCCATGGCGCTAAAAAGTAGCGTAGAGAAAAAAAGATTCAGTTAAAATAAAACGCGATTATCGCTCGTACGTGTGAAAATTTTACCACATTTATTGGACGATCATTTTTTAAATTTATTATTAAATCAATATACTTATAAATTAAACGTTAGAATTGTCTGGTTTGTACAATCGAAATGGGTTAAACCTGTGGTGACACATGATCCCCACTTTAATTCCAAAAAATTTAATCACTGTAATATTTAAAAAGTCGAAAAGAGATTAATAATAATAATTTAATATATATAATAAAAGTAAGGAATTGACCAAATAACTGTGTAAAGATTTCTCGGATGTAAAGGGTTAATTGTCTTAAATGTCGCGGGACGGATTTCAACCGAGCTCGTACCTCGAAAAAAGACAGACGTGTTTCGTTTCATCGGAGACGAACGCGGCCGCAATAATTCCTGCCGGGTGGTACCTCTTGTCTCGGTTCCGCGCGAATTTCGTGCGCCGTTTCAAGCCCCGTGTCAATTAAATGCCCCGGACGTCGAAACGATCACGCTTCAACCCCGACGGCGGGCGTCGCGTTCAGTTTCGGGGAAAAACCAGACGACGACGACGATCGATCGATCGCCCCTTGAACGTTTACACTTTACACAGATTTTCTCTTTTTCCCTGATACACGCAAGACAGGGCCCACTCGGCTCACCTTGGATCTCGGCCAGCGGCGAAAAAATAGTTTCCCGTAACCGATGTATCGCAACAAAAACAGAATGAAATCGTGCATCGAATATCTCTGTTCTCTTGAACCTGGCGTACCTTTAAATTCTCGATTCGCCGGTACAATTTCGGTTTTAACCGGGTCACTCCGTAAATAAATTCGTTCGTACGATTTTTCTATTACCTCGCCTATTACATCAGGGAGAAATATAAATAGACAGTTGTCGTCTCTCAGAAGTAGCGTCGAGATGAAAATCGTGCGCGGCCCGCGAGATTGGTAGGGACGCGTTCGCTTCCGGTTCGCGAGGACGTAGGTAGGACGTAAAGGGTGGAAGGGTGGGGTGGGCACCCGGAAACATCGGGATCGTCTTTGGGGCCGGAGAGAGATGGATATACGTGACCGTCATCCCTCTTTCTGCCATCTGACGCTTCAATTTCAGGGCAATTCTCGGCGGCAGCCGAGTAGCAATTCGCAGCCAGCGAGCGCTAGCTAGCATCGACCGCCACGAGGCGAAACGAGATTTCTATCTGTCGGAACGAGCTAATGCACCGGCCGAGTTTGCCCCGCTGATCCCGTGTCCCCGTTTCTGCCGCTGCTGCTGCTGCTGCTGCTTTCTGTTCGAGAAAGAACCCGCGTTTCCGTTTGACCCCGTCCCTCTCTTTCTCACTCTCGCCGTTTCCGTCTATCGATTTAAGAGTCCCCCCTGCTCCTCCCCCCGGCTTTCTCCTGCTGCCACGCCGCGGTTCTTGTTTGCCACACCGCGCAGATTAATGGTCCTCGCAGCGCGAACTCGGCGTGCGACGAATGTTTATTCGATGAAAGATTAACATTGTTGAAATGAGTTATGAAATGGGCGTCCCCGAGTTCAGTGACACATTGCCAAGAGTTGAACCGATGAATGTCTCTGCCCGCCGCGGGTTCATTTGCAAATCTTATCGCGCCCGAAGACGCGTGGTATGATAATATCCGTTCTGTTATTCCTCCACTTTTCCTAGCCCCCGGAAATACCGTCTGCTCGGCCGCGATTCATGGTCGGCGTTCAGTTTCGAAGCGATCGCCGTTTATCGAGTGGTTTCGAACGGTGCTCGCGTGTCCGGATGTTCGCCGGCTTAACCAGGCCGACGTCCGTGACAGCGGCGCGATCCGTCATCCGCATCGACTGATTAATTGCGCCCGAGCATACCCGCGTACGGGCTCGAGTGCTCGTCGGTTTAAAACAGTTTTTCGTTTTAAGTGCCCGAGCCTTAATCAGCGGCAGCACGAATTGTATATGTTAACATCCTGATTGTATAGTTAGTAGCAAGTTATGTTTAATGCTCACCGGGCGTCGATCTACTTGGTCGCGGAAAGGATGCCGGGCGATGGGTGAAGGTAATATATAAGTAGTCAGCTAGTAGAAGGAAAGTAATGAGTCGTTAGCCTTGAATCGTTAGCCGTTAACCGTTAGCCGTTAATCTTTAGCTAATCACTAGTCGTGATCGAGAACTGTTGGGATTTATTAAGTTAATCGAAGGAATTGTCGTTGGCCAGAGCGGAAGGAGCTCGTACAGAGGAGTTTATGTTAAAACCCATCAAAGTTTATTGTATCGTCTCTTATACAGAATACAAGCTTAGTTTAAGTTAATTTCAAAGTGGTGGTTATTTTATTTTATTTTCATTGTTTAATATAATATATATATAAACGAGATTCGTACGGGGCGCGATGGTATGCGAAAAGGTTGAAGGCTGTTGCAACGAGCGGGCACACAAACGTGTGC
>SHCU01000106.1:258386-282060 GCA_004307685.1 Ceratina australensis
TAAATTGCAAGAGTTATAAATTTAACTGTAAATTAGTGATACATTAACTTATTTTTGAAATTGATGATCTCTAATGTGAGCGCGTTCCCATGTGAAATCAGCCTTAAACTCAGGTCCCTCTCCGCGCTACGCAATGTCTCGGTGTCAGTTTCTCTTTTCTTTGGTAGAAGCCTCGCTGTAATTGCAAGACCTTCGTGCTCGAACGAGAAGCAGCCACGGTGACAAAGCTGTCATGGCAATTATCTCGAAACGCGTGCGCTTGCCTCCGAGCCAGGGTAAAGAAGAAACGAGAGGGAAAGAGGTTCGCAGCGTAGTCGGTCTCCTTTTGTGGAATTCGAGCTTCGGGGTCAGTTAATCACTGGGTACCCGGAGGAAAACCAACGGCGCGAAATTGTCCCCACCCACAAACCTCAACCCAACCCCCCAGCTATACGCGACTTCGTAAATAACGAGCGCGCTCCACGTTTTGTTGGCTTTTCCCGTGTCACGGGATGGGAGTTTGTTCCGCGGACGATAAAACGAGAACTCGCGCGGGTACACACACGCGCGAAGAGAAATTAGAGATGGATTTAAGAATTTAAACGTTGGTTTTAATTTTTTTCGTTTACACAAATTTTTATTCTTATCGTACGAATTTGTGCATCCGAATTACATCTCGAGCGGCTGTTTGCTTCTCGGATTTCGAGACCCCTGTCCGCTGATGAATAACAACCAACTTGTACCGACCACCCCTGTTCGTTGAAGCCGCGGCGCAGATCGGCTTGCGTTCTCATCACGAGAAGAGCTAGTTCACCCGAATCTATCATTGTTCGAGCATCTGAGCATCGAGATTAAGTCGACGCCGAAGCTGCTGCGCCTAACCAGGGGGCAACTCGCTCAATTTCCTTCCGGCGCGATACGCCGATGCAGCTGCTCGTCTACCAAAACTTCTAACGATCCGTCGCTCATGAGTTTATCGGCCACGTTAACCTTTCATCCTGACCCGGCATCAAGATTACGTCACAACAGATTACGCGTATTTCTAATAACGAAAACTATGTCGTTTTCATTTTGCACGGTTAGATTTCGTTCGAACAAGGCGAACATTTTAGTATTTATTAGGGAAAAAGGTTCGGCATGGAAAATTCTCATTTTTACCGAATGCTTGCCCCACATAATCCTTCGCCATGGTTCACTGCGTTGTCCTTTTATAGTTGTTTTTTTATATTTTTGTTCTCGTGCACACAATACCCTGTGCGGTGGGTACACATCGAATACACGATACGCGGAGAAAAATCATAGGGAACCCACTTCGGGGCTCGAATTCAGGCCTCTTGTCTGCTAGACGAGAGTGCCATCCACTATGCCGGATAGGCCTCCCCGTTGACATTTTCATTGTCTTCTGAATATGTTTCTTCTGCCATTTCCGTCGGTTTTTACCGTTTGTTGTTTATTGGGCCACTCGTCGACCAATTCAATTTTTACCTCGCTGCAATCTATTAGATTTTTTTTTCTTTTAAATTGCATCTCATCGGAGGAAGATAAAAAATAGTACGGATGGCAGATAAAATCTTCTTAAACGTTTGACAATAAAGATCAGGCTGATCGTTCGTAGGCGGAAGGAGAGAGAGGAGGAAATCAAATCCCATCCGCGTTGCTGGCCAAGTTCCGGGCGTTCCAGCACGGTAATTCCGTGCTCCTAAGCGAAGGCGGTGCGAAACTTCGGAAGCGCAATAAAACGCTTTTGCATTGGTCGTCGTCTTCTTCTTCGTCTTCTTTCTTTCGCTGCCTCTTCGAAAGCGAAATCTCATCTGGCCGCGTGGTTTCCTGTCAGTTCAGGAATTCGTTTCCACTTCTACCCCGCTTCCCCGGCTTTTTCCTCATCCGAAAAAACGGACGCGGATGAAAAATGAGCGAGTTACGCGCAAGAACGGAAACGGGCAAGCGTTTTCTTCGTTGCCGGCGGAATGCAATCGCTGATGTGAGCTCGAAACTAATTTGACGAAAAAACCATGTGACATTGTCCGTTAAGAAAAAAAAAACTTACCCATTCGAATATATTCGTGGTTGGCGTACGCATTGCCAGCACGAATTTTCTCGTGATACTTTCAATATATTATAACGTACAACTTATGGAACTTACAAAACTTTTATGGTTACAAACACAAATATGCAAGTGTAAAAACTTGAGAAAACGCTACAAATAAATTGTTTGCACAAAAATTCTACTTTATTTAAAAAGTATGATATGGCATTTTAATCATTTAAATTAAACAAAAATCAATTTCATTGTATATTATAACAAAATTTGTAAGCAAAATAATCACATATATTATTAGATTATCAAGTATGAAATGAAGCAAAAATCGAATTCAAGTATATGCTTTTCTGGCTCTATTTCATACTTGACAGCCTAATATCTACGATTTTACGCATGTAAATGATCATGTATCACAACCTATGTGAAATGTTAAATCATACTATTTAAAATATGAATGGCAATGGGAATAATTTCATATAATTTAGGCTTGGCAGCGAATGGGATAATGATGTTTTTAACGCGAAATATATTTCAATGTAATTTATTAAATCTGTATAATTATTTCGCGATAAAGTTGCGAAGGATTGGTATAACGAGGCTCGGTAGGCATCTGGACGTTCGCCAATCTCCATACGAAAGACTGTACCCGGGCAAGTCGAGGGAGTAATCTGGCGTGTTAAGTGGCCGATAGGCTCTGCCAATTAATTCTCCGTTGACCATCCCTCGCCTTATCTCGCCGGCATCGCGTGTTTGCATAATTTTAGTACGCGAAATTTCTATCGGCGGATAAGCGTTAAAGTTTAATGACGCGTGCTACGTAATCTCGCAGGGCCCTATTATACCGTCTCACCCGCCGCCCTTGTCCCCCCTCGTCGCGTAAACCATCTTTCATCTAAATTACAACGTCGCGCGGAACTTTGTACCGCGAGCTCGGCTCGAATTGTTTTAAGTGCGTATTCAAACTTCGCCGAAGCTTAAATCCACTGTCACTTACTCTCGTTGTCAAACTTTTCCAACGGCTCGGAATAAAAACTAAATCCCGTTCCGCGTGTTTTCAGACTTTCGAAACTTTCAAGCGGCTGAAATAGCAGCGGTAGTCGAAAGAATTGGTTTTATACACCTATGATTACTACCTTCGCAGAGGCATAAACATCGGATAATTTCGCACGGTTAATGTTTTCCCCGATGAGTAGCCCTCGCTAAAAGCCCGATAAATTACCGTTTAAAAGCTTTCCGTGTGTTCGCTCTTCGTTTCAAAGGGTTCCCCTTTATCGACTCAATCGATTATTATTATAGCTTTTCTATTATTCCGGTATTTACAGAAATTGGGAGTAGATCACGTTTGAGTAAGCGCGGGAAGTTCGTCGTAGGGTGGCTGGTTTTTCCCTCTGTTTTTCCATCGGGAGATTCGATCCGGTAAAAATCAGTGGCTGCGAGAGATTCAACAGCCGGACACAACCGGACGGGAAGAAGAAGGTCGTTAACAGGTTCCCCGCTTCCGGGGATTCTTTCCTTATTAGTTTCTTGCGGTCCGCCCGTATCCCTTTAGCCGGCTACTTCCGGTTCGTCCTCGGTCTCTTCCTCTCTGCCCCATTTCTTTTTTTTTCACGGGGCAAATTGAATTGGCTTTGATTTGCCGTCCGTTTAAACCCTCGTCAGTCGATGTCGGTCTTGATTATTATTAGAGCTAATGAACCGAAAGGTGGAACTATGGAAATGAATTTTTTCATCGTTCCTGTAAGATTTAAATTGTCAGAGTTGTCACTGGCACTATGCTAATTCGTGTCTTTAGAGACGTCTCGTCTCTTATTTTACGCTCGGTTACCGTTCGTAACGTGACAACGAGTTAATCGCATCGTTAACTGACATTTGTTTACGTTACCATTTCTAATAGTAGTTTCCGATGTAGTACTGTTGGGATGTTGTTCGCGGACGATGGTATCAGTCACTGCGAATAATAGCTCGCTGTCAGATATCGTAATGACCACTCGAAAGCTCCTCGAGGGCTTTCGTGATAAGCTACTTACTATTAGATGGCGGTAATAATTCCAATGGCGCCATTTCACTGAATTCTGCATCGCCATTCTCGATAACTCGTAATGTGTTATCCTTTGAATTCGACCTAATATTTATTATAAAAAATGTAATTGCGTCATTTATTTTGGAGGTGACCTAAGTCCATTTACTTGGAAATGGAGATTTTTAAAGTTTGTGTTTAAATAAAAATAAAAGGGCACGCATGGGATATGAATGTGCCATTGTCTATTTACAACGTCTTTCTAATTTTAAATATATAAATTACAATTTCCTTCAAAATCAAAAGATTATTAAACTAGTTAATTTAACTTCTTTAAAAATTGATTTAGGCCATTTTCAAGATAAATGACATAATTATGCAATCGTGCCTTCAATAATTTACAACTGTCGATTAAGACACGCGAATTTGCATTAGGTGCCCTCGTAAATCAATATCAGGATCGTAGATTTCAGAAACTGACCAGAAGTTGAGGCACAGGGTGTGGCCGGTGCTCCTCGGAATAATCACAAGCTTCGTTCCCAGGGGGTATTGTATTACGCGTGGAACAGCGTTAAGCCATTCGGACTTCGACGAAGCCAGTTGTTCCGAGTCGTTGCCGCCCGTTTTGAATACCGTTATTACTCACGTTTTCGCGGATTTGTGTAATTAGTTGGCTCGGTATTGTTGTTTGGTGTTGACGGCGGCTGGAAGCGAGGCCAGACTTCCCAACGCTGCTGCTTTGAGTTGTTACACCGAACGACGCCGCACGCGTAAGGAGTTGCTAGCAAACAGCGTTCCTGTGTTTTGCAGTTACAGTTGAGATACTGTGTTAGCGCCCGAGGATTGCGTCGCTAATACGATTAGCTACCGTGGAATATACGTTTGATTAAATCTTTCATAAGCGCGGCCCAGTCGTTCGGGGAGTTGTATAAAACTAAAACTTCTCCATCTCGTACAAGGGGGTCACTCGCTTACCTCGTAGTAGAACATGAATACGGAACAGACATGGTTTTAATTTTTAAATGAAAATTATAGTGAAAATAAAAATCATTTTAATCCTTTGCACTCGAAGAATTTTTCCACAAATATTTGCTGAATTTCTCACATACAAATTATCAATTTTTTTAATTCAATATATACATATATGAATTTTGTAATAATTAAATTAAATTTAATCAGTTATAGTGAAGTAATAATTATTTTGCTATGTAAAACATATTTTATTTAAGTCACGTTTCGAGTGCAAGGTGATAATTATTATGTAGGAATTTTTTAAGGACATTTTACAAGGATTTCAAAATTAGATACGAATACCATAAATGTGTACGGCAGAGTTTAACGCGACTCGCGTAAATGTGTAACAGACAATGCTGTTCTCTACGTGAATACATTGGAATGAAGTTTTTGTTGATTGAATTATAATTTTTCTTAAAATTATAATTCAGTTGTACACGTACTTTAAGACACTATAGTGGCGCGTCGTGCCTAAGAGGTTAATTATAAAAAGAAACGATGCAAAGTGGCTTAACATATATTTATTTACTATACCCAGGGCATATCCCAGAAAGGGTCACCCATTTTTCATGTATTACGTCTCTTATGTATACGCGTGGTTTAACGAAGCTGATCTTCTCGCGAAATAACTCCCCTAAGAGGGATAACGCGATCGGGCAGTGCTTCTTGGAGAGGTTCGACTCTATCGCAAGAGCCGGGCTACTTCATCAAAGTTGCAACGGTCCCGTGGAGAAAAGACGCCGCCGGCGGCAGGGGGGGTGGAACCTTTCAAACGTTCGACGGCCCAGATAAGCCGGGTCCCAGGCCGGAGGGTCGGGTCAAAGGGAGAAATTGGACGGGCGTGAAGTCTGGCCACCTCGCGCTGGGCGAAGACGGTGGGATGAACAAACGGTGGCTGCTCCTCGTCTCTCCTGTTCGGCTCGCGCCGCCACGAATTCCGAGTTCACCGGGGAACAAGGGAAATCGTGGCCGGAAGCCGTCGCACCCACGGGAACCGGGCGCATGCACACGATGACGCGGTGCATTAACCACGACGGGATGGAACAGGACGGGACGACTTTGTCTGCTCGGGGCCGCGTGACGCCGCTTTCTAAATCAAACTTTCATCCGCGGAGGGAGACATCAAAGATTTTCCACCCGGCACGGCGTAACACGCCGCGACCCCGACAGCTCGGGGCTGAAAACGGGGGATGGGTTCTTTGCTAATTTGACCGGAGAGGCCGACGAGGATGACTTTAATGGGTGTCCTGTGCTATGAGGGGCGATTATGGGAGGGTTGGGGGGCGGGACACTCCGGATCTGGTTCGCCCGGTAAACGAGGGGACTTGTTTCCAGAGTTCGAGCGTTGGTCACGCTGGATTGTTGGCAGAGTGTTTTTAAACCGAGTTCGTAATTACTACCGAGTCGCAGAAGCGCCTCTGAACATCCTTTAAGGAAATGTAAGTATTTTTTTTTAACCTTTGCACTCGAAGAATTTTTCGTGAATTTCTTACGTGCGAATTAATATATCAAAAATTATTAATAATTGTTTCTTTCTGCATTTCTTAAATTAACCTGTTAACCGCGTTCGACGTGTATACACGTCATTCTAAATTGCTTTCGATTAACATTGATAATATGTTTAAATATAAAGAGATTCGTGTAAAACAATTGATTTTATTATAAAATCGCTCACCTGAATTCTGTAGCTGTTAGAGTTTATTGAATTAATTTACAGCATTCGGAGTATTAGAGTTTTTATATTTTTAACCCTTTGACTTACAATGACGTCTAGGAGGTGTCATTCACTTTAAATCAAATTCGTACAAATTCCGTTTTATTTATAAGTTAAAAGGGTTAAAACCTCATCTCAGTAACTCATTCTCGGATAAACCTTACCATTAACCCTTTAACTTACAAATAAAACGGAATTTGTACCGAATTTGACTCAAAGTGAATGACACCTCCCAGACGTCATTGTAAGTCAAAGGGTTAAATTAGTAGAAAATAAGATTTCTGAAATTAAATTCCGCACTTAAAGGATTAATGTATATATGAACTTTATAATAATTAATTTTAATTCGATCAATAATATATCGAAGCAGTAATTATTTACCTATATAACAATTATTCGATAAAACCAATGGTGACTTGAGAGTCACCTCTCGACTGCAAAGGGTTAAATGTCACAAGAATTATAACGTGCGAGAGAAGTGAAATTCATTTCGTCGCGACCCAGCGTCCATTGTTAGCGAGATAAATCTCGAGTTTGTAAGGAATGCGACTACTTATTCTGTTTGGAAACTTTATTCCCAAGCTTCTTCTTAAACACTTCGCCGGCGCAAGGGTCTTTCGCCGAAAATCTTGGACTCGAAATCCCCGGCTGAGCGCGCGCCACGCCTTCCTTTAAAGGCGCTCTATAAATCGAATTATCGAGCTTCTAAAGAGCGGAAAGAAATCGAGGTGCTTTTTCCCCCTTTCTTCCCGAATCGATGACATCGGCGCTCGACGTCTCGAAAGCGTCGATTCGTCGAACGATTCGAGGAGAGCGTCGACGACGGATCGGCTCGATCGATATCGCGGATGAACGCGCGGTGAATTTTATATTTGGCCATTTTCCGCCGGTCGGAACGTGCGCTCGGACCTCCTCCTCCTCTCCTCTAGCCTGTCCCCCTCGCTTCGTCCTCCCACGTACACGGGCCGACTTTTAATTTAATTTGAATTTCAAACGGAGCTCGGAGCGCCAGATAAAATTCGAAATAACGATAGTACACGAGGCGCGTAAGAAGCGAGTAATTTAGGCAGGCGCCGGCTTTCTCAAATTTTATTCATTCATTAAACGCATCTTATCCGATTGCGGGGAACGGAGCATAAGGGCGAGAATTCGTAGTGAGGGCGAGCTTTACGAGCGACCTCCCTCACGCCTCTGCCGTGCGCACGCTTTTTGAACTTATGGCCGCGGGACTGACCTGATCGCGCGAGAGTAACGGCCTGATTAAACGCAGGGAGGAAACGACTACGTCGCGTCATCGCGTTCAGTCGTAAAGAAAAAAGCGTTTGGTAGATTGAGTTTCGGCTTCTCGGAATCACGTTTCACTTTTTAGGGGCCGATTCTGATTATCAGGCTTCGAACGAGAGACGGGAACGAGGGATGGGGAGGTACTTGAGAATCCTCGCTTCAGGCGTCGAATATAAAAACAGACCAAGAGAATATAAAAATGAAAGATAATTATTAATATATCGAGGAAACGTGTAACTGGACGTAAGCGTCGAATTTGCTGATTGCAGCTCGCTTCTTGATTATCCGAGCTGTATAATCTGATTTCGCGGAAATCACGAATTAACGAGGCTCGAATTACCTACAGGATTGGTAGTAATCCGATGAATTTCGGCCGGGTGAAGGATAACAGTCGACGCGACGTCAACTTTATATAGTTACACACAGGGCCAAGTGCAATGGTCTCCAATGGCCTCCAAGTTAGGAGGAATGCGCGATATCCTTTTGACGTTTCGGGGATCGATGCCGGGTGGGTTAGGCTCGTAATTTCTGAAACCGGGCTCGTGGTTCAAGGAGCCTGGGTTAACGAACAACATCGACGTGTTAGGTGGATTACCGGCGAGAGGGTGGCAGCTTTCTAAGTGGAATTCGCGATTAGCTAATCGGTAGCCGGGTAACAGGTCGGGTTAACATAAACCGAAGTTACCTCGCGAATACAAAGGCGCGGCGTGTATCGAACGGGCCATTGCAGGTACGCGTACCTTATATGTTACCGTCGGAATACGTATCAAATAAGCCGGGGACCACGTCCTCGTGGTAACATTGCGTTCGTTGCGTTAAGAAATTCTTAGCCCGCGATAAACAGAAAAGAATTCCGGTTAATTAAATCGCAGCGGCAAATATTTGAAAGAGTGCAGCGGGGTATTACTCGTCGCGATAAAAGGGGTAAAGACGATAAAATATCGGATCAAATAGTTGAGTAATTCCGGGGTAGATTAAATGCGAACAAACAAGGAGAAATGAAAAGCAATTAAACGTAATCATCCCTCCTCGGTATCTCTCTCTCCCTCTTGGCCATGGAGCACGTTATTCCATTAGACGAAGAACTCGATATCAGTTGTACGATCTCCGGTAACGCGGTCCACTTTAGGTACCCCCGTTTCCCTATAACGCAGTTAGAACCAAGCAACATGCAAATCTTGCCGCGATTCGAGGCCGGCCGCATTGTTGTTCGAGCGAATTTGCCAAGTTGTTGGTAATTGTATCTGAAGCGACGAAAACTTGGTACCCGTAACGCGCGTGTTCGCGTAAATTCTGGCCGGCGCGAGAACTCTTCGAACGGGTTTCGATCTTCCCGTAACCCCTCCCCCGCGCGTATCTCCTTAAGTCGGGGCGCGCGAGAGGAGGGTGGATATAGGCAGGGTACGTAGCTGCCTGCCATGGAAATTTCCGTGGCGCTAAACCGTGCCACGGAAAATTCGAATCTCCATCGAACTGCTTTAGCCGGAAACTAACTCGCGCGAGCAACTTCGCCCCCTCTCGCCGTACTAGTTAACGCCGCCGTGTCGCGCCGCGCGGAAATCGTGAAACGGAATCCATTATGCGCCGCGAACGCGGAGAGATTTCCATGCCAGAGGGGCTTGAAACTATACCCGTTTGGTAGACGACTCGAAACTCGAAATTACCTGTAAAATCGAACGATGGGGAGACCCCTTTAGAAGACAATACTCGGTCTCTTTTGTTACGCGAGCTCGTTAATCGATTCCGTTTTCTTGGCCCCTTACGCTGTCCAATAAACTTTTAAGACCCTTGATAACGCTTCCGAAAATTGTTCGGTTGCTTATCGCAGTACTTACTTTTACTCTTATAATTTTTTTTGACACTAAACCTATCGATGGAACTGGTACGCTAATATACTATTTAAATATCTTTCACGTTTGAATGATATTTAATATCAGCATTGGTGTTTTAGTTTGGTATCGGTTTAAATCAGAGTCACGATTTTAACAATATGATGAAACTAGTTCTGTTTTATTTTTATTCTATATAGAAGAATTTATGCGGGCTCATTTTTACCATACGTGGTAGGTTTAGTGTTAACTAAAACTGAGAAATTATAAATACTTTACATAATTACGACTGTCTGGGTATTTGTTGTGTAAGAATCCAGTCTCTTCTGAGATACTGGGTAAACCGCAAAAAGGGGCATAAACGTGTGATTAAAACAAGTGGAGGCGGTATTAATTAAATGTAAACGAAGTACGGAGTAACGCAGCGGTTGAATTAAAATTACCAGCCGATCGGTTACGCGATATAAACGTGAAGCGGATCCGCGGTGGGATTTACGAGGGGTCCAATAATTCCTGTCGCTTGCAGGTTATGCGAGTCCACGCAATTCGTGTTTTCTGTAATACCGTTCTAATTAAAATGGCCCCTGATCTCTCAGCGATTTTCCCCGTTCAATTACGTGCGCGTACAGTGGCAGTACAAACAAGAAAATTCGATGGCAACTCGAGGAAATTTACTGTATGAAATTTATCTTAAAAACGAAGATCTATCCTCGTTTCGAAGCTACAAGAATCTTGCATGAAAGACATATGTAAGGGTGTCATTATTAGCATTTCGATGTGTAATTCAATCTTCTATGTGATCTATGATTGTCGAACGATTGAAAGACTCGGTCGTAGTTTTATTGTCGCCATTTGACGGATTGCTAGTGTAAATCGTCACAGTTCGATTTTATTCTACTCTGTCCGATTGCGAACTGTGTCGTTCTACTTGCTTGACGAGACACGATCCTGTTCCACTTGCCTGAAAACGAGACCCTTATCCCGAGTAAATATCTTTCTAGCTCATCTATCTCTCAAGATATCTTACGTCTTACTCTCCTACTTCTACTTATTCTACGTGTGGTTTGTAACCGTTTGGTCACAAAATCCTCAATCTAACAAATCTAATCACAATATGTGTTTACACGCGTTAGAGTAAAATTTAAGTAATTTACCTATTGCCAATACAGAGGATCACTCAGACCTGGTGACAATCGAAAAATTCGGACAAACACGGACCGGGCTCGCGTAAATAATCTGAGAAACGCGGGCGCGGGGGGGAATCCAAGCGGGAAAATAACCTGGCAAACAGTTCTAATGGAAATTTACGACGCCGGATACACGGGCCTCGGTTATTGGATTGTCGGGCGTACGCGGAATCCGCGTCGCGTCGCGACGCTCCGCGAGCCGTTCGGTCCACGCTTCAATCGACGCTGATTACTTCGTTTACATTTTCAACTCCGATTTCGTTCCGCGCTGATTAAACGCCTCGCATTGGGATCTCTTTTTATCAATGCCAGATACTATTCTTTATCCGTACCGAGCGAGATTCCATTTAGAATTATCGCTTGATTTTTGTCTCCCCGGTCCGCGTGAATACCTACAGCGTCACTCTTGTCGTGTATCGCATTTTCTCATTGCTACTATGTAATTCCAATGAGTCCTGAATACAATCATTTTTCCAAGGGGCTACGCTCGATATTTACTGAAGATACCAAGTATATCTTCGGTGTCGTTGATGAATACAGTCTTGCCAGTAATGGCAACGAGGACGCGGCTCTTTCCTTGTTGCCAAGTTAAATTACATTTTTCTCTTGTGTAAACGATGTTTGCACAAGCAACGCTAATTGCGGCGGACGAGTTTCGCAAGAATTTCGCTCCGTGGCTGCAGGAAATCGCATTTTCCCACCGCCATTTACCAAGTTTTTCCCTCCAATTCTCTTTCCCTTTGCGCGAGAATATTCACAAACGTGTTTTCACCATACGAATTGTTTTATTAAAATACCTAAAACAATCCGGTTAGTTTGTTAGTTGCACGTCACGAGATCGTAGCCGAGGCCATAATGAATTCTGTTTCAATTAAATGGAATTGCCCCGTGCCCCTGTATTATTATTAATGTTCCCGGTCGGTCGAAAGTCGCGTCGATTAAAAACGGTAGCCGGGACGAATAAATCTTAAACGATTTTGTAAATTGAAAAGTGTCCCCGCCCGGCTGGCCCTACGGGAATTATTGAACCCGGCGACCGGTTTATGAACGAGGACGCCAAAATCTGCAGAGTGCAGCACGCGAACCGGAGTAATTAGTTCTGATTGAATCGCCGTCGACTGAGTTTCGGCTGTACGCGTTTACGATGCAACGTAACGCGGTTGACTAATTGCCATTTATGCGGAAACTGTAAAATTCGATTACCGCGCCGTTCTGTTTGTTAAGTCGTGCCAAATTGAGATTCGGGCGGCGTTTTCCCAAAGCTTTTCACGGTTAGTTATACGCCCGATTCTTTGGCGACCCGATATTAAACCGGAATAAGCTTTAAATATTTTACGAAACTCCGGCCAGATATTCAATTTGATAAATTGATTTCCACGTGATTGGAAATAATTCTACGCTGTGTCATCGCGTCTTTGAAAATTACCGAAATCACGAGTCGCGTTCTGTCCATGCGGTAACGAGCATCGTATTTGCAAACGTTATTTCGGGCACGCTGCTTGCGGAACGGCCGGAACTACGGGGGAAACAGACCCGGAGGAATGTTTCGCGCAATATTCGACGATTAAAGTCGAGGATCGGAACGGACGCAAAACTGTTTTCCTGACGTATTAACCTTTTAAACGTCGGACGTACCGCGGGGGGAATGACAAAGACCCGCGGGAGCACTGTAAACGAAGCTCGTTAAATGTTTGAAGAGACCGCTGCGACAGGTGTAACGCGTTTATTATCGAGCTGATTACTGTTTACGAAGTTAGAGTAAACGGTGCCCCGTTATACCTGGGAATTTCGCCGTTGCACAATGCGCGCCCGGTCGGCTTGCCTGCCGGACACATTCAATCAGCGATACCAGCCTGTCTGCTACCCTGTGTGTTACGCTCGCATCGAACACATTGCTAATTGCGATGCGGGACACGCGCAAACGCAACGCCGAAATTCCGCGGTGAATGAGTTTCACCGTGAGGTTTCACTCGAAACTCGAACTTCAATAAAGTTTTTTTTTAGTTATATTTATTACGAGAGTAGGGCGATGCACTTTAATTTGAGCCGTTCATTGTAGAACTCCACTTTTTGATAAATATTAAATTTAAGCGTGAAAGTACTTGGTGTAATTATAATTTTTTATATTTGTACAAATTTCCCCAAACATGAAAGGTTAATACTATTAACAATTTAAACTCTGAGAATCCAATAATTTTATGCATACTCCGACGTAATCTTCTCCTTAAATTATCATTTAATTACTAATCTAATATATGAACCGTTTATTTTGAAAATGGCCTATGTTCATTGATACTTAAATTGAGATATTTAAGAGTTTAAGTTTCAATAAAATTCAAAATATAAATATTAAATAACGTATCATACTATTTAAGTGTCTCTTCAAAAAATCTTTCTACTAAAATAATAACAGTTATTAAAATACTATAGAAATGCAAGTATTAAAATATCTAGCTTAATTTTTTTAGAAGATTATTTTAACCACTTTCAAAATAAATGGCTCGTTCTTATCTTATCGTTATTATCTTAAACTGAAAGGGAAAATATTTGGCATTGGAACTGTTATTACCATTTCCGTAATATTGTACCCAAGCCGCTATTCCTCATCGTCGAGTAGTTTCTTCGTGTCGCGGTAAATAATATCAGGTAGCTAAACAAAGAAACACAGCTCGCGATAACACGTCCGCCCCTTCGCCTCACCCGGGGTTGAACGTAATCCCGGTCGTGCGTTCGTGATCCTACCGGTACGTACATAGATCATCATTGTTCGTGACAACGTTCGTTCTTCGCTCGCGACGACTATAAATATTTAAAACAAAAAAACGTGCGCGGGATTTATAAAGCTTTTCGAAACAGCGTTGTTCATTTTCCGTAGCAGAACAAAGTTTCCGGTTAATTAAAGAGGAATAAGTTTGCCTTAATGACTCGTTAATACAGCTAATGGAATATTGAAAACAACATGAGAATATTCTTTCGGTAAAATAAATTATTATTCTTCGGATTAATTATTTGTGTTCATAAAAATGTGCATTATTATTTAGAAATATTTAGTATGTATCAAGAGGCATGATGCGGCTGTTCGTAATCGAAATTCGTTTGTTGCTCCCTTCGTTTTTATCGACTTTATAAAATATGAAATCGCTACTTTGTGCGGATCGTGCCCGGAGTTTCGAGATGACTGGAAAATGAGTTTCGCCGTGGGAAGACAAAGATTCCGTCGCGGGCAGATTGAAATGTATTATCGAGGCATCTCGGCGTTTACTTTGGACTTCGTGGGTGGAAGTTATCGGCGGCTATATCCGTGGCTTCCACGTTCCACGCGACACCCGACGAATATTTTATTCATTGCCCAATGCCGAGCCGCGTCGTTGCGCTTTCCGCGCGTGTTTACGCGAAATCTTATCTGCCCTTTCAAAATCAAATTTCAAATTAATGCTAACCTCGACCAGGGCTCGTATTTCCGGATACCTTCAACGAGAAATAATATCTCTTCGTTAAGTTATTTTGACAGATGATAATGCAAGCGTTTTTTTAATGTTTGTCTCTGGTAAATTATTCTTGACTGATTTTGGAAACCGGGTTAACGAGATCGAACTTACAAATGCTTGAAAGGAGTACTATGTCCACGCGAGCATTTAGCGAGAGATCCAGCAAACGGGGAAGTCCATTTAATCTCGAAGCAGGGCACCCACCACCGATCGGTTCACGGCTGGTGAAACGCGGATACCGTATTTTTCTTTTTTTTTTTTTTTCATCGCCACCCTTTCCCGGAGAGCTCAGTCACGCGTGCGAGTACACGCGCGGGTATTAAAAGGAAAATCGATTCTCGTTCACCGCGGTCGTCTAACTTCCTGTAATCCGCCGCGGAAGATACAACGCGAAGAATCCTATTGGGGGAAGTTCGAGATTCTGGGTCAAATCCAGGTCGGATGAATAAGCGATCAATGGAGATCGAGTCTTAACAAGGAAATGGAACCACGGGTTTTTGTAAATTAAATTTCATCGAAGAAACTCGAAAGTTTGTTTCAACGTCATCATTTTGTAATGTGATCTAAACTAAAAGAAATTTTAAGCCTGAGAAATTGATAACACTTATTATGAATAGAATAATTTTATTAAATGACTCTTGGCACTCGAAAGATTTATATTTTTACTTTTATTTCTTAAAGGAGAACGTTTGTTCATTCAAATTCTAAGTTATTGTTTCATACGGTTTTATATTAAATTATTCTCAATTTTTTTCGATTTTTTAAATTAATATAAATATTACAGTGATTAAATTTTTTTAAATTAAAGTGATCGTGAGCAAAGGGTTAACATTGTCTCGCCCAAAATGCGTATTGCAACCGATGAGCCTTTGTTTACGACATAATTGCTTAATCAGATTGCGAACCGGTTCGTCAAAATCCCTTTCGGCAGAACGTGAAACAGTAATAAGTACCGACGCGTGTACAGCAGCGGAATATTTCCACAGCATTTTGTAGGAGATGAAGGATTGTGTTCAGTTTGTGTTTAAAATCACGCTTTTCCAACGCACCGCCGGTCATTGTTCATTCTCGAATGATTGTCCGAGGCTCTTGAAAGGTTAACCGTACGTCCGCGATTATTTGCGCTCGGATCTGCGTTTGTTCGAAGCGCGTGTTTCGTACAATAATCGCTTCTTAACAAGTATTCATTAACGCACCGTATTATTTTATTCATCCATAATTCACGCTACCCCTGCGACTCTCGGTATCAGTGAAACAGATAAAAGAGTATAAAAAATCTGTAAAGGAATAATAAAATGTATCGCGCGAAGAAAAATTTCCCTTTCGCTATTATCATCAAGAGTCAGTGAGCACATAAATTCCTGCTCGGTGTATACACGCTTGGACATGCTCGAGGATAAAGCTGGGGATCGTGATCATTATCCCCGTAATAATTGGATGGCCCGCGATACGTCGTAAGTGGTCGCCGTTTAAGCGGAATACTGATTAAAGCGGGCTGGGTTTCGACCGTGCTCCGGTTATATCGAGGGGTGCTAACTAATTTTATTGCTCTGCCGCGCCGCATTGAAACAACGATATTTCTTCGGGCGAACTTTCATTATAAATTTATTTACATCCCACGGTATAAATGTTTCACGGTTTAAATTCGACGTTCGGTATCATAGAATCTAACGGGTACTCCCAATTAATGAATATGATACCAATAAAAAATTGAGAATTTTTTATAAATAAAATTGTGGAGACATTTTCGAATAAAAGTTTTCGAGTAGGATCAGTGCTGTGCCCTAAACATACCAACAGCGCAATGAGCCTCAGCAGATATCAAGAGGGCACTCGGCCCCATGCAGTCGGTCGAGACAAGACGTAAAAGAATCAAAACCAAAGTCGACGCGTGTTAAAGACTACTCGCTAAAAATGCGCTCCGTTATTAACACAATTATATTAATTATTTAATCAAGTGTGTTGTGTTTAACGTATATCTTTATAGACGTCGTATTTCATTTATTTTATATTAAACGACGACAGAATTTATGGAAATAATATGATTAAAAAGAAAAGGTGAGAAACTGACTCGAAGCGTTGGGAATATATGTTAACGAAGCAGATGCACGCGGTGTCCCTAAACGATCGGACAGGCTTTAACTCAAAGAATTTTGAAACAACGGTGGGAAAGTTTAATTGCCGAAGGCCCGAAGAAGCAGTAGCATAAGGTATAAGTTTGTCCGCGGGAAGTTCGATGATAAATCTTCGGGGCTGCTGATAAATCTTTGAAGCTCCGCGCGTCGGAGACAGAAATCTTCTGTAGATACTGTGGCCGCGCGATGCGACCGGGGAAAAGTTTTACAGCGGCTCGGGAAGAAGTTGAATTGTTTCCGAATCGATTCGCGCACGGGTCCGGCCGCGCACAGGTCAACGCGCGGTCGGGACTCGATTTTACACGATCATGTTCCGATCTCTTCCCGGTAGGTTCGTAATAGTTTATGAAGTTCCCTGTTGACGCCGTCCCGTCCTATACACTTTGATTGTTGCTCCAGAAAGTTTCGTCGCGACTTGAAAATAGCGGCGAAACAGGATTTCAACTAGAGTTTTCGGGTTAACCGTCAACTTGGACAATCTTAACCCTTTGCGCTCGAGAGGTGACTCACGTCATTTTTATTTAAAAATATTTAGGATATTTTAAACCGAAAAAAAATGGATAGTAATTTCATATTAATAGAATACGACATAGAGCAACAGTACAGAAATCATTAAACGAAAAATATAAAAAGTAAAAAATTCACCAAGTAATTATGCAAAAATTTCTCGACTATTATGGATTTTTCTTTTAAATATATCGTTTTTAATGTCAGTATAGAAAATAGAATTTATATTTTATTATTAACGAATAATACATATTATATTTAATTTTTATTTTTGGTTTCAAGCCGAAGTAATTCTGTTAGGAGAGCAGATGGATCTCGAAGACACTTGTGTTAAGAGATTTCTATTTTTCTAATCGAAAAATTTGAAGTAGTTCCCAGCACTCGTGGGAAGTTAACGAGAAAGGGTGAGCGTGCGCGGATGCTCGCGTGTTTGCGTTGGGTGGCTGGTGGGAGCGAAGTGAAAAATTGTAGGCTGTTCGCGGTGATTAGGGGTGGGACGCGCTCGTTATTGGAGCGGAAACGACAAGTGTTATCCTAATCGTTCTGAAAGGTATTATACTGACCCAACGACGTTGATGACGACGGTTCAGCCCTGTTTACTATGAATATGGAAGTTTGCGATCGTGTCGCGCGATAGAGTTAACAGGATAGAGGAGAGCCAGAGATGTAGATGTAATCTCAAGTTAAAAAGACATTTAATCTGAGTAGATAAATGTGAAATGAGAGATCGAGCTGCCCGATTAAATTCGATATTTTACTTACCGCGTTATCATCCGTTTTTGATAAATGAAACGATCTCGGCGTGTTTCTGACTGTAATCAAGATCGGATAGGTGGTTGTTGAGAGCGTGAGAATAACACAGCGGGTCGAAAAATAATCTCAGCGTTGAACGCAGACTGAATTCCGTTTGCCAAATTAATTGCTGGTACTAACTCGTTGCAAGCAGGGCGATAAGTTGGCCAAGAAGTTCTTCGCGGCTTTATTCCTCGCCTAATTATGCGGGTACTTCGCTACACAAGTTCACCTATTACGCTTCATCGTTCCCCCTGCGCGCAGCAGCGTTCTCTCCCCTCTCGGACCATTAAGAATAATTTAAGAGGAGTATTTTTCAATTTTTCTCCGTTCTCTTCGTTCCTAAAAAAAAAATGAATCTCCGTAAGAGAAATAACAATTCAGTCGTGAAATTTTCTCGTTTGTCGCGAATTAGAATTGTTCAAGTGGTACGAGCCTGTCCCTATTATATTCAAGTAATGGAACTCGATCATAAAAGCTCGATAGTTTTCGAGGCGTCCGATTCTCCCCGCGCAGGGGGCGCGAACAAGGGGCGCCGTGAATTTTATGGCGTCGCCGCGGCGTGACGTACGATCGTAATTTTTTCCCGTTATTCACATTCGACTGATTGAACTCGGTACTGCTTAACACGCCGCGTGGTCGCTCGCGATAATGGCACTCCGGTCTCCATGGTGGTAACGAGGATAGACCGGGTGGTATGGGAAATGGTCCGCTCGCTCTCCGGATCGAATGGGACGCGAAGATTGCGTGATTTGTGGCGGATTTTTAAGGCGAGCAGGGGATGGGCATTGAGTTTTACGAGCGAATCGCTCTAAAATTAGATTGAACGTCTATGGTATTTAATTTGGTTTCAACGAAAGCGTAACCTCTCTGACCTATATATAAAATAAATGAAATTTCGTTCATGTAAACTGATCATTGGCACGAGATACTTCGTCTTATTAACCCTTTGCACTCAAGCAAATTTTCTCCGAATATTTACTGAATTTCCCTGTTTATTTTATATTATATTTAACAATTTTAAATATTATATATTATGTTCAATTTTAAATATAATACATGAATTTTATATGAATTAAATTAATTATATATATTTGATTTTATGAAACAAGTGGCGATCGTGAGTTACCTATCGACTGCAAAGGGTTAAGAATTTAAGCAGAAGAAAAATCTCTTGCGAGATAAGTGAACGGGTCGTCGACTTCGTTAATTCTTAAAGAGGCACGTTCCTAAATGGGGCCATTCGAGCCTGGCCAATAAATTTGTTCACGCGCGCGTATCGGGATTAGAAGACAAAGTTCTCTACGAATTCGACCTACGGCTTCTAATTATGGAGCACCCTCTAACTAATTGCGCGATCCGTTGTGGAATATTAGCTGCCGAGATACCGACTTTCCAATATCGTGCACAGAATTTGTAACTCGACCCCCTTGTGGCATCATCGGTTCCGTTCCGGTGAAAACTTTCCTTAATTACGATCAGTAAACAATATCCACGTTTTACTACCCCTCACTAACGTCGATACTCGATATACGTAGTATCAAAATATGCGTACCTATAATACGAAAGTAAATAATTATAATTTCTTTAATCAGTTCGTAATAATTGAGAAGTTTTAATTCGCTGAACTCTTCGGCTCGCATATAAACTTGAGTGAACGCAACCGTGGGAGTGTTTAGTTGCTCGACGCGTCGCACGACGTATTTAAACTGTACGTCTATCACCGTCAAAACGGATCGAATTGCGCAAACACGGCTCAACACGATTAATTAATTATTGTAGCGGCCGATCGAAACGCGGGAGTAAATACCTGGCCGATGAATGCTCCTTCCAAGATACTACAACTCGATAGGCCGACTGTGTGTTTAGAGCCGCGGATAATTATCGCGTTACGCGTGCCGCCGAGGCGCAAGGGCTGTAACTTCCGGTGATGGATCGTTTAATCCGATCAGACGCTCGGTTGGTAGTCGTTCCGTGTGAAGTCGGTGAAATGAATCGCCGATAGGAATCCATTAGCATACGACCCCGTTCGCGGTCGGTTTCGCATCGAGGATCAAACATATATTTTTACTAATAACCGGGAATCAATATTCCCGTGAAAATTACGAACACTTTTTGCCACGTTTTCTAAGCAGATTTTTTTGCTCGTCGAACGCTTTGACATTTCAGTCCGGCGCAATTACGATCTATAGATCTTTGACGCTACCAATCCCAATGGTCGGATTCGTCCTCATTAGCCGTAAGAGGTGTTATTACGTTCAATAAGTCGGGCGCGGCGTATCGAATTTCACCGGCCTTCGACATTCAGTCCCAGGCGTCCAAACTTCGTTCGCGTCGAGTTCCAGACTTTCGCAGTTTTCAGTATCGGTTTTCACATAATAAATCTACTATTTGTCGAACCTCGAGGGATCCGACGCCCATCAATTAGGTAGTACATTTACTGCGAGAGTTCTTACCCAGGCTTGACATTGATGTTCCATCTTGCCTACGTCTTAGGGTGCAACCATCCTTTAACAATAAATCTACCGACGTTTCTTGCGTTTATACCCGAATGCAAAATAATTCCTGCTATCAAATGAATTAATGAATATACAATTTTCATAAAATAATACACACTTATTTTTATATAATTTGAATCATAAATTTGAATGAAGAATGGTAGATTTTGTCCATCGTCTTGCATTACTTCGTTAATTCCGTTTGGAGACTAAATTTCTTTTTTTAAAAGAGGGAATGAAGGATAAAACGTTCAAGAGGATTACAGACGAGATTCTCTCGTATCAGTATTCCTCTAAACCGTTTTATAGAATAAATGTATATAATTGATTATATTAAATTTAATTACTACAAAATTCATCAATTTCAAAATTATCAAACTATAAAAAATTATCAATAATTTCATACAACATACAATAATTATCACATGAGAATATTCGGAAAATATTAGAGGAAAAATTCTTCGAGTGCGAAGGGATAATTCAGATCGATAATGGGTTGCTCGTAAACAGCCGGAAATCAGTACTGAGCCGATGCATTTAAGCCGGAAACGATCGGGCATTAACCGGGTACTCGCTTCTTGAGGAGACGTATTTTTATTGTCTCATCAGCTGTATTCAAATTGCCCCTCCGGGCTCCGTTACCAAGGTGGCGTCAGACCGGAAATGCATGCAAATAGCACGCGGTGGGAGCCAGCGGAGATCTCGTCGCTGGGACCAATTATCCGGCCCCGTTTAACGATCCATTCGCATAATCGTTCGAATGATTTAACGGCGACGATTATTAGCACGCAGCGACCCCCCGCTGCCGGTTGTTCGTCGCCGTACCGGAAGTAGAGTTATTGCCGCTCCTGGACGCGATAATGCGTCGACTACTGATAGACACGCGTACCGATGTCCATTGAAACTGATTCATGGGGCGGACGCGACCAGCCCCATGGTCAACTACGCGTGCTGATCGTCGCAATAATTTTTACATCAATCTCACCACATTTCGTTCCTAATTATAAAAACGCTTGTTACTTTTTTTTTGTCCCGTGAAATTCTCTGCTGAGAGCAAACATCATAAATTTTTATCTACTTCCATTAGCGAACTTCTGTACAAATAAATCTACGGAGTGAGAATGTACTCTGTCAACGTGCAAATGGTGAATTAATTATGGCGAGACCACTTCACGTTTTAAAAGGGAATTTATGAAACATTTTTTTCCCGCGCTTCTCATTTTCTGCGATCATCACGAGAATTTTTTTCCGCCTCTTTACTCCGTCGTAAGAACCGACGGGACGATTTCAGATCGACCGGGCTCCCTTTAAGTACGAAGGCTACCGAAGAAAAGGGAAGGAACAGCGATCGTCGGCGTCCCGTCGGTTTCCGGTTAGGGTCTCGGTTCGATCGGTACCGTGTAAAAATGGCGGATAGCGAGAGGGAGAGGAGTCGGGACGGGTAGCACGCGCATTGTGCACGACCTCGGGTTCATCGCGGCCGGCTGAAACAAAAGTTCCGTGCACGGGAGGCCTCTGTTCGTACGCCCGCTCGCTCGAGGGAATAGCTTTTCCGGTGAAGCGTCGGTGAGATTCCCGTGCAGACGCGGCGCGGGGGCGGCGCCGAAATTGCAACCGGTGACTCCGCTCCTACGTCCTGCCGCCGCCTCATCCTATTTTACCCCGTTCCCTTTATCCGCTGCTCTCCGTTTTTTTCAAAGATTCTCTCGCCCTTTGCCGTGTTCGGTTTTTACATCCATAGTAACACGTGGTAAAACGGAACCAAGAAGGTTTTGTAGTTTTGACGCGACGGAAAATGTCAGGTTAAACTTCGCCAATTTACTTGCTCACTATCAAAAAAATATTCGTTTTACCCCTTTGCGCTCGAAGAATTTTGTCGAAAAATATTTCGTGAATTTCTTACATTCAAATTAATGTATTAGAATTGTTAATGATTACCTGTGTAACAATTATTATATAAAACAGATGGTGACCTGTCGAGTGCAAAAGGTTAAATCTTCACTGAAATTATTTTATCGAACAATTAATACAAGCCTATTTAAGAGTTTGCGTTTCAATAAAATTGAACATATACGTGTTGGATACTAAAGTGTATCTACAACCCATACTAAAATAGTAACAATTATTAATTGCTGGATAATATAAAAATGTACATATTAGAACAATCTTAAGTGTGGTGAACACTGGACTTAGGCCACTTTCAAAATAAGCGACTCATATATCGAATTTTTAATTGTTTTTGTAGTTCCATTTAATTTTTGACTCAATGGCAATGAGAGAAAAGGTAAAAGGGTGAAACTAGGGATCCACGTTTTGCAGGTTTTTTTCCCAAGATACGGCGGGCATAAATCTCGCGGGGTGTTACGTGACGAACAATTTTTTTCTTTATTTCCTCCCGTTCCGCTATTTTTTCCGCCGCAAGAACGCGGCGCGAAACGGAAGTCGCGCGAGAAGCGTCGTTCCATGAATTATGACGCCCGATATCTCGAGTTCGGGGTGGGAAAATGTTCGAGTTCCCTTCAGGACCTGGGAAAAATTCGCCGGATCCTCGGGTGCGATCAAAAAGTTCCGTGAGTCCAGACGGTGGACGAGAATTTTCAACGGAAATGGGAATATCGCGAGGGTTCGTAAAACGAGCAGCTAAAAGGTTTTGTAAATGGCGTTCGCAGAGACATTTTCGAGCGTTATTCACGTTCACCTCTCGGTTTTCTATAAATAATATTCAATTTACGTACGTTTATTTGTTTTACGTATGTTTATTTGTCGGGGCGGGGAAATGGTATTTGCCCCGATTCTAAATTCGTCCGTTCGATGAGAACGCGATACGATTATATAGGAATTGAGATCTAATTGCTTTCCCAATTTTGAATGGAAAATGGAAATGTTTCTCCTTTGTGAGTCCACCGCGCTTGTGAAATGTATGCTGAAAATTATAAAGTAGAATCTACTCTAGAAATTCCGGGACCACTTAGCGTCGTCTGTAGCTGAACTCGTCGGAACCGAAGTATCCATTAGAATATTTTACTAACTATAGAGCGGAGACTATTAATTCGCGTAACAGGTAATAGAATTTCATAGGAGAAACTTCGTCCCCGGTTAAATTAAGTCCCTTTATGACAGCGACCGTAATTTTGTTTTTCCTACTACAGGCACCGAAATTGCGCCCGGAAATTTCTCAAAGATCATCGC
>SHCU01000106.1:297384-308459 GCA_004307685.1 Ceratina australensis
AGACTTCGTGTTGCGGTGAGACCGAATGATTAATTTAATTGTATGGGGTAATCGTGGTAAGGGTTCCGAGTTATTCAAGCTGTTAGTTAGGCTGAGGTATTTCAATCAATATAACTAGTTACTCTGTATTAAATTCAGGGAAGCAACTAGCTTACCGCAGAGATTAATCCGGGATCTTGCGAGGCTGTTCGCGGTGCTGAATGGATCTTATGATACGAATACAGAGATGTCCGTCATTCTCGGGATATCAGACTTCGTGCACGTGAAAATTCGTTCCTTGTTCTAATAAACACTTCCTTTTTTTCTTATGAAATATTTATCAGTTATCTCCTTGAGACACAGTCGTAATCATTTCGTCGAACAATGTTTCTCGAGCGTGCAGACGTTTTGAGTCGAAGAGCTCCTCGAATGTTGTGCGACGCCCCGAAACACGCCCGGAGCGTAAACCAAACAGTGATACGTCGACTGGTAACGATACCCCTGGTACATTGTACTAACCTGGCATCGAATAATATTTGAACGTAGCCGAAGGTGAGCTAGGGGGAGTTCTATACACGGCCGATGTCTGCGCAAACACTGTCAACGTGAATCGATTAACCTGTTTTGCTTGTTTCTTCTTTCCGTAATTTCAAACAGTGATAAGCTACTTTTATTATACCAATTTCGCTTTATTCGTTATTACAATTCTGTTTCCGTGCAGTTAAATTACATTTCGTAAAAGACTTCGTGTTGCGGTGAGACCGAATGATTAATTTAATTGTATGGGGTAATCGTGGTAAGGGTTCCGAGTTATTCAAGCTGTTAGTTAGGCTGAGGTATTTCAATCAATATAACTAGTTACTCTGTATTAAATTCAGGGAAGCAACTAGCTTACCGCAGAGATTAATCCGGGATCTTGCGAGGCTGTTCGCGGTGCTGAATGGATCTTATGATACGAATACAGAGATGTCCGTCATTCTCGGGATATCAGACTTCGTGCACGTGAAAATTCGTTCCTTGTTCTAATAAACACTTCCTTTTTTTCTTATGAAATATTTATCAGTTATCTCCTTGAGACACAGGATTTCAGATAAAAAATAGACTATTGTTGCACAGGAATTTTACCCGATTTTTAAATTGATATATTTTTATTAATAAATGTGTTACATATGACATTTATTAAATTAAGATTATGTGTATATATGGTCTAAGCATCTTTCAAGAAATGGTCAACATCAAGCTAGTCTATATAGACATCTATTTGTTAAGTGTAATGATTAGGGTAATTAAATTAGGAATGCCGGTATGTGGCTACGCAATTATGGTCCGGCAGATAACCCTCGCTAATCAAATTAGAGATTAATATATAACCCTATAATTAGAGATCGCCGGATAACGTTTGCTAATCAAATTGTAAATTAATAAACGTGGCGAAATCAATTTTAACGAATCCCACTGTTTATTAATAAAAGATTCGAAATATCTGAAAACCGCGTTACCTCCCATTTAATTGCAATCGCGTACGCTGTTGGACTGTTAACTAAAACTCGATCACCGTCGCATCGATTACGATCATAGATAGTATACAGAATTACCGTGAAACTAAATTTCGGAACGGGTCGCGACGCAGGAGTTGGACAGAAAAACGCGTTTTAATTGCGGTTAATTAATATAATCCCCCGGCTGCCTCGCATTTTGCATTTTGCGAGCTATTAATTTCCCCGGGTGGGAACGCGAGCGACGAAGTATTCGTTTATTAAATTAACCCATCGTAACGAACTTGGCCTCTGCTATAAAAATCCGACTACCTAGGCGCGATCGGCTATTATTTTATAATTAAATCCGCCCACGCCAACAGTGTGTGTAAACATGCGTGTGACGCGGCGCGATTTCAATGTTTGTAAATGAAAAATGAAAAGAGAGTATACAATTTTTACGGAGTAATTAAATGAATATAGAATATTACGAAACGATGTAAATAATAGATTTAGTACAGAGTAGTTAAACGAAATACAAAATATCCTGCAATGCAGATATTATTTCGATTTACTAATTGAAAAGGATCAACACTTATCCTTTTCAATGCCAGCAGGCTAACTAATCTAACTACGTCAAATAGAAATCTGTATGTTTTGTATTCAAACAATTATGTGTGTATTTTGGACTAATTATTATCGGTTACCCTTGAATCTGAACACGTTCCGTGCCACGGCAATTTTTGAAGATTTTCGTTCCGCGTGGGGCGCCGACGTAGAAATAAATCGGAATCGAACACAAGTCCTTAGCGAGCAAGAGAAACAGGATGAAAAATATAGTACGCGCACGTTAGTTAGTTTTGTTGTATAATACGTATGAGAGCGAAGAGACGCGCCGTCGAATTTTCATCTAATAACAGGATTCGCGTCGGAATATATACAGCTCGTTTCGTTTCGAAACGAGCCGGCGCTGTTACTAACGAAGGATCGGGAAAGGTAATTAACACAAAGCTTCTTATTCTCGGAAGTTTCCGTCCTTAAGCGCGACGCGACGCGATGCCACGCGGAGGGAACTTTATTCGCCTGATACAGACACGTTTATAAACCGTATTAACTGCGTTAATTGGAGTTACGCCGCCCCCGTCCCCGTCGGTATCACGGCGGCGAGATAAATCAGGATCGTTTAAAGAAAATGATCGGGGACAATAACGAGCCCAGAGATCTCGTACGGTAGAGCGACGGTGGACATTTTATAAAATTGCGGGGGAAGTTTAGCATTCATTATATTATAAAGTTTCCTGATAAAGTAGAACGCGAATTAATAGGGTTTTAGGGCTGAACGTGTTAAATTATAGGGAGCTTAAATTGGTTCGCCGTGGGACGGGGGGACCGGGGCACCGGGAATTTTTAACAGTTCCCAAATTAATGCCGAAACTTCGGACACGCTATACTACACAACTCCTGGATATTGATTAGCGATATTTCAGGCAACTACCACCACCGCCGCTGCCCGGTCTGCTACTTTTCCCCGGTTCTTACCGGGCTAATTCTACCTCCCGGTTATTGCGAGAAGTGCAGCATAAATCCGTTCGGGGCTGGGGAAAAAACTTCCGCGGGGTACATCGTCTCGGCGGGCGCTAATTATCCTTAGAAAAGAAACGAAAACGTTTATCCTCGGTAACAGCGCGGGGGCGCGAGGAATTCGGTGTCCCGGGGCCGGGGAAAGAAATCGCCGAGCATAAATTCAGCCGTTCTTATCCGCACCCTTATCAAGCACCGGCTCCGCGGAGTTACTTTCGAACCCACCGAAGAGTACCCGGAGCCAAAGAAGCGCCGCGCCGAGTGATTAACATAAGGTTCTTAACTCTCGAAACTTCCTGGCCCGAGTGATAGCGATTCGAAGGGGGTGCGCCGGGTGGGGAGGCTAGACCAGTTGGATTTATTCCCCGCTCTCGTTGTTCGTGACGTAAATACCGTATCCGTGGATTAAAGTGCGCGACGAGCCGCTGATTCGATCCCTCGATAATTGAATCTCAACCTCTTCAGATATTTTATAACGGTTTCACTTCAACTCACCCTTCGTCCATTCATCCCTGTATGATTCTCGTTTATACGGTGAAAGTTTTTCACTTTCCCCTACATCGACTCTGTACCTTTCCATGTTATCCTAGGGTTATCCTATTTTCATTTCTTACGATAACGCGGTAATGTAACACGAACGATCGTCCGCGAGATACTTTTCGCGCAATTTGCTCGAATCGGCTAGTAAAGGAAGCGTCGTGCGGAAGCATGAAGTAAGTTAAATGGGAATCGTTTAGCCATAAAGAGGAGATTTATTGAAGTTCGATGGGATATTAGCCGACGGTAAGGGTGATTGCGAGAGCCCGAGTCCCGCCGGGAGGGAGGGGAGAATTAATGGACAAAAATCGATGGCCGACACATTTTCGATGGGCTCGCAACGAAATAAAAGGACACGGCCGACCGGTTGCGGGACCGGCGAGAGGGGGGAACGAACACGGTGAACAAGGGGATGGTGAAATTAAAACTAGAAAGTAATTTCGTAGCGTATCGGACCGGTCGGTCGGTCGGCTGCTGCTCGGTCCTGTTTTCGATAATTCGGCCGTTACGGACGATCGAAATTAGGATTTATTTGACGGGGCCGATAATGCGACGCGGAAAAAGAACGCGAGCCGGGCTGATTAACATTCCGACCGTGAAGGTAATAACGGGCGGCCGGCCGAGCGACAAACGTGTTCAATTAGCCGCGTATCAAATCAAAAACGCGTCACGCCGTTTGACGAATGGGAACAAGCGTTTTGACGCCGATACACATACATATAACTCTGACGATTCGGTTTTCCCCCTCGTATCTCTTCCCGCGGGGTTATGAATCAGCCCGCGCGTATCTAAAATTAAGATAAGCTTTATTCGATAAAATTATTCCCGTCAAACCGAAGCGCGGACACGCGGCGTTATAATTAAAATTGTGACATCGCCCCGAGAAATATTCATGCCGCATAGGCAATTCGAATTATGCCGCAGAAATAATTCTAAAAACGTATCGATCGTTCGCCGGTAATGCGTTCACCCCTGGCGAATTGGATACTCATTTTAACGCGTAAACATTTATGCTGCAAAAAATAAAATCGTACGGCAATTAGCCGGGATTTTATCTTCTTGCTCGCGATGTTTTTTACCGAGAGCTACGACCGCGTGAAATAGCGGGAGGGAACGTGATCGGCGATCCGATGATCGTCATAAGAACGTCAATAAATTTGCGAAATCGATCGACCGTACGGTACGTACGTGCGCGGCATCGTCGCCACTTTTCTCCCGTCGATTATTTAAATAATGCCGGATGCTTCCTTCAATGGGAAATTCATGCTATATATATCGTATCGTAATATATTTGAAAAGACGAAGAACTGTTCATCGATTGAAATGGGTACAAACTTGGGTACACAGCCTGATGAATACAAATTAACCGGGCGTTCCCCGTGAAAAGGTGGACGCGAGGAAGTAAAGAAAAAAAAAGAAAAGCGAGGGAGCAAGAACCGCGTCCGAACCCTGAGCAACGATGTAGGCAGATTGAAAAACAAGACGATGGGGTGGGTTCTAACGGAGCGGACAAGAAGAGTAGGGAAGCCGAGAGGGTGACAGGGTCAAATTAAGAGGGTGGAAACCGGCGGCGTCGAGTGTCTTGCTGGCTCGGGTTCGAGTAATTGCCGCGGCCCAGTTTCCGACACGAAGAAATCAATCAACCGGACGACGACTCCGCTCTTACGTAATTGTTAGGCCTGTAAATGAATTCGGCAGTTTCCAGCTTTTGTTATCAGAATACCTTCGTTGCAATGCAATTAAGAAACTGATCGAAGAATACGATGACGTATAATATTTATTTTATTTAACTCGAACAGCGGAAAAACTTGCATCCGGGGATAACATTTCTTATAAGAGATCTTAATAAAAAACGAGTTACTACATCTTTCGCTATCGGAATACCTTCCTTGCTGTACAATTAAGAAATTGATCGAAGAAGACGATAACGTATAATATTTATTTTATTTAATTTGAAGAGCGGAAAAAATTGCATCCGTTTACCGGGGATAACATTTCTTGTAAGAGACGTTAATAAAAAACGAATTACTATCTATCCGCGAAGTAATCCTACGTGGTTGGTTGGTCAAAGAGATCTCGGGTACACGGACAATAAATTTCATAAAGAGAATATTGTTCCCCTAATTTCAGGACTAAGTGGCCAGCCGTGAAATGAATTTCCTCCAGTTTTGAATTTAATCGGGCAACTTCGCCGGGCGATAACGCACGCAGAGGTCCGATTACCGTCTGTCCTTTGTAAACTTTTTAATTATTTGCTTTCCGCTTCATTTTCCGCTGCGCCGTACACCGTTTATTACCTGACGGTACAAAATAGTAGGAAAAATCGATCGGACAGAATTTTCTAACTAAATATAGACGTCAAAGTAATCGCCCCGTGTTTGATTTAATTAATATTAATGTACGACACATTTCCCACTTCGGTACAGCAGGAAACATTTCCTTCGGACACGACTCGAGCTTCTCGGCGAATCGTTAGCGATCGCGTTCCTCCAATTAAAAACGGCGCCGGATACAGCAAAGCGGAGCGAGTTTTCTATCGCGCGACGAACGAGAAAAAACGACGCGAGACAAAAGCGATGTTTCGCGCAGGCTACGAGTGTTCCTGAATATTCATCGCGACATTAATTAACGGGCATCGTAGCGAGGCACCGCGCCACACCCCCGCGATCGCATGAAAATGTATAATATTAAGAAACAATCGGAAAAAAGGCGTTCCGAACGTAGCGCCGTAGAAACGCCGCCGTGTCAGAAGAATTATTCATAAGGATATTGTTTGTGACAATCGATCCTAGTCCCGAGGAACATCGCGTAACCAGAAAGCGAAATTTCCATCGCCAAATGCGAAGCCCCTCCGGCCTGTTCGAAATCCTAGCATGAATAAAATTGTTACGCTGATAATAAAAAATTCTCGGTACACGTTATCGTCACGTTGCTGGAATAAAAGAACTTCGATTCAAATTCTAACGTGACGCTACTAATATTTCTAATTATACTGTAATTATTATTTTATTTATTTATTTTTACTCCGTCCCTTTCCGGTTTGGAGGGCTCCCGGTTGCATCATTCAACATAGTAACAATACGTACATCGTACATAATCATAGCATACCTTATACTAATCTTCCGTACGTAAGCAATATCTAAATACATAAACAAATTTTTATCTTTTTAACAAAATGAAATAAAATAATCAACGCCAAATCATCTCTCACTAACTTATTTCTTTTCCTTTTCTTTCTCTGCTTCTTTTTCTTTCGCCTCCTACTAATTTTTCTTAAAATCTCTATTTCCAATTTCATAAAAATTATTAATAACAATTTCTCTGATTTTATTCGTGATATTAATCTTAGTAGTGGATCACGGAAGAAGTGAAGCGACAATGACAGATGGAAAGCAGCAACGAGAGGGTTGCATCCCATGCGTCTTTCAATTCTCTGGCAATTATCAAGTCAGGATTTCGTTAAGGAACCGACTAGTCCGATGGAAATTGTGGCTTGGATACGCGGTACCGGGTATTGTGATTACGTATTCCGGCCATTAACCGAACCAGGATCCGATCGTACCGATTATCCAAGCGCGGTCGATGAATTATTAAACCGGGGAAAAGCGGTTTTCCTTCCCTCGCGATTCCCCACGCACTACTCGTGTCTTCGCAGACCTTTCGAAAAATCAATCCAATCGTACGGGTGGAGATCGTAAATTAAACTGATGGCCACCACATTTCTCTTCGTTCTTACCAGCGTTTAGTTATTCCTCGGTGTCAAAAGCGCGGAACGAGCTGGTTAAAATTCATAAGAGGTAAACGAGGATTGCTACCATGATTTTTCAATCGTTTTACCTCTTACCTTAACCCTTCGCACTCGAAGAATTTCTCCACAAATATGTGGGGAATTTACACGCAAATTAATGTATTAAAATTATTCATTCCTTTCAACAATTTTTTAATTAATAATCAAGTGCACAGGGTTAATCAATTAGATTTTTTATTGATATTATAATACGACAACTGAGGTGAAAATATACTGGAAATTCTATACGATCTACTCGAGGTAGCAACTATTTATTTAATGCAAGTAACTAAAAGGCAGATAATATATGCACTATAAACAGTGCGGTAAATGATTTTTTTCTTCGTGCTCAACGCATTAATTAACTCGGCTCGATATTTGCGAAACGTTACCGGCGCAAATAATTACCGGGCTGCAATCGCGTGGGCCGAATTATTATTAATCAACGCGTTAATAAAAACTGACTAATTAATTCGCCGGCCAATTTTAATTAATCCCTTAATTAAACCTAATAAGCGGTCTCGTCGAGCGGCCGAATTATACTCTGTCCAATTAACAGTTAAAATATTCCCGCCGGTGGTTCCCCCGCGAGAAAGAGAGAGAGAGAACGGGGCTACCGATTTTTATTTACAAGTGCCGAGCAGCGGTTCAATTATACCGCAATTTATGGAAACAGGCATAAACGGAACGGCACGTCGAAGACTAATTACACAAAGTATTCGACGCGGAATCACATTAAGGCGGAGAGTCCGCCTGCGTCGCGGGGTTGATGGTAGCGGGCCGGGAGGCGTCTTAAGAAAATCTCGAGTAATCTTCCCATTAAGGGAACAGCCGCCTTCTCCCAGCGCGCGGTTCCAACAAATTCAATCGCTGTAATGCGACGTTGCTTCTTTGTATCGAGGGAGAAGTAAATGCCCTCCTTTGTTTTGTCCTCCCTTACTCCTTCTTTTTTCTCATGAGCACGGAATATTCCCTCGGACCGTAGATGTCTCGGGGACTTTTACTCGACGGCGGAAGATTACCGGGCGCGTCGTACGGTGAGCGAGTGAACTGTGAAAATTCGACTAATTGAATAGTTAGAGGAACATTTCCTAAGAGGATTCTTTGAAGTATTCTCTACTCGAGGGTCTACAAACACAATTGGACGTTATTGCTTAAAACGTAGCACGGCGATGAACGTAGTCGCGGGATTTTTATTTAAGCGTTTCAGAATACTGTAATTGTAATGGTATTTTGTTTAAGACGTGATATATAAATGAGAGATTTTAGTATGTGGAGAAGTACGTAAGGTAGTGGACCGAGTCTCTTCGTCGGCTTACCAAACGATGGTACATTTTCCGATCTGGACAAGGCAATCATTTTTGTTGTAAATACTCAAATCACATCCTAATTCAATAATTGGAACAATATTCATGACATTGATATTCGTTCAGAAATAAATTTTTAAAGTTGTTATATAGTAGCACCAGTTTTCGATGGGTAGAAAAATGTGAGTTGAAAAATTTACCATTTTTTATTTTCGCAAATTGATAAAACAATGGATTTATTGGTTTTTAAATTATTCATTTTGAACAGGTGGCTTTATGTAATCGAGTGCAATATAAAATAATTGCATGCATTGATGTTTAATGTTTAAATAATTGTGTACAATTAATTTAAATTGATATTAAAACCGAATCCATCGAAATCTGGGTCCACTATCTTACTTTCAGCCTGATGTCAGAAACGTGTTATTAAATTCACATGAAATTAGAAATTTGACGGAAGATGACGTTTGATCACTGACACGCAATAACGGATTAATTTCGAGTTCTCTGACCGTCTGGCCCCGCGGAAAGCCAACAACCTGTAGATGCCTGTTTTCCGTCGCGACTGCCCGGGCTCTTCTGTAATCCTATCACGTCCACGGGAACCGCGAATGCGCGTCGCGGATAAAGCCGACCTTCCGAAGGTCGGGTTAACTAGAAGACACCAGGGCACGTGTTGAATAGTGTCTCGATGGATAAGAATACATGTAAAGAAAAATGCAGCAAATCTTTCAAACAGATTTTATTAACCCTTTGAGTGAATATTCACGGCCACATGATTGCTGTCGACGGAATACTCTTTCCCAGTGCTGAACTCTGTTGATTAACTATTCAAGACGCAAATGAATTATATAAATTGTAGTAACCCCTTTGCACGAGATTAAATGATTGAAGAGCGTTATTTTTTAGTTTATTAATTACTTATTATGAATATTAGTATTTACAATGTCGTCGTATAAAATAAAATAAATGAAATAAAACGTTTATAAAGACATATATTTACACTGGATTAAATAATTAATATAATTGAGTAAATAACAGAGCGAATCTTTAGCGAATAGTCTTTAATAGACTTTGGTTTTGCTTCTCTTATGTCTTGTCTCGACCACTGCATAGGACCGAATGCCTTCTTGACATCTGCAGGGTGTAATCTGAGGTCCCCTGCGCTTTTGCCAGGGTTGATATGTTTAGGGCACAGCACTGGCCCTACGGTGTTCTCCCCGAAAAAATTAGCTTCACCGTTCTATTCGAGAATTTTTATTCCAAAATGTCTCCACGACAATAAAGTAGAATTTGACAAAACGCATATATACGCCTGTAGCGGTCAAAGGGTTAAAAACCCAATCGAATTTCTTAATTTCCAGTCTAGGGATTTGCGGCGGACGTAAATCTGTAGAAATGACTTGGGCAGGGAAAATTGAAGGTGCAGAGGTTTCCTTTGTGTTGGCCAGGGCAGAATAAATATTTCGCGCGCTGCGCCCTTCTTATTTATTACTCTCGTCGGATTGCAACCCCGGGCGTAATACGAAACTCGTGTAAATCTATCGGTACTTCGAAAACGGAACGACCCCGTTACGGCGGATCGATATTATGTAAAGAAAAAGTATCCATCACACAGACTCCGCGGCAATAATGCGTCCGGGGGGGCCGCGGCCAATCAGGTGTTTTCCCCAGCAGGAAATCGCGTTCTTGGTTATCCGAGGAAGGAAAACCGGAGTCGAGGAGGTGGTAGGTGGTGCGCTGCATCTACCCGGTATGCCTCGTACATCATATCACGTCGTACGCGTAAGTATTATATGTACGTAGGCGGTTCGATACCCGAAGTTCTCTGCCGGGGGCCGACGAATCGACGGCAACCACCTCGCATCCGGTAAATACGCGATATATATGCAAAGTATGTATCCGGCGAAAATACCGTAGCGAGCTAACGATCCGTTAGCGGGGGAATTTTAAAACCGTGTCCCGCTCGGCGAACGCCCAGCGGGGAAAATATCGGAAAGCTATAGGGGAATTTCAGCGCTCGTGTGCGTGCATCCGGAATCTGGGCCGGGGCGACCCGTTCGCGGATTACCAGAGAATTTGTGTGCGCGTGTACGGTGATAACGGTATCCGGAATAAATTATTATCCGAAACTTCTTGTTGCGTTTCCATTAATAGCGCTTAAACATATTAGAAAAGAAAACCGTGGTAATGCGGGTAAATCGGGTGGAAATAAATCACGGTCTTAACCCTTTGACCGGTGCGTTGTCCGATGTTAAACGTGCGCCGTGGACTGGTCACTCTTTACAAAAATTCCTATGGGCTTTTTTAAAAGTTCAGCAGAATTTTCATTGCAGAGTATATTGATTGCAATTGAAATGAATTATGTAGCGACCTCGAGATCCTTAATAACCATTTATTTCATTAAGC
>SHCU01000107.1:103414-124089 GCA_004307685.1 Ceratina australensis
TTGCTCTTGAGCCTAAAGCTGTGAGGCAGAGGGACCTTTTGAAACAGTATTACTTTAAATGCGAATGTCAACCTTGTCAAGAGAACTGGCCACTGTTCTACAATTTGAAATCATTCAGAGTAAGTTATTTCATATATAAAGGGTTTACAAATTCTTTTATATAAAACGAATTCATTCGCAGAGCTTGGTGAAGAAGAAAGAGGATGAGTATAAGATTAATCAAGCATTACGGAAATTCAACTCATACGTTGATCTCGCGATGAAAGGAAATATATTAGACAAACATATAGTTGACGACTTGTTAAAAATGATTCAAGTATTATATGATTTGGTACCAATGCCCTGCGAAGAAATGTTGAACGTCGTGGAAACATTGAAACGAGTTTACGATCTAAATGGGAATAGATTTGATGTTCCTGAACTTTAAAGTTCGATCACCATTAGTTCACATTGAACTATAATTATTGCATGTGCCATCATATAATTAACGCGTGTATACGTGTATTTATATTTCTGTGGATATCTTATAAATGTCAAAACTGATTGAGAGAAACTATAAAATTGCAGTGAATGATACAAGAAGTGATGCAAATACATCAGATGATACATACAAATAAATTTGTAACCCATGTGTGTTTTAAATATATGTATATTTAATTAATAAAAAAGCAATTTACTTTTCTACTTTCTTCGACTTTGCAGATGCTTGGGCTTTCATTACCTTTACAACTATCTTCTGTTCTTCGATTAGAAAAGCCCGGACGATTCTATAAAGTAAAATTATAGGTAATCAACGAAACCAATGAACGTTGTCTATTATAGAAATGTAGAACGTACCGTTCTTTGACGCATTTGTGGCAGAGTACACCACCGTACACACGTTTGACCGTCTTCTTGCGCCTGCACATACGAGATCTTTCCATGGGTCTCGCCGGTTGGATGCCTCTCAGTTTATCTTTGCACTGACCGCATCTTGGGATCTTCTTCGGTTTCTTCAGATATTGATATACTAACTTTCCACCAGGAGTACGAACACTGTAGAATTACATGATCGTTGTAACACATATTCATGCACAATATATTCATAGGAAAAAATCACACAATTACTCGACGGAGGAATCGATCTAAAACATTTTCTTTGCACGATTGAAACGTGACGCGTCTACGAGCGAGCACACGTGTATCTCATGTGATCGAACTACAAAATCAAAACACGACTTCTGCCTGTCGAGAATTCGCGTTCGCGAGATCTTAGAAACGATTCACGGATAACAAAGAATATTAATAACGAAACGATGTTTCACGAGTAGCTGTTAGAAATATGGATAGAACTTACACTCGTCTCCTGTTGCTCTTTGTGTTGTATGACAACCGTCGTCGGTAGGTTAGTCGTTGCACCATTTTGGCTCTGCAATATAAATAGGTTCGTTAGGAGAAACCTTCTTCCAGATTACGACGCGCCGCATTTTTAAGAATCGTAGATCTCTAAACAGTCACAATATCGCGTACGCATACAACGATTAAAGCGATTAATTCGGATAAATAAAGATAGTATGGAACGAACCTTCTTGAGAAACCGAACGGGAAAGAAACCCTCTAGATCGGAAAACAGTTTACTCCATGCGACGGCGATACTGGCGCACTCCAGCGTTCCCTCGCTGAAGTACTTATCCGGAAGTTACACGCTATATACATTACAGATGCAGCCTTTTCGTTGGCGCGACGTTTTAAATGACTGCCTGGCCTCTTTTAACTCTTCATTACAGCTATAATTAATTTTAAATATAATTGCATTTGTATCAGATTTTTATATTCTGTAACTTGTTCAAGAGTGAAACAATAATTTTATTAAATATCTTACTGTTTAACGGCAGTGGAAGCTGCACCAAATTTAGAGGAGAGAGGATCGTTTCTTTTCTTCATGGATGAATAAGAAGGGAGAAGTTTTATCTGATGACGCGCGAAAATACGCGACGAAGCGCGCGCATGCGCATACCGAAATAATTAGTTCGTACTGTGCGCTGCTCCGCGTACGTTACGTACTTGTTTTAGTTATTACACCTTAATTAGTGTAAATTGTTTGTTACAAGTGTAGAAGTGAGAAAATAACGTGGACCGCCACTTTTTTACATCGTATAAGGTATATTATTTATTATATCTTATTTACATTCAACATCGTCTTGACAACACCATAGGAAAAATGTTTTTAGACACATTCCAAAATTTGTCGACATTAACTCTCTTATTGCATCTGTTGCGCTTTGTCGCATTGTTTTCATTTTGTTCGTTTTTTAATTATTTTTATACAATGAATCGAGGACACACGGTGGCTGATTCGCTGAACCCAATTGTGTAAAAACTCAGTTCGACGAGTATACATAAATTATGATGCGTGTACGTGATAGTAGATGAGCTATTTATAATATATACGGGACGGTACCTGTGTGCTTTGTCTTCTCGCGAATTTAATATATGTTTTTTATTTCTTATCATTTTTATTACTTTTTTTTATTTTTGTTTGCTTTTCGTTTTCGAAGCAGGTACTTTGACAAAGTTCGCTGTAAACAGATTTATAAAAAACGGCGATGGGGAAAAATGAAAAAAGGGAAACAATTATAAGAGAATTAAACAATGTGCACATAGGTCGCTTAAAAAACGCTTAACTAATCGATAATATAGCTGCTTAGAGACTCGACGATCGTTCATCTATGATGTTGTGCTCGGTCTTCTTCGCTTTCTCATTCTATCCTTTCATCTCATTTTTACAACGGCGGCGGGGTTTCGCGAAAACCCCGAAGTAAGGAAATAATGATTTATTCTCTATCCGTTTTCGTTTTCACGTCCCCCATTGGTACGATTCTAGTAAAGTAAATGGATATAATCTACCACGATTAGAACGTCCATCCTTCCTTTTCATTTTTTTTTTTAATTTAGTCAGATCTCTAAACAATAAATAAGGCTTTCATTGCTTTTAATAAATAGTAGTACAGAAGTGTTAATCGAGTAAAAAAAAAAAAAATAGTATTTAAGTAAAGGAGGAGAGATGGTCTTCAACGAATTTCTTAACTCGTTTTTACTCATCGCTGCGTTTCCTCGATAGAAAGGAGTAGTAATTATTACTTAACAAAAAATAAAAGAAGTCGTAACTAAAAATAATACAAAACGAAGATGAACAAATAAAGGGGAAAACGATAGGAGAAAGAAGCAACATAGAGCTCGCGTGAATCGTTTTCTACAATTTTGATTCGTATTACGCAATTATTTTTCCTATCGCTCTTCCTTCTCTCGGCAGTCTCGCATCTTAGATCCCCGTCTCTGAAGAAATGAAAAAAAAAAGAAAAAGTAAAAGCGCTCCGCGTATTGGCATCGGAGAAAGTCAGAGAGAGAGAGAGAGAGAGAGAGAGAGAGAGAAAGAGAGGGGAGAAAGAGATAGACAGACAGGCAGATAGAGAGGGAGAAAGAGAGAACGAAAATACGAGGACATGAAGTACGATCGAAAGCTTTGAAACTGTTCAAAGGCGTTGGCCGCTGGGATGGGGGGTTTTACTGCTAAATCAGGAAAAATGTGGGCAAGAAGTAGAAACAGAGGCGGTTACTCGAGAAAAAGAGACAGCTCTAGGCGTTCGAACGCGAAAGACTCGAGGTGAAATCGAAAAAGGTCTCTCTAATAAGATATTTCTTTTGTTTCTTTTACGCTCTAACTAATTATTCATCTGCTCGTTTTCGTGCCTACGATCGTGTAATATCGATAGAGATCTATGAAATCTAAATATTAATTCGCTGAAACTATCGACATTCTCAAAACTTCAGGTCGCACTCGCAGGTTTGTCGCTAGACACAAATAGTTACAGCTGAAACTTTCCTTTCTTTTTTTCATTGAAATCATTGCCCCCTTTTCGTTGACGCAGGAGTCCCCCCGGCTGTTGACGTATCTCGCCCCCCTTTCTTATTCAACCGCGGGCGAAAATTTCGGCGCTGCGCCGTCCTCTACGCCCTCGTTCACCTTTACCATCCGTTTAATCTTTTAATACGAACATTTAGGAAGATAGCTCTATCGATAATTAATATTTTCTGAAATTTTTTAACATTCTCTATATAAAAATCTGCATTTGCGTGTATTCACTTATTGCTTCGTAATCGTCGCCATTCTTGGTAGCTTCCCGATTCTCTTTCTCCCTTAAATGGCTGGCCATACGTAGGCCGAGCGAACGGTCGAGCAAACGAAACCAGTCGGATGACCCGTACATCAGCTTTTCACCATTTGCTCTTTTATCGATCGTTTGCTCGATCGTTCGCCGCGCTGACACAAGCCAGACATAACAGAGGCTCTCCGGAACCTTCCCTCGCATTTTCCGACAATGCAAATGGAACGACCTCGCGATTTAAGAATCTCTTAATCGAGAGGTTCGACGCGGCAACGGTTCTCCCTTCGCGGCGTCGAGCCTCGCCAACTATACCCCTAACGTAATTCGTTAAATTAAGAATAAAATTTGTCGCGTGGCTCGCCCGGGAAGCGTTCGAGTCCGCTCGTCGATCTACTCAAAACTCGGGCGTGTTTCTCCCGCGTGTATTGGAAGCAGTCTTTTTTTTTTTTTTTTTTTTTTTACAAAATCAGCGAGCGCGGATGCGACAAGATACAGACCATCCATCGCGACGAAAAACAACCCTTCTACCTCCTATCAACCGAATCTTAAATGTCCCGTTCCGTTCGTGTCTGGGTGTCTCTCGTGTACGGCCGCGAGCAGCGAGAAAAGCGATGAACGACACAACTTTTCTGGCTGCCTCCTCTCTCCGTCCACCGGAATCATGGACGTTGTATTTGCGATACGAAAAGAAGCAAGAGCCTCGAGAGCGCGGAGCTCTCAATTCTTTCTTTTTAGTACGCCTTGATATGTTCTCGATTTCCCGTCCCTTCAAACGTCTTTGCTCGCCGACCTCTCACGATCGTATAAATCTGTCTCGCGCAATATAATCTATTCTCACGTTCAATGCAAGATACACGATATATACGAGGATACCTTTTCCTTCTCCTTCGTCGACTGCGCCTTCCTTCCTCTCTCTCACGCAAAACTCATATTTTTATTTCCACCGTTCACGCACACTCTCTCTCGCTTGTCCTCACATTATTGGCACATGTTCCTTCTTCTCTCGTTTCCTCCTCCTCCCTCTTAATCGACAGGTACCCATACGATTCGCGTGTTACAACATACTTATTATAGATAACGCGAAGACAAGGATCGTATCTTCCACGTTTCTTCGTTCGTTTAAATCTTTGTCTCGCCGTTAACGTTCTTAAGTAGTAAATGTTCGTAAACGATGTTGGCTTTCAGTCTCACGCGTATTTTATAATCTGCTTACACTCCCCTCCGTTCGCAAAAGCGAGAGCTCTCTCTCTCTCTCTCTCTACGTGTGTGTATTCGATGTTGCCGTGTGTATTGAACTGTGTGCGAATCTCGTGTGTAAATAGTGTTTGTACATCGATTAAGCTTTACTTTTAATAATAAGAGCTACAAAATATTCGCGGCACGCGGGACGTAAAGTGTGGCTGTGTAGGCTCGCAATGGAGGCACGCTCGCCCTCCGCCACTCTATGCCGAAATACTTTAAAAATGTACTCGGGCCTCGTGCCCTCCTCGTTTCTCTTTCATTGATCAGTCGTTGCTCGAAGGTTTATTCGCATAGAGCCGGGGAAAAGAGGCGCAGCGCGCGGGGTTTGTTAATCATTTTTCGTTTCTTTTTTAGGCCGTCTACTTGTGTTCGTGCAATGGTCTGTATCGCGGTGACGATTTAGGGGGGGTGGGTTCGAATCGTTGTCGCTAAACCTGATCACCGTTCGATCGTCGTCGAGGGATACAAGGAGTTAGGAACACTGTAAAACAAGGGTGGCTTCGTCGATGGCAAGGAGTTCGGATCGTAAAACCGAAAAATAGCACGTGTGAGCAACGAATCCTGCTTGGCGATCGTTCGACTCGTCAAGGAATGATCTCGGTCAATCCTAACGGGTCAAACGGAAGTCGAGCGAGACGTTTAGGCAGCCTCGACGGTGAACAGGTCTCGAGTGAGTTCGGGCGTAGGATAGGACTCGTCGGGGCTTTTGTACACGCGAATTCGATATACGGCAGTGATTATACAGTGGCAGTTCCGGTGTCTCTCTTTTCTTTTTAAGAGAACGATACTTCTAGGAAGAGAAAGACAAAAAGTCAGTCGCGTGAGTTTGCATGGATCCCGTCGTCGCGAGCTTGTTCAGTCGAAAGTCGTAGCGACGACGATAAAATTCGATGTGTCGTCGTTTGCAGAGTCGAGGTTTCTTGCGCTGGAATGTCTGCGATATGCGGCTGGCTGGTTTCCCCGAGGCCGAGCCCTACTCGCGGGGAATATACACGCGTTACATGTATGTATACTTTCTTAAGAAACGCCTGACTAGGATGTCGCCAATTCGGGGTACAGGTTTAGCCTTTCGGGGAGGCGACCGTCGCGAAATGCTCCTCGAACGGACGATCCGTCAGATCGATGGTGTATCGAGTCCTGCGTCGACCGATGCCGCCGTGACGATCCGATCGCGCGGAACGCGTCGGCACCGATCGGCCTCGAGATTAAACGAGAAACCCTTGCGAGGTGGCGGACATCTGCGCCCGTAGCGCGGTCACGCTGTTCATTATCTTCTTCTGATGACCGACGAGCGTGACCCCGAGCGCCGTCAACTCCTGAACGGTGACACGTGCCGCCGCTTCGAGGGTGATCACCCCCGACCTCTCGAAGCTCTCCGCGTACCGTGACATCTTGATGGAAGCCAGCCACTCGCTGACCGAGGTCAGCTGCGTCAAGTCCACCGCGTCCGGCGCCAGTGGATTGGTGCCCCTGTATCCAAAATCAAACGTTAGATCCGCGATTCGAACGAAGTCAGATTCGTCGGGGTATACTAGACGAGATTCAAAGACCTGGAATTCGTTCCGAGGCCTCTACGGGTTTGTCATCGGGTATCTAAATACGAGATTCGATCTGGAATCCCGGGTCAACGTTCTGACAGTTCGTTTAAATAATCATCAGATCGTAGATCTTTTGCCTCTGTCACTAAGACCGACCGTATCCTTGCAAACGAATTCTCTGCTATTACGAGAACCTACGATCTGACAATGAGTCACGTTGCAAGGGGGTTATAGCCCGAATAAAATCTAATGTTTGGATTGCTACGGATAAACTGTCAAAGAGTTGAAGCCGGAGCGGAAGAACGGAAGCTGGTCTAGCAGTGTGCTCGCACACGGTCGATCGTACGAGGAGATATACGGTTCCGTTTTTCCACGTCCGTGGCGTAGAGAGAGCGGTTTCAACTTCATTTCGGATTCTATTACTCAAGTACTTCTAGTAAGGAGGGATTAGCCGCTTCGATCGTCGCGTTTCGCTTTGATTATCGAAGCGGCTGCACGACGTACACTCGGACAACTGGTCTTAAATCGGTTCACACGGGAGCTATGTATGTACCAGATATATGTACAGATGAGAGAGACACGTTCGTCACTGGGAACATAAACAGTCTCAAAGGGTTCCACTTGTCGAATGTTCGATTCATGAATCTCTCAAGCGGGGACTCGGACTCTGGAACTTCGTGCTCGCAGAAGGTTCTCTCTCTCTCGCTCTCTCGCTCGAGTACGATGCATGAGCGCTGGCTATTTCGATAATAAAATCCTAAGTTAGAACGTTCTGCGAGCAAAAACGTAAAAGAGTTCGGGGGTAGTTATAAGGGGTCGAACGGAGTGTGAGTCGGGCCTCGTACTACTGATTTCTAGGAGAAGTAATTCCACTGATATAATTTACTCGATAGACTTTTACGGGTACGGGTGGATACGGTATAAAAAACTTTTAGGGTCTTAGCTTAAGAAAGAGGGGGTGGTTAGGGTGGGCTCGATAAAGTATCTTTATGTACACTTTGTCCGGTGCCCGATAACTTTTCACGACCGCGCCTGTGAATTCTTTTAACTCGTTTCGCGTGCAAGCAAAAAGCTCAGGCGGGATCGTGAAAATTCGAGCCGGTCCCTGGTTCCGTTGTCAATTGATACGGGCAGCACACACGGGTGCGTTATCGACGGTGACACCGACGGTGAGAGTTGCTAATGGCAATGGTATTAATGATAGCACTATATGAGAGTGTGATTACGTTGACGGTATATGAGTACATACAGAGTTGAGAGATCAGCTGGATGTATTACGTAGACGTGAATGGATAAATGGTGCGTACGAAGCAAGCAGTGCGATACGAACTAATAGGATTTACAAGCAGAGCAAATGCTGTCTACGTGGCAGCAATACTCGTGGTGATTCCAACGAAGCGAGCGGAGCAACAAGGCACGAGAGGAGGTGTAACGCATTTCGTGGATCTCACCCGCGATTAAGCCCCGGTAACGATGCTATTCAATGCGAGCTCGATCGGCGCTGCTACACACGTGTATATATCACTTTTGGTTTAATTTCAGGTAATCACATCGTCTTCCACCTGATCCCCGCGTCGTTTCCCCGTACGGTTACACGGAGCGCGTCTTCGCCTCCGGCTCCGATTGCTCCCCTCGCTCCGTCTCGGTACTTTCTTTACATTTTATCATTATTCATTTTGTCGACTGAAAGCTGTTCTTGATTTTTTACCTTTTCCTCAAATGCACGTTGGAGGATGTCGACGAGGCGGGGGGGGGGGGGGGTGGAGCACCCCTTTCCCTGATTCTGACAATTGTTAGCATTTGTTAGTGCAATGGAGGACACACACACCTCGGTGTGCGCTTTTGTATGCTGCGTGTGTGTAAATGCGTGTACGCGTTCTGTGTAACCCTGCGTGTCTGTGTCTGCGTGTACGTACATGTAACCTGCTGCTCTGATTTCGTTTGTCGAACGTGTAACGAGTTCCGTGTGACTGTTGCGAAGCTCGTTATATCGCGATTGTCGTAAACTCTAAGGTAATTAGCGCGCATCGATTCGATTTCCGCGAGCGTAACGCATCTCTCTATAAGCTGATTGTCCGTTTTGATTCTGTCTCTCTCTCTTTCTCTCGCGCAAAACTCTAACAATCATCCCCTTCTCCCACGCGGTACCCCGATTTATATTTTTCCTTCAATGGTGTGTCGCGACGCATTCCGCTAATAATTATCGACTTTTCTTTACCGAGATTTTATTTCCCATCGCTAAAACGTAAGAAGAGGCGCGACGCGTGTCGCGTTAATCGATTCCCGCCCGGCGGCGTGGAAACACAGCCGCCGGGCATAATAATATCAGTGCACGGTTCTTATTCCTGGTTGTACGGTACCTTTTTGTTCGTCCGACGTTTCTCATGGGTTTTCAAGTAGAAAAATACTATTCTAATCTGGTCGTACGGTTTTGCTCGCGATCGATTAAATGCTAATAAGTCTTTGCGGTTCCTTTTGTTGTTGCAGTAAAAGTCGACGACGTCAATAAATACTATATCGATAAATATATATATATATATATCCGCATTTTATATATATATTTACGTATACTCGTGTGAGATGTGTATTTATATATATATATATTACGTATATCAAGAATTAGAAAAACATCTGAAAGACTATGACAACACGTTCCCTCGCGGTTTTTAAAAAACCTCTTTAGCCCGTTCGTAAAATACCTCACCGTAGCTCGAGTCCATTTCTCTCTATAATATTGCTATTCGTTGGTTCGATTCGTCCACTAATAAATTCTCGTAACCTCTACGGAAAAACTGGAGGGTACATATACATATATATATATATGCTCTCATAAAATTTTCCATTTAAATCCCTCTAACTAGAACCATAAATATTCTCTATACGACTTCCACGTGGCAGCTAAGATCGATAAAACATCTATGGTAACGGGCCTCCCTTCGGAATATACGTTAGCCGCGATAAAGAAGAAGAAAGAAAAAAATGAGAAACAGCCCCCCTCATTTCCCAGGCCCGTTCTAATAATCGTATAAGATCGCCTCTCGTCGGATAATTAATCGACACGATAAAACTGGAAACCGTGAAAACCTTTTTCCGCTACGAAACGACTAATTCGCCTACTAGTTTTTCATTACGCACACCTAACTATTTACGCTCCCAACGAAGAGATACGATTTACCATCTAAAAAACGTTTTATTTAACGAGAACGATTCTCTAGAGAAGCGCGCAAAAAACGACCTACCGCGGTATCTATCCCGTTTATAGGAGGACGAGTGTCCCTCGCGAAATTTTATCGTCCCTGCCTCTCTCTCTCTCTCTCTCTCTCGGTTAAACCTCGTTCGTTTCCTCGAAAAAAATTGACGATCCCTGCGCGAACCTGTTGATCGGAGTTACGAGAGGTAACGAGAGCCAGGGACGCGTTTTCTACTCGGGTACTCGCCGATACATACCGACCGCTGGCTACTGGCTAACAATTTCGAAATTTGTCCCTACGTTCCTGCGCTAATCACACCGCGGACATCGACTCTGTCTCTCGGTCTCGTTCACGGTTAAAAATCGCCAATCGCGAGATCGACTGACCGTCGAGCGCGTGTCACGCTATGAAAATTGTATATAAGGTTTTAACCGAAATGGGTGAACGGCACCCAGTTCGGGTAGGTAAGCGGTGGTTGTTGTGGCAATGCGTGTGTCGCTGCGTGTGTGTGATAGTGTAAGCTACGGCCGGCTCCTGGTGGCATTACTGGAACGGCAATCGTCGACTGGGCTTGATGGCCGACTACGTCTACGAACGGGCCGGCGCCGCCCGTCGCCGCCGCCGCGGCTGGGATCGCAGCGGCTGCAGCAGCAGCCGCGGCCTGCGCCGCGTGGCTTGTGACATAGTACGGATTGTGTGCAGGTGGCCTCACGCTGTTGTTGTAGTTCGGTTGTTGAGTTGTTGTTGGTGGAGTTCGGTTGGTGCGTACAGATGGTAGTTGTCGCAGTTGCGTTCGGGGTTGCAGTTCGTAGTCGGGTACCAAAGACACCACAAAACCAAAACCACATAAGAATTAGCCCAGAAAAAAAGGGACGTCGTCTCGGCAGGAGATCAACTCGGCTTCTATCCGGGTTCAAGGAAGGAGCGAGGATGAGGGACACGAATTTACACGCGCGTGTGCCGTGACGAATGAAACGAATTTCGGCTAACGACGGACACTAGTTCCGACCGTCGGACGAAATTCATGGATCGTCACGTTCGACGAGGCGAGGAAAGGCGAGAGGTGAAATCAACGATAATCGATTGGTCCGCGGCGACAAACCGAGTGAATAGGTTTGCCTTTTCCTGGAGGATGGACGGGGAAAATACCGTTTCTTTATTTCCAGCGTTATACCCCGTCTATCCCCGCGTAACGGAGACATCTTCCTCGGTATTCTTTATTAAACGATCGACCGGCGATAAAGTTCGAACGAGACTCCGGCGGACTACTCGAGTATCGTTTGATCTCGCCTTTGTTCGCCTTTTTTTGCGTGTACCGTCGGTGGTGGAAATAAGTGAAAGGAGGCAAGAAGAGGAGGAGGTGGTGCTGGAGGACGAGAGGGCGTTTTAAAGGCTCGAGGATTACAGAAACGATAAGCGCTAAAGCGATAAAAGCTCTCTGAAAAAGCCACCGCAGTACGATGCGCACTTATTTCGCTTAGGTGGTACTCGTTGAAAAAAATTTATTCCCGCGAATATAATTACTTCGCGCTGAGACTTTCCGTCCATAAATTAATTTTCCTCCCAACAAGTGACGCGAGAGAACAGAACCGGAGGGGGTGGTTTAGGCGGCGGTAATATCTCTTCTTTTATTTCTTTTTTTATTCGTTTTGCGCACGCGTGTCCAAAGGAGTATAAAAGCAGTTTTAATTAAGAGCAGAATTATTATGTAACGTGCGTGCGCAAAGCCACTTGTTGTACGTGATATCGGTCGCGGGTCGGACGTTACGCTTCTCTTATTTTATTATCTTTTTTCGTTCAAAAACTGAGATAGTTTACTAGCCGAGATCGATCGAAAATATGTGCTCGTAAACAAGTAAAAATCCAACAGAAACTTTACGGCTCGCGTTTATCTATTCTTTTTTTTTATCAATTCAGCGTCGTTGTATTTCAAAGGGAACGAGGAATCGGAGGCGACTGCACAGATCAATTTTGACGACGTTCGGCTACGGGAAGTATATAAAAAAAAAGAAAAAAAAAGAACCCAATAAGTAGCTTTGAGAGAATGCGTCGGAAGCGACGAACTAAAATACAGGTGCGAATAATATATCAGTCCAGTACGCTATATGCCCGCTTCCAGTAATGCCAATCAGGTCGAGGTACATACTTATTAACGACGCCTCGAGTTTAAACATACGTGCACACGAATCTCTCTGTCGGGTAGGCACACACACATCGTGACTATTCCTGGATTCGCCGTTACGTCGAAATAATCATGTATAATATTCATCCTTACAATTACGAGAGCGACAACATGAAAGCCCAGTCTAAACAGCGTAAATGTACGTGAAAAAAAGAGCGCAAGAGCGTGTGAGCGCGTCAGCGATAGAACGGAAAAAACGTTTGGCTGTCGAGAGAAATTAATTTATGGACACGAAGTGTGATTCGCGTGGCATGCGGCATGATTCGTGTTAAAGAGATGACACAGATGATCGAGCGATCCGGTGGTGCGCGGTACACCCTCGTTGCTCGGGACACCATCGGCACCGGGTCGCTCGCGCGTTAAAGGCAACATCGTCGGGTTCCGCAATCGTTACTGCGTGAGGTCCTTCGCTCGTAACTCCTCGGCTGGGCGGATATCAACGTTTATTTGTATTGGCCACGAGTACGCGGAACAATAAATATATTGAAATATCGATTCTCTCGCTCGTCGAGCAACTGTTTCCACGATCGACGCCAATACAAATACGAATCGAACGGCATTTCGCGGTAACGCGGACAGAATGCAACACAGAGTAAAAAAAAAATCGAAGCCGTCGGTGCTGGCTGCGGGGGACATTACCTGTTCTGGGCGATTTTCCTGAGCGTGTCCGGGCTACGTATGAGCTTGTCCAAGGTCTGGGTGAGATTGGCGAAGGTCGGGCGATGGGTGCGTTCCTTCTGCCAGCAGTCGAGCATCAGTTGATAGATCGCCTCCGGGCAGTCCATCGGCGCTGGAAGCCTGTACCCTTTCTCGATCGACTTTATCACATCCTGATTAGACCAGTTCCAATACGGTCGCTCACCGTACGACATCACCTCCCAACACACGATGCCCATGCTCCACACGTCGGAAGCGCTGGTGAACTTTCGGAACGCTATCGCTTCCGGAGCTGTCCATCGCACCGGTATTTTGCCACCCTTTTTGCCGGAGTAAACAGTCTTTCAAGATTCGATTTTTGAAAGTCTCTCGGTTCGTTCGACGAGACCGCGTCTCGCCATGAGGAAACAACGCGACGCGCATTACAAACGCTACGCTCGTTGGTTTACAAAGAACAGTTTCAACTCGTCGAAGACGAGAAAGAGCTAACAAAATCATATCGTCAAACTGTTTTTTCCAATACCAACGAAAGACTCTATCGACTATTATAACGCGCGCCGGTAGGGATTAAAGCGATCAGCATGGAGAACTTACCCTGGTGGTGTACGCTCCTTCGGTCGCGCTCTCGATCTCCCTGCTGAGCCCGAAGTCGGCGATCTTGCATACGAGAGCCGCGTTCACGAGCACGTTCCTCGCCGCCAGGTCCCGGTGGACATAATTCATCTCGGCCAGGTACTGCATACCGCTCGCGATGCCTCGCAGCATGCCGACGAGCTGCAGCACCTGGAACTTCCCGTCGTTCGCCCGTAGGAAGGTGTCCAGGCTGCCGTTCTCCATGAATTCGGTGATGATCATCACCGGGTTGCTCTTGGTCACGACACCTTGCAGGAATATCACGTTCGGGTGCTCGAACTGGCCCATGATCGAGGCCTCCGTCAGGAAGTCGTTGCGCGCCTTGTCCGCGCTGCCCGGCTTCAACGTCTTGATCGCTACGTCGATCTCCGTCCTGCCATCCGGCGGTAGTTTCAATTTTCCGCGACACACGTCGCCGAACTCACCGCCACCTGAGCGCGAAACTCCGATTAGACGTGATACAGGCGAGACGAGCAATTTTCATTTAGAATCGCATGATCGATAAGGTCTGTGGACTCGTGATAAAGAGAGAAACAGGTACGAGGGTCAGGCAACGAATAGAGCCAGCTCGTGATCGTGCGAATTGTTCCTTACGGATACAAAATCTAAGAGGAGGAATAAATCTTTGCCCCAATTTTTCAATGCTCGATTTAGTATCGATGCTTTTCAATTCTGACATTTAACATTTCAAAACAATTTTTATCTACAACTAGGTGTATATATTAGCGACCGTTTTAACTGCTTTACATTTATTACGAAAGGGAAAAACAGGTATAGGGTCAGACAGTAAATAGAGCCAGCTCGTGATCGTGCGAATGGTTCCTTACGGATACAAAATCTAAGAGGAGGAATAAATCTTTGCCCCAATTTTTCAATGCTCGATTTAGTATCAATGCTTTTCGATTCTGACATTTGACATTTCAAACCAACTTTAATTTAAAGGTATATTATGTACCAGCGTGTATAATTTCGTAGACAAGTTTAACTAGGGTTATTACGAATTAAAGGGAACAACCGAAGTACTGATTCTATATCAAGCATTGAAACATTAGGACGATTCATTGCTCCTGTTGAACTTTGTCCTACTGGGGAAAACTCGTACAAGCAAGAACTGGCTACCATTCGCTGTGGGACGTTCACTGTACGACGGAAACCTATGTAGGTACCTATGATGGCCTCTATCGTGATGTACCCGGCGTCGATCTCTCTGGCGAACTCTCTTACGGCCTGGTTCGGGTCCTCGTAAGTGTGAGGATCGACGTAGCTCCTCGCGCCGCCTCCACCCGCGCCGCCGGCACTCGCTGCGGCGACCCCCACTGGAGGCGTGAACAGCGGCGTGGTCACTGCAACGTCACCAAAACAGAGTTCATTATATTAACACGAGGGCCGGTGTGCTGCAATTTTAACGGAATTCTCGGAGCGCGAGATCACGTGTAAAACGGCCAGTACCCGAACGCACTCCGTTCGTCCATAATTAAAATGGGTATCGATTATCTTTCGAACGGTCTCGTTCGAAAAGTGCGAACGGAGTGTATCCAGGCCTGTGCCGAGTCATGAGAATCATTCGCTCCGTTCCTGACAACCGTATCATCCCGTGAAAACACTCACACACCCTTCCTCTTTAAACGAGACGTTCGAAACGCTCGCAAAATCTAAAAAAACACAAGCTTGCTAGCCTCGTTTCCAAACTCTTGAACTCTCAACAGAATTGATTAATTCTCTTTTTTTTTTTTAAAGAACTCTGTCGTTAAAAAATAAAATGCAAACAATTTCTACTACGATCGAGATAATATCTAAAACGTAGAGGTCACTAATTTTCATGCCAGCGTAGAGAAATGAATGTCTCGCATGCCTGATAACGTCGAATGATCTCAATTAACGATGCATCAGATTGAATGACGTTAGTCCGTACCGTAGCGTACGGAGGATGCTCCGGTCGAATCGAATTACTTTCGTCGCCCGTTAATTTACATCAGCGAATCCATCTGCGATTCGCTCGCTCCGAAGCGCAAATTAATTCGAGTTCCACCGAAACATCCGCTATTTCTCATTTCGCGCGTCGTTCACGAGAACGTAGGTAGATACGAATCGAAAAAACAGATCTCGGCGACCGGCTGAAAATAAAACAGAGAAAAAGAGAGAAGAGAGAGAGAGAGAGTGCGATGCAAGAGAGACAAGGAACACGATGCAAGAACGGTAACTTCTCGAGAGAGTAAAAGGAATCTCGTCATGCTTCGTTTTTTTTTTTTTACGTGCTTCTCATCTACTTAAGTACGTAACATCTAAGAGAAACGGAGAAAATAAGAGTAAAATAGGAAAAGAAAAGTAGAGAATGGGCAACGTGTTTCGTGTTTGAGTGTAAACGTGTCGCACTTTTGTCGGTCCGAAGGATCGTATCGATTTTCCCGCGAGACAGACAGAGAGAGAGAGAGTGTTTCTGTACGTATTTTTCTTTTTTTTCGTTTCTCCCCGTTGTTTTATTGGGACTGATTAAGGACTTACGCGAGGACTTGCTCTTGTTGTTGGTGTGGGTTGTCACAATCGGTGAACTGTCCATTTTGCAGTGCACTGTGAACAACACAACAACCAACACACTAATTGACAAACAGCAAACAAAAAAGAAGCGGTGGGTGTTCGATGAATGTAAAAAGGCGACGAGTCGAACAGAAAAAAAAAAATAGATAAAATCTAGTTTGAAAAGGAAACGCGTTCCGACTCGTTCTATCGTGGCTACGCGCGCGCGAGTCAAAATGAAATAAAATGCACAAATGCGATGGCAGCCGATGACTATGGTAACGATTGACAGTGCATGCATTACATATACGCAAAGTACAATTGTACGACGCAAGTACGAGGCACGTACACGCACGATTTTCGAGTGCGCGCGAGATGAATTGCACACGCGAGAGGCAAGCGTATGCAGGTACGTATACGATACGATATGTATGTGATGTATTCAGGGATCGGCGGGAAAGATCGTGCGTGTCAGTGCGTGAGAAGAAAAAAAAAAAATAAAAAAAATAAAACATTTGGAGCACGTTCGAGAAGAGATGCATGTAAGTAGAGAGGGGGGTGCAAAAGTAAATCAACTACTACGCAAAAAACTGAAAAACGTTCCTAGAAAAAAAAACTTGAGGTGTTGGAGAAGACTTACTGTAGGTCACAACTAGTCCTGTAGTAGCAGGCGATTGTGTACATTGTTTCATTGGATTTTTTCATGGATTTTTCATGGAGGCAGGTTCGATAGATTAGGGGAATCGCACATGAAAAGAAAGAATCGAAAGAATTTGGTTAGAATAATCGTTGCGAAATCTTTTATTACACGGAAGCGATCGGTTTATCTCTCAATTTATTATTCTCTTTCCGCGTCGAGCCGTTCGGGACATCGACACAACTCTTTTTCCGCTCGCACATTTTTTTCATTTTATCTACCGTTAAACGAACCACTTTTTCAGTAATCTTTCTTTCGTCGAGAGATAGAAATACTTCTAGAGAATCTGGGTGTTCAGCGACAAGACATTAATCACTTAGGGGGGTGGGGGGGTATACATTGTATAATACTGTGACAGGGGCGGCTGGGGGGGTTCGAGAATACTTGCTGGGTCTAACGGGCTTGGTGATCCAAAAATATATTAGTCACAAGACACGAGGGCGCAGTGAAACAACTATGAAAGTGACAGGGGGGCGAGGGTATAGTAGCGATAATATATTTATAAAAAAAAAAGTGATAGATAGTAATCGAGCCACTCTGGCGTCTGACGAACGTACCTTCGCCGTTTCTGTACTCCAAAGTGTCGCAATCGCTCGGCTGTTTCTTGTTACACTCGTCCGAGGCCCTGCTGCATCGAAATCGTACCAAATCAATAGAGTCAAATCGGATGTAATAACATAAAAAAAACGTTCGCGTACGCTGAGACTCGGTGAACGCTTGATCACTCGAGAAAGATTGTGAGAGCAATTCGTTTACCTTCTCAGAATCAGAACGGTCATGATGATGATGATCACCAGTAGAACGACCACGGCGACGATAGCTCCGGCGATGATCCTCACTTGCATGTTGTCGTCCTCTCCGACGTAATCTGTAACAGAATTCGGAGAGCGGCTCGTTGAGAACTGTACGTTCCTCTAATCACGACGCGAACACTCGTATATTCACCTAAACCCATGGCGTGAGGCGTCTTTTTGAAGACGACCGGAGTGTATTCGCCCCAGCCTCGGGTGGTTTTCGCCCTCACTTGTATCGCGTAATCCGTCCCCGGTTTAAGACCCTTGAACGTCGCGGATAAATCGGAGGTCTGGATCACGGTAGCGTTGGTGGCGTCGTCGTAGCGCGGGTAACACCTCACTGGAAGCGATAACCGAGCGGGTTTAACTAGATGTCGGCGGGGAAATTTACCCGGGGTCCGGTCAAACGATTTTTACCTTCGTATCTCTCGACGAGATCGCTGTCACCGCCGACTTCGGTCACTGGAGCGTCCCAGCTGATGCTCAGCTCCGAGCTCTTCACGCTCGTGATCCTGACGTTGCTCACTAGACTGGGCACGCTGGCCTCGGTGGTGACGGTGATGTCCACGTACTCGGATTTTCCTGCCAAAGCCGAGACACCGTTCTCGGCGAACACTTGGAATCGATACGTGGTGACCGCGTTCAGACCCGTGATCGTGATCTTCGTGTCGTTGAAGACCTCCTGTTTCGCAGAGAATCGCGATCGACCGAGTTACATTTCACGGTTCGCTGCCGGAACGGATCGAGAAGATACGGTTACGGGGAGACTCACCGTATTGGGAATGTATTTGACACCCATGCTACACGCGTCGCAAACGACTCTGTACGTCGTATCCGAGCGGCCTCCGAGCTGATGCGGCGTGTTCCACGATAGAATCACGGTGGACTGGTCCACGAAGTTCACCGTCAGATTTTGTGGCGCCGACGGTGGCTCTGTAATTACATCGAGCGTCACTTATAAACAATTAAATGCTTCCTATTCGATGAAAACTATTCCTTAAATTTAATCGATGGATAGATTATAATCTCGAAAGGAGACCTACGTGTACAGGGCATTTTCTTCGGATCCTTCTCGGCTCTGTAATAACCCGCGTTGCACCTACACTCGGTGAATCCATAGTCGGAGGACTTGCTGTGAGCCGGGCAAGGCTCGCAAGCGTGCGAGCCTGCCTCGTGCTTGAATTTACCAATGGGACAAACGATGCACTGTTGCTTCTCGATGTCCGCCTGGAATCCCGGCTTGCAGTGGCACCCGCCGGTGGGCAGGTACCATTTGCCGTCACCCTTGCAGAGGTAGGTGGGCTTGTCGATGACGATCGCGTTGTCGACGCACGTGCCGATCGTCTGCTCGATCAACGCGACCTCGCGGCCAGTCGGCGTCACGGGGAATCGCGCGAAGTTCACGGATACCTCCGGGCAACTGATGTAGTAGACCTTGATGGCCAAAATCGAGATGCAAGCGCCTTGATCGCGGAACGCGAAGTACACGCCCTTCTTCGTCACCGGTATCGACTTCACCTCCGTGTTTATCACAACTTCCGTGTTCGTGTTGAACCTTCCCTCGCCGGCAGCGATTCGTCCTGAGTATCAAAAGGATTCCTCTCGTTCTTTTTCCGATCGATTTTACGCGAACCTTTCGCGAGTAACAAATAAAATAATTACCGATTAATTTGTAGCTGTCGGTCTCCCAGGGGGGCGGCTCCTTCGTAGCGACGTCGAACTCGTAGTAGAGCAGGCTGAACGTCTCCTTGCAGCTGAGCGCGTTTCCGGGGAACAGGGAACAGTCGCGGGTGGTGAATTTGATTTCTATGTACATGCGATTCGCCGGTCCCCTCTCGATGAACGGCGTCCATAGCCAATTGTTCACGTTGTTGTACGCCACGTCGCAGACAACGTAACTCCGCCAATTGATGCCCTTGTCAAAGTTCGTGAACGACTCTTCCACCCACTGCAATCAAACCACGGGACGATCTTAATTTCGGTACCCTCGCGATTAAACGGGCAAGCGAAACGCGGAGCCTATTTTTAAAGCTGCGTCGACCTACGCGCGCGCTCGAACTCAGCGGCGATAAGAACGAACGAACGTTTCTTCTCTTTTTCATAAAGCAACGCCGGTACGAGGTGTGCACGGGAAATGATTTTTTGTTACGGCGCGTGGATACTCGAGATAGCAGATACTCGAGTCGTAAGATTAAATAACGCGACGCCGCCTTATAGGATACTTTCCCCGCGGGACCCTCGCTGATGTTTGCCTACGGATTACGCGACGAGATTCCATCGAGTCAGCATCCACGAAATCAGCTTTGAACCCCTCGACTTTCCTCTCCCCGGGAATTCTTTCTCGCTTTTAAGGCCTCCACCGCTCTTCAAGGTCCTCCGGCTTCGACCCCGTTTCACGATATTTACAGAAACAACGAAGACGGATTACCGCCGCCCGGGTTATCCCGAAGTTCCGTGGAAGAATCCGGTGGGCGACAAAGCGACCCCGTGGACGGAACAGATTTATTCCCCGGGCGAGCGGTACTGCTGCTGGATAGAGACGCTTTCCGATCTTTATCGAGTCCGATCCGTAGGACAGTGACGAGCGAAAAAGGGAGAGGAGAAAGAGAGGTTCACGCTGGCCGGGCTTGGTCCATGTCCGATCGGAGGAACCACTTGTCCGTCGACGTTGGACGCGGTATCCTCCCTCGGCAAATGACGAGGCGGAGAGGCCAGGTCGTCGACTTGCGACAAACAGACCGCAAGGAATTACCGGCGCGCGTTACCATTAGTTTTATTGCCCCCCTCGGCTCGGGCTCGTCCCGAGAGAGACCGCAAAAAGTTCCGACCGTGCAACAAGGACCCGTCGTCGCCGTCGTCCTCGTCGCCGTCATCGTCCACCTCCTCCTCGTCGACAGACCTCATCCTCTAAGACTATTCCCCCCCACCCTCTCTCTCTCTCTCTCTCTACCCGAGAGGCTGCGTAGGTAAGAACCAGCAAAAAACGGGTAGATCGAGAAGACCGGGCTTCTTACCCGGGGAACATTTTCTTGCGGACGTGTTTCCGGCAGGGAGGCCGCAATAAATTCAGCCTGTGTACGGT
>SHCU01000107.1:171171-191087 GCA_004307685.1 Ceratina australensis
AATATTTTGAGTAAATCTTTTGTAACGTCAAATATAAATATTCAAATATGAATACCACTTAAAATACTTCACAGAATTTAGATACGTGATAGGTTTAGTGTTAAAAACGTTATCATCCTCGAATTCGACCTGATCCCCGAAGGAGTCAGAATATCGTACGCGCTGGATGATCGGGCATCGATCTCTGGGATAAAACGCTGAGCGGCGGCAGCATTCGGCGAATGTTTGCTTCGTTAACTACTCGAATGCACGCGGGAACAATAGTGTAACATTCGTCAAGTGGGAGCCCGGCTTTAACGCGGTCTCTCTCGTCGCTGCGGCTATATACTCCGGAGAGCCCCGCTATTCGAGGCGCGTTTTACTCGTCGGCATACCTAACTTCTCTATATATCTCTATACCCGTCTCCTCCTTTCCTTATTCAGGCTCGGCCGCGCGCTCCCTCTCTCGGTGTTCCCGCTTGCCCGAGATTTTTCTCGGCGATTAAAATTTATGCTCACTCGCGTTCCCGGTGCGTGCATATCGCGTTTCGTCTCGCGCGATGCTCGTTTTGCGCCGGGTTACGCACACGCCCAGCGCAGCAGCAGCGGCAACAGCAGGAGCAGGAGGCAAGCACCACTCCCGAGGTGCGTGTTGTTTCGGCCGCCGCCGCCGCTGCTGCCCACCACCACCTATGATTATGCGCGTATATCCTGAAATCGCGGGAGACAACGGGATTTCGATTATTAAACGTAGCGGTGAACCCAGATAGCATCGTCGTCGGAAACAAAGAATGCCGAGAGGAGCGGCACTTTCACCCGGGTCGCGGGTTCGATGGAATATGAAAGAAAACCGCACGGAAACTGTCTGGTATCGGCTCAAAGGAACGACGGGTCCAGGTTTTGATCGATTTCAACGAAGGATTGCGGCCGGGACGAACGATTGGTATCGTTGCCGGGGACCGAATAAGATTGGCATTAAAACCAAAGGACGCGGTTATGTCTGACCCGGCCGGTTTTCAGCGGGAAATATTGATTTTTAATCTGGCCGGTTATACCGCACCTTTGTAACCGAGGAGGATGGATATTGCGCCGCCACGGGATGGATATCGAAAATTTAAATCGACTCGGGTCACAGAGAGACCCGTCGAGAGAAATATCATTTCAGATGGGAGACCGTGGAAGTTTGAAACGCACGGTGAAAAAAGAGAGAGAGGGAGGGACCGTTGGATCGGTTCCCCCGGGAGCCGTGCTAGGACACACACCGGTACGAGGTTACCGCGTCGAAAATTCCTGCGGACGATGCCTCCTCTACAACCGCGCGCAAAAGTTAAGCCGCGGTTTCATCGGGGCGAGCCGTGCCTCTTTCGCGCTCGGTCAATGAGAGTAGCCTACATTCCGTGTGATCTTTTGCCCGCGCACACCTGGCGAAACGTTCTAAGAGTCCTTGTCGTTGCTTTCAACCACAGTGCCCGTAGAAAAACCCGAGACTCTCGCTGTTAACCGGGATAGGTGATTCAATTTCGGAGCTAGCTTCCCGAGCCCTATCTGTAACCAGACCGCAGCGATAATTAAGAAACGCGTATCGAAGTATTTCAGTAACCGTGATTTCGGAGCGTGCTCCATCGTCGATGAGCGCGTAGCCGATAGGCGTACGAAAGGACACGAACTCGGGTAACGTAAGTACGTTCTCTCCCGTGAGAAGAGACAGCGGAGAGCACACGCAAGGAAACGGTCTGAAGCTAGAGGAGTCGGTCGGCGCGAGCGAGAGGCGAGGAATCGTGCCGGCAGCACGCACCGTCTCGCGCGTCTCGCTTTCTCTTCCCGGCGTTCCACCGTCGGTGCTCGTCGCGCCAAGCGGCCGGCAGCAGCAGGGGGCAAGTTCGAGAGTCGGTCGGTCCTCGTCGGATGCTGCCAGGCCTGGGTAGTACCTGGTCCCGGAGTAGTAGGCTGTACAGGTATGCACGCGGTGGGCTGGTCGGGCATTCCTGCGGCGTTGCCGCGTCTCTTACTCACTGTGGCCCCGTCAAGGATGAAAGAGACGATGAGGAGGAGGAGGAGAAGGATAACAGGAACGACGACGATGAGTACGATGACGACGACGGTGACGACGACGACGATGAGAATCGAGAGGAAGAAGAAAGGAGATAAGCGAAGAGTACCGAACGAGTATTTCTGCCTTTTCGCGGAGGCAATCGAGTTCGTTCGAGAGGAGTATCTCGCCTCTCCCTGCGACGACGACGACTTCTCCCGCTCCCGTGCTCCAGAGCTCCCGTGGCTCCCGGACCCCTGACCGCGACACATCGCCGCGACTACCGTCAACCATTCGCCTCGGTTTTTTTCTCGCTCGCCCGAGTCTCTTCCTGGTCGTCGCGCCACGCGTGAGGTAAACTCATTTTCGCGAAATTGCGTTTGCGCGAGAGAGAGAGAGAGGGTGTGTCCGGGGTCTCGAGCACGCGAGGTCCGAATTTGCGGGCGAAACGTTAGATTCTCGGTTTTTTCATCCCATCCCTGGTTCGTAGGAGGGAGGGATGGGCCACTGTGGGACCGAAATCGTATCGGCAGTTTCATCGAGCGTCGTTACGGTCCGCGATTAAAGGGAAATCGAAAGGGACGGAGTAATCGAGCCCTAAGCGTGTCCACGTAGCGAACGAACCGTGGAGAGCGCCGAGTGGCCCGTTCGTTTCTAGAAAGTAATCGAGTTTCGACCACGCTGCAACCGAGGGGCTGCTACTCCGATTCGATGTACGAGGGTATTCAAAGATATCGAAATCGATTTCGCGTACCGGCCGGGTTACTCTCTTTAACGTCGCGCGAATGGAGGAAGAAGAGTTTTGCAGGATCGAGCGACGGATTCGTCGAGGACAATCGATGTTTACGAGAGCGCGATGTAACGCGAGTAGCCGACCTCTTGGGTATCCGGTCGAAGAATGAAATTCAGAGATATAACGGGAGAAGTCGGAAGAGAAGGAGGAGGTGGGAGAGAGCGAAGTCGAGGTGGCCAATAGGCAAGGGTAACGAGGGAGAGCTCTCGGGTTTCGTGCAGGTCGAAGGAAACCAAGTTAGCAGTCTCCGTTGCGCAGACACGGTCCACGGGGAAACGCGTATCCTTCGCAAGTTCCATTAAACGCGTTACGTACCGTGGAACTCCCCGAGGACCGTGCGCGGTACAAGCACGAGGGAAAGTTGCTGAATTTGAATCTAAATTGGAGAGAGAGCCCGGCCGTCGTCGCGTTTAAAATAAAACGTGCCCGAACTCGTAAACGGCAGACGCCGATATCTATTATTTCAATCTCGCGACGATAGCTATTCTTGAGATATTACGGTATCGTCGAGATTAGCCGGGGTTTCCCGCAAGTTTACCGAATCGCGCGAATCGATATGCATTGATATGCACGCCCGGTGGTACCGGCAGCGAAGATGCGGGGAATCAAGCCTTCCGCGAGAGGAACTTGCTCGATGTTAGCCGAGGCTACATAGAACCCTCGAACGTACGCGACTTAATCGGTATTCTCCGTGGTAACCCGGTAGCGTCGATATTTGCCGAGAACTCGATCTCTGTGCCCTGTCGAATATTTACTCTCGCCCCGGGAAAACTCCCAAGAATTTCTTCCGCGATCCGCGCGGCTTGTTTAGGGAACGACGAGTCTTAACACGCGTAGCCGGGATATCAAGACCCCCGAGTGGAATAAAATCGTTGCCGACGTCGATCCGTTGAAAGGTATTTCTTTCGGACGTCCATCGGAGTCCTGCGAACGAGGTCTAGTGATCTATAACGACGGTAGAAATTTATTCAGGGGCTTCGGAGTTAGCCGGAACGTTTTCCATATTTATACCGAAAAAGAGGGTTCGGTGGCGCCCCCGGGGTTCCCAGGTTCCTCGCACCCCTTCATCCCTCGCCCGGGAATAACGATAATTTCGTAATGTGGGCCAATCTTCCGAATTGCAGGATCGTTCGAAGTTGCCGGTAGTTAGTGCCGCGGCATTAAAAGGGGATCATTTCGACGCGAAGGAGCACAGCACAGGAAGGAAGGAAGGAAGGAGGAGCACGCGGCGGTGGGGGCATGCATAGACTCCTCTCACCGAAATTGACCGGCAAACTCAGCAGGGCCTGTTTACTCTACGTGAGCCGATTTCTAGATTAAGGGTCTTCTTTCGTGGCCTTTTTGGACGTGCCTCGTAGATTCACGTCACGAACATCGGTTACCATTTTGAAAAACCGAGGCGAGCAATTTCATCAAATTTTTAACGCGACCGGTCCTGACCGAGCCGCGTTCGGGGTTCGACTTTATGATTTTTAGTATTCACCCGGGAACGTTAATCGAGTCATCGGGAGAAATCGAAATCTATCGAGGATAAAAATGATTCCCGAGGAAACTGGCAATTATGCCGTCCGCGGAGCGATTCACCGAGTCGTATCAGACGACTCCTCTTTCCATCGCGATCGTTCCTGCCGGCATACGACTTAATCGATGCATCTAGCTAAGTATACAGAGGAAAGTAGTAATCGGAATCGCGTATCGTGTCCCGAGGTGTTGTCCTAGACCAGGCTATCATCTCGCTTTATGATCGGAGCAAAATGCATCTAGCTAGCTACAGGTCGATTCGACGGAGCAAAGATTTCGTCGCGACGACCAATGACCAGTCTTATCGTCCGCGCTCTATTCTGTTTACATTACACCTAATAAAAGAAAAAACAGTTCGTATCGACGCAGCTAGACTCGATCGAATCGTAGCGAGTTATTAATGATCGCCGCTGCGTATAGCGACACGCGATTGAATCGAGCTGTAAAGGAACGATAGAAGAGAGACAGACAGACATACGGAGAGAGAGTACTCACCTTGTTCCGCGTGGGTCCCTCGCGGGCAGATCAGCAACAGCAGCAACGGCAGAAGGTGGGCAGCGGAAGCAGCGGCGGCGGCGCAGGTGGCTAGAAGGCCTGCTACGCCCGCCATATTGAAGGGGGCCATTCTTATCGCAGCAGCCCCACCGTGGGGCCGCCGGTCCTCTCACGATATGTGCGAGGCTGCAGCTCCGGCAGCAGCGTCGTCACTCTCTCCTCCTCATGCCTCCTCCACGCTTCGTCTGCTCTTTCCGCGCGTCACGCGACCACGGCGTGCAACAACCACCCTCCTCGTTGCTGCCTCCACCTCCAGCTTCGAACCACCGCCACCCTCGTCCTCCTGCTCCTGCTCCAGGTCGCGCAACCCCTTTCCGGATGCGACGCACCACCGTCGTCTCCTCGTCGTCGTCGACGTCGTCGTCTCCCTCACTCGAAAGTAGCTTTCGACTCTTTTATTCCCGTGGTTCTTCTCCTCGAGTAACGCGAATCGCCTCTACGGGCGATCGGAGGGGCCAGTTGTTGGTTCCGTTGAAAGCCGACCAAAAACCTTACCCGCCACCCCCTTCTCCTCTTCCACGGTCTTATTGTTCGCTCGGACTTTTTATCGGAGCCGCGTGCTCGTTTCTTACGCCATCAACGGCGATTAGGCCGGTCGTTGAAAGCTCGTCGCAGATTTGGCCGCGATTAGGCTCCGCGGAACTCGCAGCAGACTTGGCTGCATCTACCGTCTGTGTAGCCGGAAGTGGTTCGGGTGTCGCTCCGCGACTTGCCAGAAACGGGTTCGATTTTTCTCTCCCCGCGCGGCCACCACCACCGCCCTCCTCTCCGGTCGTTTCACCTACAAAGGGTTGCTTCTCTTAATGACGAGCCGAGATTCGTCGCATTTCCTCCGTCGCGAATCCTCCCGGCTCTCTCGCTCTCTCACCGTCACCCCGCGCCGGTTTCGTTTTTTTTTTCCTCCACCCGGCAACGACGGCTGGATTCCTCTCGCGACTCCTCTCGTCTGAAAGAAACAAAGATGAACCGCATTAATTAAAATCCGCGAAATATCCCCCGGTTCGAAAGCTTCCACCCTCTCGCCTTCTTCCCAATACGAATAGAGACACCGGCGACTCTATTTCCATCCCCCTTTTCGCGCTACTAATGACATCCCTAAATGGAGACAACGCCGCGTATTTTTGGCGTCGTTCCACCGGGCGTTACAAGTTCGACGGCCACGCGAAATTAGCTAAGACACCGGCTAGGGAAACGAATCGTTAATTAGTTACACGTTCGTCGAGGAAATTCGGTAATAACTTTATACGTCCCGAGCATCTACCCGGTTATACCGGGGGCCGGCTATGTCTAACTTTAAATGGTCCACGGTATGGGTAAAAGTTTCCGAATTTATGAACCGTGCTTTCGAAGCGGCGACCGGTAGTACTCCGGTTTTTTACTGGTACACCCGCCGCGCGCACAGAGTGCAAAGTTGAAGTACAGTTTGGAAAGCGGGTAACGTTATAACGCGTAAAGAATACACAGCGCTCGTAAACTCCCGGGTCTGACACACAATGCGAGAATTCTTGACTGCGTAAGAAACGAATAAAACCCGTGTGTATACCTGCTACTGCGTACTGTGTGAGGGAAATCGAACGCCGGTAAAAGTTTTCGGTCCCGAAGGTTAAGAACGACGCGGAGGTTCGATCGAGTTAAACCTCCGAGGAGGTAGGAAAACTTCGGCGACGCTTTTCCCGTGGCTTTCCCGAGCGGTTTACTTTCATCGGACCCGGCGTACCCAGTCTTTCACCCTCGCCCGAATAAACCTCGCGGCTCGTCCGACCGGGACCTCGTATACCGAGATTCATCGACCGGAAACGAGCTTCTTTTATGGCAAACCAACCACCGATCGCTCGTCCGTGTACCGAGTCCATGAAAATCGACCGGGGAAACTTGCTTCGTTAAAATACTCGGAGTAAACGATGAAAGAACGCTTAATAACAGTCGATACGATTGCGCGTCATCGGTTCTTGGGACGTCGACTACTATATCTGTGATATTGGCTCGGGATCTCGATCGGCCGGTTAACGGCAGGGATCGAGGATCGTTTGGCACCTGTACCGTTAAGCCCGATGACTGTGCAGGGATCATTGTTTCTCCGGATATTTCTCGGAGCGTGCCAAACGGCGACGTGGCGCGAGGCAGATACGCGCGGGTTCCTCTTTTATTCCCGTTGCACGCGTCACGCGTATCGGCCGCACAGGCTTTTATATCCTCTCGCGTTCGATCCTGTGATTAAGTCCGACTCTTTTGTTCCCGATCGATTAACGTTTTTCACACGGAAACCGTGAGAGAGGTAGAGAGCGGGAGAGAGATAGACAGAGAAATCCGCTTTGGGACGCGGAAAGGGAAGAGTAGCGCGTGGCGCGCATACGTGAGAGTTACTTCAAGTTCAAGGTCGACTCGCGTCGCGCACACACGTAACCGGGAGTGCACAAAGCGTGCATATCTCGGTGCGAATTCGCGTTACTCGGTGCACCAGTCATCCAGCCGAGTCTGAAAGGGGGAAATACCGAAAGCGAGAAGAAAGGGTAAGCGAGAACGAGAGAGAGAGAGAGAGAGGCCGAACGCAACTTTGGGGTTGCTGCTCCGGCAGGGGTGTCAGCTATAGGGGGGTTTGGGAAGAGGAGCAAGGGGTTTCAGGATCAATACCACGCGTTTATCCGTCTCGCTCGGCGTAGCCCTCGTCGGGCACACGCGGAAAGAGAGAGGGCGGCGTAGAAAAGGGACGCTCGTCTTCGTTCGATTCACGGGCAACGCTCGATCTTCTCTCTTTCGCGCCGTCGTCGGCCGCAGGGTCTGTCCGGCGTCTCGCTATTCTTCGGCGAAAAGGGACGAAGAAACATGGGAAAAGGAGAAGCGGGAAAGAAGGGGATGAACGAGGAGGAGACGGCCAGAAAAGAGAAGAGAAAATAAATAAAGATAGGTAGAAGGAAGAGGGACAGAGAGAGAGAGAGAGAAAGTGGTTCGTGTACGAGGGTTCCGAAGGCGAAGAGAACGAGGAGGAGGAGAGCTAGAGGAAGCACGAAATTCTAGAGTACCAAAATATAGTAGAGTGGGAAGGTGGACCGAGGGAGAAGGAGGAGGAGGAGGTGCTGGAAGGCGCGCTTTAGGAGTTCTTCTAAAGCGGGCAAAGACCTTCTCTCCGAGCCTCATCCCCCCGCGCGCGTTCTCTCGTTCTAGCCAGTAGACCAGCCAAGATGCATCCGCGAAATTGCAGACTTCAGTGAAATGCTGCTGCTGCTGCTTGCTTGCTTCTGGTAGCCTCGGCGCGCAGCGCCTCCTAGGTCTTCGAAACGCGGCTCTCTCCTCCTCGGTGCTCGTCTTCTCTTCCGTTGCCATTGCTCCGGAGTGGCCTCGTAAAAAATTTAAGATGTCCTCTCCTCTCGCCCCCCGGCGTTCGCGTTCACCTCCTCTCATCGTCCTTCTCTCTCGCTTCGGTTCTCGTCGACGTCCTCCGATGGGTAGGTAAGGCGGCGGGTGTCGGCGGTCGACACGGACGGGGGCTAGAAATCCGGTAGTGCCTCTTTTCACCAGCCTCTCTCTTTCAACTTTTTGACAAGACCCAGTAGCAATTGCCGAAAACAGCGTCCGGGTCTCGAGAGAAGAAACCGGGAGGAGAAGAAGACCGCTCGAGGAGTAGCCGGAGCCTGACAGAAGAGCCCGGAAGCTTTTTCACAGGGGGCCGAGTATCTAGCCTTTTCCTTTGATAAGCCACGATTTCCCATTTTTCCTCCTCCTCTCCATCTCCCGTCTATCTTCTTCTTTTTTTTTTCGTTAGCTTCCTTCGGAGCAGATGTAAACACGATGGAGAAGGATCGTCTGGGGGAGAGGAGGCGCGGGGCGCTCGGCCACTCGGGAGGTGGTTGGCCACCTTCTTCAACGTGCAAAGGCCTCGCTCTTTTTTCTCTATTCTCTTCAGGAACGCAGAGACTTTCTTTCCGAGTGCCTGCCTGCCTGCCTGCCTGCTTACGATGGATCCCGCCAAATTGCAGATTTCGGGCGGAGGCCCGGATCCCTCGAGAGGCTCGTGAAAATTTCAAGCCGTTCTCTAATAGTACTCGAACAGGTGCAACCGGAGACTACGCAACGCTCGCCGCTGCCTCTAACGAGCACTTCTTCCCGTCGACGACACGGCGACGAGCATTATAAAACGTCCTTTGAACCTTCTTCTTCCCAGCGCACGAGACGTAACACCGGCATTTAAAATTTCAATCCGACCCGAAACCTCGTTTCGCTCCTCGCCCCCGTCGCTCCTCAGATCCCCGAAACGGCCGCCGCCCGGCACCGAGCAGCAGCAGCGGCAACGACGACGGCGGCGGCGGCCGCTCCCTCGTAAAATACGGCGCGAATATTTTAACATCTCGATCCTCGATCGTAAATCAACCGGATTTGTTTTCGTATTCCTGCGAGAAAATTAAATTCCCCCGGCGTCCTTTAGCATCGTTCCTCCTCCACGGTCTGCGACGTTCCGGGGTAACCGGAAGTCTTCCTGCCCGCCGGATTCCCTCAATGAAACGCCGGTTTCCCTCTCCGGCGAGCAGCAGCACGCTACCACGTCGCGTCTCCTCCTCGAGAGTTTCTCCGCGAGAAACTCCTCTCTTTCCTCGCGCCATTGGCTTCCGTGACCGCCTCGGGACAAATTCTATTTCCGGTTGAATTTAAGACCCTCCGGAATATACGGATTTATTTCACGGCTACACGCCGCTCTCGGGTAAGAACGAGGAGGGAGAGGATAGAACCGTGTTGCCGAGAGGGTGGAGGGTTTCACTTCGGAGACTCGTAAACGTAACAAAGGAAAGACGAGTATACTTGGACCGAAGGAAAAAACGAAATATATAGGATAAAATAGAGGGGGGGTAGGGACATGGAGGGTTCCACGAAATTATTATACCTCGTGGCGATCGCCACGCCGAGCTAGGGCTCGCCTCTCGTTTTCCCGAAACCAGTATTTTTCTCCACGCAGCTTCCCCCCCTTGGACCCCCTCTCGGTTTCGATGTCGCGAGACCGCAAAAGACGCTGGCGAGACAAATTCTATTTCCGATGAATTTAAGACGAGCAAGAGAGAGAGGGGGACTGAAAGGATCGCTTTGACGAGACGAGAAGGCGGAAAGAGAACACCGGTCGTTAGATTTATTTTCCAAGGATTCAGAGCAGCGTCGTCCTCCTCGTCGGGTTTTGCTGCTACGAATTTAAAAACAGCCCTTTGAATTTAGAACGTCCTCTCTTCTACCCTTTCCCATCTCCCTCTCTCTCTCGCTCGTGCTCGGTTTTCTAAGAAGGAACAAGCGAGACGGGGGATAATAGAATTTTTTCGACGTCTAGCTGTGTAATTCGTGCAACGCCGCAGCTTCCCCTCTCTCTTCTCTTTTTTTTTCAAGCGTCGCGGCACCGGCGTTAATTAAAAACAATAATGTTGGCTGGCACCCGTGTTTCGCGATCGCGTCAGCATATTTTTGTTTCCTCGCGAAAACACGCCACTCCAAGCCAATTGGCGTTACGAAAATACAGGGGTTACCGAGGGAAACCGCTCTCGGCTGGCTGGCTGCTGGCTGCACGCTGCGCGCAATCCTCTCTAAAGGCCCGTATCCACTTGCATCGTTATCCTCGTATCACCACTCGGTGTCATCGTCGCGCATGATCGTCATCCTTAAGGATAATCACTCCGTACGACGAGCCGATTATATCGGTGATAAACAGAAAAATTAGTAAGTACGAACGATCTCGTCGAACGAGCTTTTATCGTACAACCGATTCGTACCTTATCTCACCCACGGTCGGACGTGAAATAAAGCGATCGTTTGACATGATACTTTGACGCGATACAAGTGGATACGCGCCTTAACGAGAGAACGTTCCGTCCCGATAAACGAACCCTCGTAAATCACTCGGAGCGCGCGCGCGGATCTACAATATTTGTAATGTTTGCAATGTTTACGCGATACACAAGCCGTTCGGCCGGCCGGTCGGCCGGCGTTTGTCCGCGCCGCCGGTCAAACATTTATAGGTCGCAAACTAATCAACGGAAACGCGGTATTTCCCATCGAATACTGTCCTTCAACGTTTCACTCCCCCCCGGGATAGTTTAAAATCGTTGCGTTAGCCTGTTAACATTTCATCGGATAATAATTACGAGGAGCCGAGGAGAATGATGAGACTAGATGTATCGAATATCTCGCAGGTACTCAATCATCCGATAAATCCAACGTTTCTTCTTCGAAGCAGAGGTTCGCATTTCATAACGCGAATTGAAATAGTTTCGACGATTAGTTAATCGCGTCGTGCGCGTAACGTTACAAGATTCCGTACGCGGTACGATAAAGGACGGACGGACGGAGCGTTGCTTATGATCGATCGTCTGATAAATACACGGCTCGCGTTTCTTGTTTGCTCGGTGGAAATAGAGACTCGACGCGGAGAGGAGAGAACCGTATGCATCTTTCGCAACCGGGTACAGCGCACGGCGGTCGTTTCCATCGAGTGAAAGTGAGTCGCGCGAACTCTACGCTTCGCGGCAGCGCCGAGAGAGAAGGATAGGTCCGAAAACGAAGGATCAGGCTCAATTAAGAACGTATGAAATCATTGAACGCGGAGTTACATCGAGCTCGATAATTACAAGTTTGATGCCTAAGCGGATCTCCTGGCTGCTAATCGACATTTCTGTCTACCGCGGTTGCATACGTATTGTAGAGAATTTTATGGTTGCGCAATGCGTCTTGTCTCCCTTTTTCTCTCTCTCTCTGTGTTATCTCGGATTGCATGCCGGGATTTTCTGCGATTATGAGAGCCCCGCGAAAATGATCGGTGTACGGTGATCCCAGGCCTGCGAAATCGCCCAGTTCACGCAAGGGAAGTAGACACTTAAGTACGTGCACCGGGCACTTAACGAACGAAATCCACGTTCCACGATAATCACCCGTTACTACCTTCCGCAACAACGATCCCGTCTATTTTTCTCGCACCTAGATTCGCTGACAATTAACGACAGGATACGTTGAATTATCGACGAATTCCCAAGACCCAGAAATGGTAATTATAAACGGGAAATACCACGAGTTTTCGAGTACGCCCGTCGTCCGGTTTGAACTTGAAAATTTATTAAAAGAAAGAAATTCCGAAACGTTATCGGATATCGTGTGCACGAGTCGCGATGATAAAGCTAATGGTGTCTCGTCGGAGCGCGTCGCGTCGAGTCCATCAGCGATCAGTCACGCGATCCCTCCGGCTCGTTCTGCTCGTTTTCTGGCCACGGTTAGAAAGCGAGGAACGAACGGTGCAACGGACAACGTGCCGTTATCAGGTTTTCGCCAGGTGACCGAACCCAGGAAAAAGAACACACGAGAGAAAGAGAGAGAGAGAGAGAGATCGAACAAGGAGGAGAGCATGTACCGGTGCAGGTGATAGGCTAATGGTAATCCGCGTTCCTCTCTCTCCTTATCCCGGTCGGTGACAAACGCGTGTCAAAGTAGTTCGACCATTAGCAGTCTCTTGTTTTTAGGAGAAAAACCGGAAAACAGGCAGGCAGCGTCGTTAAGAGGGTGGGATCCTCGGTCATTCGTGGGGATAAGCAGCCGTTGGTCCTCGCGCCTCGAGGCCGCGTTTAAACAGCAGGTACGCGCGTCGTTTCCCATCGTGACAGGGGGAGAGGAGAGAACGGTAGGAGCGTTGGTGATATACTCGTGTCTTTCGCCGGCAATAATGCTCTCGAGAGTCTCGCGTGCCTCGTAAACTTTCCTCGCGAGGCCTACCCAGCCAACCAGCCCTATATTTCACGGAGGGTCGTGCCCAAACTCGACTCCCGCCGTTTCTTTCGTAGGCACGAGAGGGCCATATGGCTTTCGTTTCCTCCCGGCCGAGTTAACTCTCTCTCTCTCTCTCGCATTCTTATTTTCTCCGCGACCTCGCGGATCTTTTGCTCTATATTTGGAGCGGGATAACTTCCGGAATACCACGGGGCCACGGACCACCCTGTCGCCTCCGTTTATCACCGGTCGGATGTTTTCCTCGCGTTCGATATCACCCCTGGGTGCCGAGGGAACCGTAAACGAGCGTTGATCACGATTTGTATTTCCTCCGATCCGACGGGGGTAATTAAAAGTCGACGGAAGGGACGAATTTTCATCGGGTTGGAATTTTGCTGTTTCGCGAGCCGAGACAGTCTCCGAAAGTTTCGCCGAAGCATCGTCGATAAAGAGAGCCGAGGTCCATCCCCAGGTTTTTAATTACCCGGAATATTAATGTTTAAAGTTAAATTGCGTCTAACGAAGGATCAAGTAGGGAGCCGGGGAGAGGTCGTCGTCGTCGTCGTAGTCTCGGAGCCCTCACGAGAAACGCGACGCGCACTTACTTTATCCAATAAATACAGACGAACGGAAAGTTCTCGACTGGAAAGTTTTGAAGCTTTTGTCGGTCGTCTCCCCGTAGTTCCGCGAAACGAAATTATTCCTCAAAGGGACACACCATCGTTTCCCGTGTTTTCCTCAGCCCGGAGGAGCATTATCAAGCCCCGTTCGTAATCGCGCACAATGCGCGAAGATTATTCCTTGCCGCGGGGGAAACGATCAAATTTGTCGCCGCCCTACCTCCCTTTTCTTTTGTCGTTGGAAAACAGTCGGCTAAAGAAGAATAAGAATAAGAAGGAGGAGAAGAAGAAGCGGAAACGATTCGTCCTGGAATTCTAGTCACCGTTTCCGGATTATCTCTTTGTCGTCTTTCCCTTTGCCGGCTTTCGTTTCACGGATCCCTAACCCCCGCCGCATTTTTGCGCAGATCAGACCAAACAAACTTAGGAGGGGTAGAGAGTCATCCCGTGACATATGGCGTTCCCGAGAGGGATTCGAGAACGTATCTGACCAGATATTTTCCTTCGGAGCCCCGGCGTTTCGCTCCGGGAGACAGAGATCGCGTTAGTACCCGGCGTAGAAGCCTTCGGGGAATCACGTAAAATAATAACAGATCCGCCACGGAGGTCCGCGTCGAAATGCAGCGGAATTTTCGTGACCGACGTCAGGTGCATACGGACTAACTTGACCTCGGTCTAACCATTACCGGGGCGAGCAGAGTGGTAGGACTAATGAACGGTTGCTCGTTAATGGAACGATTCCCCCATTGTGGATCGCGCGATGGGGCTGCGGGCGGAAACCCCATGCTGCCTTTGCTTCCTCTGGGATGAGTTTGACGCACGTTGATCGCTCGTGGGACCCCCGGATCCCTGCTGCTGCCGATGACCCCGCAGCCGGTCGCGTCGCGGACACTCGGGTGTCGTTTGCGGAAAACATCCTCGTGGTTACGAGATCTCGTTGCGCTCTCTTCTCCCCCCCGCGCCGTCTGATCGAGGAGATTGAAGGGTGCTCGTTATCAGGGGAGTATCTTCCCGATCATCGTAACGCATACGCATCGTCATTATCGTCCCGTCCTTTGTCTCCTCGCTTCGGGCTTCGCCCGGGTTCAATTTAGCGGCGCATATTTGCGCCGCCGAACTTGCTTCATCGACCGTCAGGCCACGGCTTTGAGAAGTTCCCATTCCCGATGCCAATGGGTTGCCTATCTCGAAATGAATTTTTATTGAAAAACGACCAACACGAAATTTGCATCCCCCGGCGAGGGCGGATATATTAAAATTCAGCGAGTCGAACTTGGCTCCTTTGTCAAATCCCAACGGGAAATTCACCCGGAGAAATATTCGATACGTAATTTTTTTTTTTCAACTAATGTACCCACCCGTCTCGTTTCCATCACCTGTTCCGATTACGAGTTACACGGGATCGATAAGAATCACGGATATATTTCGATCCGACGAAGGATGCGCTCCTCCCAGGGTGGTATCGATTCAACCTGTATAACGCGTAGGATCAACGAACCCGCTTAGGGGCGCGATTTAAATGCGAGGCGTGGAGAATCGCGGAAAAGAAAAACACCGCGAGCTGGAATTCTTGAGAGTGGCGCATCACAGCCGGATGGTTTCTGGGTCGAGAATTGTGAGAATGTACACCGGGGCGAGAGAGAGAGAGACTTTGTCGCTGAAGGACAAAGCCGCAACCCGCGTGAATAGATGATTAATCCGGCGGGAATGAGAAAGAGAGGAGGAGAGAGGCTAACGGCTCTCTCGTGAGAGCGTATAATAAAGCGATCGTCGAAGGATACAGACAACCGTCGGTTTTTCGAGCGAGCCTTCGAATCACTACCACCAGCAGCAGCCCGATGGACCGGGAGAGACTTTCACCTCGGCTAGATAAGATTCCGTATGCACGCGAACAACACGCGGCCTAACTTTCACTCGTCATCGATCCGTTCGAAGAAGACGTCAGCAGCCAATGACTCGATGGTATTCTACCTGCCCGAAGGAATCTCTCGACGCAGGTATCAAACGTATGTTTGAATGGCTGCCAGATAAAAACCGAAGATCCCCCTTTCGTCGCTCGTACGCGATACTACGTATTCCGGCATAATTCCGTCCGTTGTACACGGCGGCACGTAATCTCATCGTGACGTTTCCGCGTATCCGTCCCGATCTAACTATAGCATCGCGTACACGTTATGTCATTTTCTCGAAAAACACGTCGACGCGGTGAAGGGAGCGTAGGACACCGACGGAAACATACGTGCCGGGAATTACGATTCCTCCGTCGGCGTGTGTCGGGTTCATGTCGGCCGACCGCGACGGAGATCCCCTTTCGCCGGGCGGAAAGCAAGCGTGCATGCGCTCCTCCCGGGACGACGCCACCTGCCAGCCTCGTGGCTCTGGCTACGTAGTTTATATTTAGTTTCCCGAGTTTGGAAAACTCTTAATGGATTCTTAATGACCCCGAGAGCTCTCGCGATGGCTGCTGAGCGGACACGCGGCAGGAGAAGCAACAGCTGATGCTGATACAGCTCCCCGTCTTCTTCTTCTTCTTCTTCTTCTCCTCCTCCTCCCTCTGGCTTCGCGTTTCTCGTCGCACGACTGATGACGATGGCGATTACTGGCTCGTCAGGGAGGAAAGGCTACGGTCCCAGCGTTTCACGCTCGATTTCGAACGACTCTCGGCGCGGCAGCACCCGGTCCATCCCCGGCTTAATCTTCGCCGAGTTTTTCCAACGCGGAACACGCGGTTTCGCGTCTCGGACCAAAAAACGATTAACGAGCTGCTGCTGCTGCAGCCCCGGCGTCACCCTTTTCCAGAGAACTCGTAACTCGAGGCCAGAAAAACGTCCGTATTAATTCTAATGGGGGGCGATATTTTATCGGGATAAAGCTGTCGTTCGACCGGGGTGGGGACATTCGTTATAATCTCCGAGACCGGAAGAGAGATTACCGTCTACTTTGCGCGCGTCCCGGAGAGATGCTCAACCCTTCAACCGGGCACCACCCATATCCCGAACGATCCCACTTAAGACGATAATGAAGACCGACGGAATTCCCACGTAATCCTTTTCTCGTCGCCCGGATGAAAAATGCCTCGGCGCCCACCCTGCTAACCCCCCTACCGAAGCTCCCGTTCAGATATCGTAATAAATTTTTCACGAATTTCGTGCGAGAGCAATCGAACCAAACCGGTCTATTCGTCTCCCGCTGCAATTTAATAGGTCTGCGCGAGCCTCGAAAGCATTTTTCCGGTAAAACGATCGGAGCGTGACGGAGGGTGGAGGAGGAGGTGAAGCGCGCGGGGTTGGATAGGGAGTAGAGAGAACGCGAGTATCTCGCATCGGCACGGAAGAGGGGTAGGGGTGCTTTTCCCCGAGTTTATCGAGGCGTCTGATTCCTTTTTTTCCTCGATTGGCATCGATTTGCGTCCGACCGTATATACGCGGCCATCGGTCGTACGGTGTCGGCGAGAGCGATAAAACGAGAGGGAAAAAAAATTGGAAGGAAGTAGACGCACCCGCGGGAAAGGGGTGAGAGAGCGAGCGCGGTTATAACCGCGCAACTCAGCCGCTTAAATAATGTCGAGCGACCAACGAGGCGTAATTCACGTCGGATGAGCTATCGGTTCCGATATTTCCTCGTCGAGGAGTCAAAAAAAAAAAGAAGAGGAGGAGTAGGACCACCGGAGCCCTCTCCCCGCCGAAACCGGAAGGGGAGCCAGCAGCTATTCCAAGGATCGATCTCGCAATTATTGGAAATGCAACGATCATTGCGCTGCACCAATCAACCGGGACGCATCGGCGCGTGCTGTACCGCGAATAACTCGAATAATTCGGCACGGGTTCGCGCTCTTAAAAAAATCCACCGGGGAACAACCTTGTAAACTTATAATTTACAACCGGTTCGATGATTCACGGTTTCCTACAAAATCTTTCAACGACCTCTCCATTCACCGGGACGCTTTTATCTACGGTCTCTCCTCGTTGTCTCATCGGCTTCCGTCTCGCTCGCACAGTTTAAGAACGAAATAAGATCCGAGAAGATTGAGAAGCGGGGAGAGAGAGAGAAAGAGATCTGTAAGTAAATTGCAGGTGGTAAGACTCGTTTTTAAGAACTCTTAAATTGAATGAAGGCGGCTTCGAAGGGATGAAAATAACGAGACGAGAAGGCGCCTGGAAGATCGAGACAATCGGCAATAAGCGTTACTATGCAAAGTAACTGGTTAGTTTTAATGAACAGCTTAAAAATAGACACCCCGGAGAGAGAGAGAGAGGGGCTGAGATAGAAAGGAGTTCTCGGTGTTACGGTTAACTAGGAAATCATCATAAAAATACATCCCTAACGAGGAAAGAAAAGAAAAAGATGTGGAGGAACGCGGAATGGTAAAGTACCATCTCGTCGACGGCGAGTTCATCAACTGAAAACTTTCGAGATACAAAGCGTGGAATTCGTACGACAACTTTTTCCATCGTCATCGCCCTGTGCCTATTACCACCGTGAGAAAATCGTACGAAAGAAAATCCATAATTCGAGATCACACCGGCAACCTTGCGAGGGATCGCTGAGGAGGCCTCGAAGGACGCGATACGAACGTATAGTCGAGTCGATCGTCTGCACACGCTCCGTTTCTCCATCGGAGCTGACCATAGAAACGAAGGACCGAGAGAGCATGTCACGCCAATTACGAGAGACGCCGATGGAGGAAGAACAGAGAGGGAGAGAGAGGGAGAGAGAGAGAAGAGGCATCGCGACAGAAGAAAGAGTTTCGATGGAGAAGAGAGAACAACCGAGAGAGGAGGCCTCGGAGACTCGTTCGTACACCTAAGTCGAGGCTCCGAGATGGAACGAGAGAGAGGTGAAACGAGAGAGGGAGAAGGTAAGTGCCGTGTTCCGAGAGATGCTGGAACGCCGGACCCAGAGAGAGAGAGAGAAAGAGAGAAGGTAACGGCGGGACAGAGAAAAGGTCGAAGGAGGGCGGATAAAGACGAAAGGTGGGCCGGGGGGTGGAGGGTCGGGGGAAACGAAAAAAGAAACGATCGAGCTCTGCTCCCGACTCAGCGGCTCTCATATTTAATGATATACTCCAGCGTGCCAGAGTCCCGCTAATGCACGGACACTACACAATATGCCAGGCCCTCTCTTTTCCCTCCTTCCACGACCGCGGCCGCGATGGCTTTTTCCCTGCGCGCCTCTCTTCTCGGTGCCGGCACCGATAATGCGTCCGCTGAAAGTTCTCGTTATTTCGTCCGTCGGAATTTTTCGTACCCGCGACGTTGCGCGAGCTGGAGGAAGAAGCTACGGAAGGATAAGCGAGCGCGTACCACCGCCGCGCGTTGGAGACTTCGATGCAGAAACGGGAAGCGCCGCGAAGCCAACCAGAGGATAGGAGGAGGTAGGCAGGCAGGCAGGCAGCAGCAAGTGGAACGGGACACGGGAGCTGAAAATCTGATTTCGCTTCGAGAGAGAGATACCGGAGGCTACCGGTCACCGATTTTTCCATTTTTTTTTTCGTTCTCGTCTAACGCTTAATTTATAGCGGGAAACGTATAATTTATCTCTGATCGGGATAATTGTTAATTGGCCGCGGCCGGGTATTGTAAGCGACGAATCGGCCGAATTAACGGTACAACCGGAGGTTGAATACGAGCAGCGGAATAAATTAAACGCGGTTGTCCACGGCTGCGAGGGTTTTTTGCACAATTTCGCATCTACGGGCAGATGAGAGAGAAAGAGAGAGAGACAGAGCTGCTAACTCGGGGAGCGTGCGGTCGTGCTTTTGCGACAAGTAGAAGGTGCGAGAGGAGACCTTTCGAGTCGGCTTTTTTTACACGGACCACCTCCTCCTCCTCCCCCTCTTCCATACCCTTTTTCGGCTCTACGGCGTAATGGGCCTCCGCGAATGAATGATCCTGACAATGAAAGGCACTCGGGGCGATAATTAATCGAGCCCTGGGAATAGTACCCCGAACCGGCGGGATGTTCGAATTTTTAATTACTGGAAAAATAAACCAGCTACTACTACTACTACTGCTGCTGCTCCTGCTGCTGCACCTCTCACGCGCGCGTTCGCCATCTAGCCGGTCTCCCCAATTAAGGACGGACTCGCCGCGCGGCGATGTACGCTCGCACGGGATGCCGGAAACTATGACAAATCGGCCCTTTTAAAATTCCTTAGAGACACCCGAAGTAGCGGACTTGTAAACCACCGAAACTCGTTTTCATTTCGTCGGTGGTTTCTGTTCTCGTCGTACCCGCGAGGAGGAGGCACCACCGCGCCGTTCAAATAAGGACGAGCATATAAATTGAGCAGCGTCCTTACTTCTTTTTTTTTTTTATGAGCAAGACCGTGTACAACGACGCCACTCCCAGGTATTATAACCGGGCAGATGTTTGCGGATAAATTAAAAATGCACGGGCTGGTGGTCAGCGTTACGCGAATCGAGAATGCCCGAGGAACGCGCGAATATTTACGGTCCTGCTAAAATACTTAGAACCAAAGAAGGTACCCGGGATCCATTAAGCTCGCCTTCGGCTAAAACCGTTTCAAACTCACACCCATGAGCAATAATATAATTATTATAATAATACCCAAAATTGCGAGTATCGTGATATCCAGTCGTTTTGACCGTGTCATCTGGCACGAATAAAAGTAAAAAGTCCAGACTGTGTGAGACACAGGAAAATAGATGTTGATAACACCAAGCGTACTTTTTAA
>SHCU01000107.1:208573-244942 GCA_004307685.1 Ceratina australensis
TAAAGTGTCGTATATGATTAAAAGAAACGTGTCAGACGATATTTACTTCCGCAGTATTGTGATTCATATCGTCTTATCGAAATGAATTGATTGTTGGCAAATATCAGCAAAGTGTTCATTGTGCTCTCGAATGTTCGCACCGCGACAAATCACTGTGTAATAAACTCAATTGCGACTGAAAGTGCGTGAAGCGTTTCGCGATCGGCGATAATCGAACTGCTAATACGACGAAAGATTACACGAGTGGGAATCATTACCGAGGCAATCGTTATCTGCGGGATCCTGTAAACGTTCCTATCTCATCGATCGATTTCCCGGAATCAGCCGAAGGTACGTACGATGCGATTGTGCGGTGAGTAAACTCCTTTTCGCCAATGAATTAGATAGCGGCTAAGTAGAATAAAAGAAAGGGCGCAATTTTTCTATACGTATTTCATCTGTGGGATTTATATGACGCAGCCTACGTGCCGTACGGCTTCCACGCCGATAGTTTTATTATCTTCGCCCTCGCCAACGATGCAATTACATTAAGAGCAGGGAATTAATTGAGGAAAGTGATGTTAATGAAAGCAGTCTCCGGATAGGAGAAATATGGGCCTGGATAATCGCGCCGAGCTATAAACGATAGGAAAGATTGGAGGGTTAAGAGGAAAATCGAGCGGAAAATGACAGGGATTATTGTTCGCAAACGAAGTTTCGTTGGCAAACGTATCGGGTCCTTCCGGTGCCCGAGGTATATCGTATAATCGTTCGACCGATCAAGATTCTCCGTTACCCTTTCTCTGTCGGTGGATACGTAGACGGACGGCTATTTCCGCATGACATCACACCGCCCGCATTTAGGAGCAGCCACGATTTTCTATTTTCTTGTCGGTCTACATTGGTGGCCCGCGAAGACCTGCAAGGTCAGCCCCACCGAGATGCGGCCACGACTTTTTACTCTCATTCTTCCATCCGCACGTCGTCGTCGCGTTACCCCTTTTCGAGACAAGCCCGCCCGCAAAAACATCGTATTAACTCATTTGCATCGTTACTTACGCACAGTTAACAGCTCATTATACGAATAATTGTATCGAAAAAATCGCCGGATAAATTGCTATACGAAATATTATAATAATTAAAGCTGGCGGGCGGGTTGTGCGAACAAAATTTCCGCGATTAGGCCAGCGCTCGTTTTTCTCGTGCGTGCAACACGGGCCGGGTAATCTGGCCTGGGCAACGATCTCGCCTAATCGAGAAATAATTGTACGAATTTGTTCGGGGGAACAGGATAGAAAAGAAATCCTCGCGTTCCCGTTCGGCTCTCTCGGTTCCGTGCCGTTTTTTACCGATTCATATTCTCAGGTGGAACAATGGATTCGGCGAAACAAAGGAGCGGCTGCTCTTGCTCCGACACCGGTACGTACCGTTCCTCGCGCTAACAAAGTTAGCCGTTCGTTAGCGGAATTAGAAACGATGGTTCGCGTGAAAAGAGAATTTCGTAACCGCTAGCTCGAGCCACGTACTTATTAGGACCGTTCGGGAAACGCATCGACCCTAGAAATTAACAACCTAATTTTCAAACGCACCGTCCAACCTGACCCTTGCCCGCGACGGAAAGACTGTTTGTACACGTTTAGTCTCTCGAAAATTATATCTATCTCGATAAGAAATAGAATAATTAACTGTTTTCGAGTGTTTATACAATTTTAATGTGGCGCAAAACCTGTTTCAGGGTGCCAGGAGAAAGTTTATATGGCAAGGGTTAAATTGGTGTTTATCGTCCGAAACGATCCCCGATCGATACGCGAATAAAAGTGGATCCACGCGAGCACGGAAGAGGATTTCTGCGTGAGTAGTTCCATAACCACCCGGCGTACATTTTATATCCTTACCGTTTTATAAGGGCCATAAGATAATTTATTTGACCGTAGAGGAGTTCATTATCTATTGAATTATAGCCGTATCGTAGGACAGATCGTTCGATACGATTAGGAAACTTTTTTATGCCCGATCGTTTGCTCTCATTTATTGCGCGATCGTATCAGGTTTTGTGAGTTTCTAGAAATTCCCTCGAGTCATCCGGAGAAATTCCATCGAATTTCTGGGAGGACGCGCGGTGATTAATAAGTTTTCATGCGCATTACACCCGCCGTGACAAATCGATTTCTGTCGTTCGTCCCCCATTGTGCTTTACAATTGTCTTGTACGAAATCGACTTCCGTCGAGAAATTTCGTGGGCCCTTTCTGCTCTATTACGTTGCATCAAATTCCTCCGGTGTTAGAGAGGAATAGCAGCAGCGCGTAGAGGAGGACGAGACGAGAGGGAGAGGGATTTTGGTCGTGTCGTGAAGTGGGAGGATGCAGAGGAATAAAAAAAGGAAGAGGAGAGCGCGTTAAACGTGGAACCAGGGGTCATAAAAATCCGAAGCGCAGGTATAAAGCAACGATCTACAAGTCCGTGCGAGGACGATCCTAATCTCTGGACGTAGCGGGAATTGAAGCTTCGGAAATCTGAAAGGAGGTGGGAGACCGGAGAGGATAGCCGAGTAAATTGCCGAGCTGCGAGTTTGTTTGAAAATCAGCGGAATGCAGGCAGAAGGGAGAACTGCTGGTACCTCGTAGGCATTTTCTTATCCTCGTTTTAATGGCTCCGGGGTACTTGGGAAATTTTTACAAAAGAATTTCTCCTCCTTTGGCTAACGACGACTAATTTCATTCCCTCGAAAAATTCTATGCAGCATCCGCGTCGCGATCTTCTTTCTGTAAGACAAAAGAGCTTTCACGTTCCGGCGTGCCATTTTTGGGCACCGTGAATGTAGCTCCAGGGTTTCTCGCCGGGTTGATTCATGCCTCGCATCGACATTTTTATTTGGGCAAACCGTTGTCAAAAGATATATTCGTCGCGGGGAAGTGACAGTAAAAACAGGCTGAAAACGTTGATCCGTCATACGACGTCTTAGGAGGTAATTAATAGAGGAGGGGCCCGGGCTGCCGCCGTGGCTGCTCGCTCGTTGGGCCATAAATTTCCGTGGAAGGTCGACGCATAAATTTCACTTGGACGCGAGAAACCGCGCGTGAGCTCGCGCGATTTCGCGAATCGAACGGCGGGGAGGCTAATGGTTTCGTAATTGAATAAATGTGGCCGATTAGTCGCGCAGCCTCCCGGCACGGTTAACGAGCTACCGCGTCTATCCGAATCGAATTTAGAGTTAATCGGTATTTAATTTAAATACGCTCTCTAACAGACTTATCTTCCTCATCAGTCGCGCGACGATCCGATCTATCTTCGCATTAATCTATAATCTAGCAACGATCTCAGAGGTTACTGACTCCTGCGACGCTCTTAGGCACAGTATCGAACAACAGTTTTTTATTTCTTCCTTTTCTTTTAGGCACAGATCCCTGTGCGTAATCTCGATACAACAATACCTCCGCGGGGAAAAGAAATGATAGGGAAATGTTCATCTTTATGAAAACAATGGACAGACAACGAGATAGTATGCACAAACGTACACCCCGGTGCACGTATACAAAGTCCCCGTGGCCTTATTTCTTCTTAAATCTCGCTTTCTTCGACACAACCACCGCGCTCGACGGTGACTTAGGGTTCGACTGGTTCTTGTGTTTCTTGCTCTCCACGTGCTGAGCAAACGTACTTTCCGAGTTTAACGATAGATTGCACGGTGCACAATAATACTGGCCTGTAAACAAAACAGGTTCGAGAAGGATTAGATAACGGCGGGTCGTTTCAACAAGCATAGCTTACCTGATGGTGTTCGGTAAATAGAATAATCTATGGGCCCAGGATTTGCAGGTGTCGTCTCGCTTTCGTTAGCTACAAAATCCGTACGATAAACATGAAAGTTGACGAACGTGAGATTTCTCTGTAGAGATTTCTTTTACAATTCCGATATATCATTAGGCATGCATTCGGGGTTTTCTTTTTATACACTTACCAAGCTCGGGCACAGGCAATCCGTTTAATCTGAGCATTCGCAGATGCCTGGCACCTCGCTTATGCGTTTCTAATTGGTCCTGGCGATTAGCTGAAACTCCGCACAGGTCGCAACGTAACGGCGTTGGGTACGGCGGAGGGGTGTAGATGGACCCTGGAGGTTTCCCCGGGGCTGGTGCCGCGCTGGCACCGTCAGGTACTGCCGGCGGTTGCGCCGGTGGTGATTGCACTTCTGGCTGAAAAGCCAACCCTATCCCGAATCGACCGCTCGGATCTAATGGATATTGATTTTGATTTTGCGACTTCTTCGACGGCCTGCAGAATTCAACGCTCTGCTACGATGATCTTGCCTGACAGAGCTACCTTTCTAAGAATAATTTCAGACAAGTATACATCTGTGTACCTCGCACGACGTCCGCCGTTCGCCGCTCTAATATGTTTTTTACCAGCGTAGTGTTGCGTCGCGTCCGTTTGCGACGTGAACCATGTCTTACAAATCTGCAAACGAAACCCGAGTTCGCTCGGTTGTAATTAAAATCAATAACGCAATTGATCGATGAAAAATTATGTAACAATGCAAATGGGAGAAGAACGTTCGGACTGCTTACATCGCAATAGTTCTGCCAGTCGTTGGTCGTACTCGTCACTTGGCCATCCTCGGTCTTTTGTCTCTTCACGCTCTGGTTCAGAAACATAGACACTTTTTTCTGATGCGGCTTTCCGTCGTAATGCAATTTCGCTTGTAACGTAGAGTTCATCTGAAATTGTTCATTCTTTCAACGAAGGTGCGCGCGCGTTGACGTTAAATAAATTCAGGGAACATTCAACAGGGTTTTTTTTTATCGTTTAAAATAATCGAGCCTTACGACTGCATTGCACAGATCGCATTTCAGCGGTTTCATTAGCGTCGACAGTTCCCTCTGGGCGCTCGCAACTTTCTCTACGAAATAGAAACATAAATCAATGTTTAATTAGCTAAACTGCCGCGGGAATCTGGAAACTGATTTCTCGATGATACGTGACACAATTAGACCGTGGATTTCTGTTTCGTTTTGAAACATACACGATATCAGTTTCAGAAATGTATTTCGATACGATACAGTTCTGCAGATTCAGTAAAATGCACAGTCTAAACACGGTACAAATAAAATTCGCAATCTCTGTTAGCTTCCACAGCAGCCAAACGATTTTCGAATTACCTGCGTCTTGCGCGGGATCGATGAACTCGTTTTTCCGCTTGTAATACTTGTTCTTGGCTTTGTTCTGTGCCGTCGACGATGCAACCGTCGCGACCGGCTTGTACGTCGTGTCGTACCATCGCGCGTAAAGGTCCGTCGTGTCCGCGTCCGTCGGTATCCACCAGGGCGTCGGTTGTCCAGGGGTTTGCGGTTGTATAGGGTGCATCACGTACGGCGACGGCACCGGAAACGGTGCCTGAACCGTCGTCGTTGCATTTACTACAGTTTCGTTGGTAGTTGTTGCTTCCGTGGATATCGGTTGTTGCTCGCTCGCAGCCGGCACGCTGTTGCTCTTCACCGTTGCAACAGGCGGTGGAGGCGGGGGAGGCGGCGTCAGGAAACATTCTAATCCTAAGATTTTTCCAAATTTATCAAATTCCCTGATAAAGCGTGCAAAAATATATCAAACGATGTTTCTTATCAAATTAAGCTCGTTAATTAAGCTTATTTGTTCTAATTTGTTGCATAAAATAATTAATGTGAATTTATGGAATTTATATAGGAAAGTGAATCGGTAAAAGCGATAATTAAAACGCGGAACGAGAATACATGTATAATTGTAATCGGGAAGAATATTTAACGATACGTTGGGCAAATCAGATACTTTTGAGGGCCGATGTAAGATCGGATTTAATCGGTTGTAACGCTGAGACTAATTCCGTTAATTTCGTACAAGCTCGCGTACATAAAGGGTTTAATGCCGGTCATTTTTACTGGTAACATCCGAGATACGTTTCCCGGGACGACAGCAGGCGCATTTCGCTTATCGAGTGCGTATGCACCCTGGCTGCGGGTTCCAGGGCCGGCGCGGAGCTGGTTCGGCACCCGCGATTAAGTTTACGCGATCGCGATAACGCCGCTGATTTATCCGGCAAATTAGACGAAAAAATTAGTACGCATCACGCGAAACGAGCCGGCTCGAGCCCGGTGCCGATCGATGTAATCGTCGTGGGGTATCAACAATCGTATCACGTTCCGTACCCCGCCGAAACGATAGTACGCGATGCGAATAATATAAAAACTCGTTCATATTTCCCCGCCGACAGTATCGTTTATTACCCATTCATAAAATTCGTTAATCCCGAGGAGGAAGAAGCGAGACGCCTCCGCCGGTTTCGTACGTGTCTGTTATTTTATATTTTCAGCAATCAGCTGATTTCGACACGTCGGTAAACAAAGAGAAATTTGATCGCTATTTTAACTCCACGTGCTCCCGTGGCACAGCTTGTTTTGATAATTGATCCGTGTGGATGTGGCCCGATTATTTATAACGACACTCGCACACCCGCGGTGCACATGCACGTACGCGTTCAAATTTTCACGGACGCATCAATGAAACGTATAGGGTTTTGAGAGCCGAGGTATATTTGGAGAACCGTCGATAGTTGTTTACTTATATTTCGATAGATCCAGGGCACGGGCACGTATAAAAACGTTAGCCGACGGGTACGATTTGCCTCGCAGGGGGTCGAGACTCACCCGGTATTTCTGGATTTTCGATGATCTTCGCGCTGGACATTTTCCAACTTAAACACCGCGATATTCTTTATTATTGTCAGATAAATGTTGTTAGCGCGAGAATGTAATTAACGGCTCGATAACGACGCCAGTTTTCTCAGGGTTTACACTCGCGAATCAGCTCTAATCTCGGTCGCTTCTTGGCACTTCCCACGATTCGTTGCGGCATGATATCGTCACGATTCGTGTATCATGTTTGACTGTCAATTATTCGGACCGATAGAAAAGTTTGTGAGGTTAACACCTTACGTGCGATTGATGTTGGCATATGACATCATTTAAGCGCCATCTACTCGGATAAGTATTGTCAAAAGTACAGGCGGTCTCTTTGATCCAGTCTAACACTGTTCTCGTTCGGTTTGCTGATTATTTAGAATGTTAAGACACTCTTGGGATTATGCAGATGGTGAGACGATCTCTTTGTATCTTCGGTGTAGAGAAACGTTTTTCAAGGGAAGAGACATTCTGTTTGCATGTAGCAATTGCCACAGAGATGAAATACAAATAGGTCTCTTGAGAACAGTATATAAGTTCATGCGTGTACAATGTGTTAAAGATTTGCAACGATTAATTTTTTTATCAATCACCGGCAATGCATGTCGTCAGCAGCAGATAATTTAAATGTGTGCATAATTATGTAGGAATGTAAAGAGAGTCCATCGTAAATCTCTGAATGTTATCTTCTTTGATCGTTTGACTCTTGCACCTTCTAAACAAAATAGTAACAGATAGAATAACAACGTTTATACTGGACAAAACTTACGCGACTACTTTGCATATGTAAAAGCAGCAGCGAGAGGTTTTGACAAGCGGTCCGACGGACATTACACGATCTCGAGCTTTAATGCAAGATGGCTACTAAAGCTGCGACCGTTGATCGTGAGCTGTTCGAAATTATTAGAATTGTCACAAAAAAGTACGATCTTTCATGGCCGAGTACTTGAGAATCGTTTAGTCGAGAAGGATGGAGGACAAGGCCGAGCTGTTAAAATGTCTCGAGCAAAAGATAGACAGTGGCAAAGCCACGGTAGTTGCATTGAAATTTCTGGATAAGATTGATGGGGTCGACAAGCTGATACGAAAGATTCAGCAAGAGATTAGGTTTTTAGAAAAGGTACGTTTCCTAGAGATTGTCTTTGTATCTTTCAATTAATCGTGCTTGTAACTCGAGGTCATTCGAATATCATGATTGTAACGCTGTAAATGTTCTTGTAAAGGTACAATGTACAGGGAATGTAAAGAAAGAACATCTGCAAAGCACAAATTTGATTCATCTGAGTGCCATCGTAGAACGGCTCTTATGCGTTAATGAACCCACTCATGTTATGAAACCTTTTAAGCATCAGAAGTCAAGATTAGAAGTAGATATAGTGTGCAACGGTGGTGCATCATGGGTAAAAGTCATTGCTAGAAATGCTAGAGCTCTCACATTAATCTCGATGGGTAATGGAGAATATGGGCAGAAGTCTGTGCTCGATCAGGCCAAAAGTTATTTGCAATGCGCTAAGTGTTATCCGCACTTGTATAAACCACCTGACGTTATATTCTATTTTGCTTATGGGATAGAAATTCCATTGGCCACGCGATTAAAGCAAATGGGAGTAATTGTTCAAGGGGAGATAATAAAGTGCAATGATTTACATGGTATTAATTTTTACTAGAATCTTTAATAAATGTATGCCATTTAAGGTATTCATCACTGTGTCTATTTTTTGGAGGTAGACATTGAGGACAAATTGCCTACAGAGATGTATAGTTTAGAAACTGCCGAGGAATCTGTAAATGTAGATTCTGATCTACTTGCTTTTAATGCATCTTCTTTGAAAACTGAGATAAAACTTCTTAATCTGGATGTATCAACTCTATTGGCGTATGTGACAAATATGACTAATGGGTACGATCATTTTATTTACCGGGAACCATTGCTCACGCAACAAGCAGAGATGGAAAGAAAACGTCCAGTGAAACCGATTCTAGAGGAATTGTTTCAAGGGAAAGAGCTAATCGTTTGTAAGACTGCGTATGAAAATTTTATGAACATCATCGATGTTATCGGTGGGCCCAAAGAGACTGTCAGGGCAAAAGAGTTAACAAGCAAAGTACGCATTGTCAATGATGTGCCAACCGGTAGAATAATGGAAAGGCTGAGTCTAGGCGGTAAAATTAAGAATAGGTCTAGATTAGTTTTTGCGACAGGAGAAAATATGAAAAGCGTCACGGTATCCGCGAACGTAGGATTCGTTAGAGCTGCACGTATGCAGGTACGAGTATTTTAGGTATATTTGTAAGCTGTAACTAAAGTTTCAGATGGTTTCATTAATCATTTTTCTAGGGCATCGAATGTACAGTCTTCTTGCATGAACCTAGATCTCTCTCAGAGATCAAAGAGGGATATGCAACGAAACTAAGTCAATCCTGATATTATTTATGAATGCATTTTAGATTGTTACAACAGAATTGTACATGAGAATTATTTATTACAACTTCGACGATCAAAACGCATGTCCAGACTCTCTTGGAATTCTGAAAAAATAAAGTTCGAAGGGTCAATTGTATCTGAAATCTTTGCGGTGTAAATCTATCGTACCGTTAATAAATTTATTGAAATGCGGATTTCTTTCCTTCGCTAATTGAATGTACTCTTTATATTTCATTTCGTTTCCGAGTTGCTTATAACATTTAGCACTATTCAAGAGGGCTTTTAAATTCGTATTATTCACTTTCAATGCCCATTCGCAGTCAGCCAATGCTTTCTCAAATAGTCCAAGCTGAATATATGATAAAGCCCTGTTATTCCATAACACAGCCGAGTCTTTGCGCTGCTCGATTGCTTTGCTGTAATATGTTACCGCCTTCTCATAATTTTCCTCTTTGAACGCCCCGTTACCAATTGTTTTGAACGTTTCTGCTCGCTCATTTCTAGTCTTCCGATCCTCCGACCTTCGCTTCGCATCTTTTTCCACGCTTCTCATAAACACCTCTACACAAAAATACTTGAAGTATTTAAAGCATATTAAAATTTAGGATATTAATTTACCTTGGGACATTTGTTCCGGATTTTCATCGACTGAACATTTATTAATCACCGTGCGATCAGTTTTTATTTTGAATTCGCTATCTTCGCAAAAAGTTTGTTCCGATCGGTTTTCTAATATCTCATCCGCTAATACTTGTCCCTGCTTTTGCTCCTCGGGATCAGAAGATGACAATTTCTTCACAATTTTTTCTTGAATAATTATGTTTCCTTGATAATTGTACTTGTGATTCAGAGGAATAGTACTTACCAACTTCGGTAACGCGATGCATAAAGTTTTGAAACTCTTCCTCTGTACCATGCTGATTGATTGATAGACTGTTCATAATTTGTGAACTTTCTATCATATTTTTATCGAATTGATCATGCTCTAACATGTTATTCATCTTTCAATAGATTAACTCAGAGTGACATTGATCTAACTGAACCAGACCATAATTTGTTTCCATAGAAACAATTACATACATTTATTGGGTAGCTGTGTAGGACAGGGTACAAAGAAAATATGTTACTTTAAGTCGATTTATTATAAAAGGAACAAGATCACGTAAGAAAGTAACAAGTTACATAGATGTGATGAACTATGGTTAATTTATATATGTTCAATTTTGCAGTGGTTTTAGTTTAAAAAAAGTATTTAATCACAGTATGGTATATACAGTTATTTATTCAGTCTAAGTGTTATATTGAAAGCAACATGTATTAATGATTTCAATTATAAAACATGATTGTTCCGTTCATTAACCGTTGGACCCCTTTCTCGGAGGGTAATCTGAGAGCGTAGTGGAACTATAGAATTGTGAATCGATATTCGGCATGGAAAACATCCGAGACCCTCCAGCTATCATCTCTGCATTTTCATTATCAATTTCTTCGACCTCAAGGGGATCCATATCGGCATCTTCGTCAGTTTCAAATATATCCACTTCATCTTTGATGAATACCGCATACTTCATAGATTCGTTGCTCTCTGAATTAGTCCTTTGTTTCCTCCTGTCTAAGGGCTCGTTTCGTTGAGGCTGTGGATTGCATGCAGGTGATTTGCCAGCTGTGATCTCCACTTCGTCCATAATACATAATTTTTTTAAGGGCAGAGGCTTATCCTTGGATATAGCTGATAATACTCTGGGCCAACTAATTACAGGTTCGCACGTTTCTTTTCTCTTCTGAGGCGGCGGATTGCCGATTCCTCTACTGGTACTTGGCATATCGTTAATGTCTACAATACTGATCCCTGATCTCCCGGTGTCTAATCGTTGACTTAATAAATTAATGTTACTCTCGTCATTTTTCTTGGCAGCTTCTTGTGGAACCTTACATCCGCTCTTGTGGGGATGAGTAGACGGTTGGAATCTCGTCGTTTGGTTGTTTGTTTTATTTTGCTGTCTGATAGTCGGTTCATGGTCAGGTACTGTTTTGCTGGATAAGCTTTTCGGTTCCTCAATTTTCAATCTGGAGACGGTGGTCGTTTTCCTGGAGGGCTCGTGAGGCGCACTGTTCGATTCCCCACCCAATACGGAAGTCTGTATGTGTCGAAGTCCTGTGACTTCCAAAATTTCAGCCAGTTTCAGCAGCCTTCTAACCTCACTCTGTACAACTTGTATCTCGCCGCAGTACATAAAATTAATGATAGTCTTTAGATCGTCCGCCTCGATATCGTGAAGAATGATCATAGGGTGAGGATGATCGTTGGCGACGAGTAGCCGACGGAAGAACGAGCTCGAATTAGCCAATACCATCTTGTGACATTTTAAAATCGTCCCGTCCTTACATACTAAAGAAAGATCCACAAACTGTTGCTTCTCGTAACACGTATCGAGCGAAACGGCTAAATGCGACGGGAAACTGTGCCACTTTAAACTCAACACGGTTTCCTCCCTCATTTTACTTATTATAAGTAACTGGTAGCGTTCGATCTCGGTTAAAATTTACGGGTACGCGACTAACGTTTATGACAACAGACAGCCATGACACGTGCCGCTGTCATTGTACTATTTCTAAGCGTCTACGCGTCCCGACATGGGCTGTAGTATATTTTCTAATACCTGACTAACAAATTCAAAGAAAATTAACGTACGTACGTCGAATCGCGCGATGGGAGAATTAGAGACAAGATTTACACGGTGAGTGCACTCGAAATCGTCCCATGAATCGTCTAGGCACGGTTGAACAGAAATTCTGCTTTTTAAAAATAACTCGTATACCAATCGATTTCTAGCAGTTCGATGCCAAAATTATCTCCTAGCTCCTGCCTAGAAACTGTCACTAAAAATACCGATTCGCCACAAATTGAAAATAATCTCACAACGTGAAATTTTATTTTAGACGATTAATCATTCTATAATTTGCGTTCCAACTTGAGCTGAGGTAAACATTCAGGAATTATACAAGCGTATTATTATTATTTTATGTGATATTTCATTGGATTTATCTTTTCAAATCTAACGGAAATATATAATAGAAACTGAGTATGAAATTTGATGAAAATTGAATTTTGACCGTGGCGCCAGTCGAAGATGGGCAGCGCCATCTTGCCCTCGCGATGTCTCGAAGTCGACACAAGTTCCGCGACTCTCGATGCCAATTGAGTTCGATAATAGCAAATGGTCGTTTAATAACAGATGATTGAACGCGTTCCGCCGCGCGGCCTACCATTTATCTGTCAAAAGTGTCGACGGCCGGTCGTACGACGATGAGCCGGCAAACGCGTGCATACTGACTCGTATGTACCGCGTCACGATTGTAGGTTATCTAAACGAATACATTGATGAATAGTCGTGCGTGTACGTTTGTGCGTTCTACGTTGCGTTTACCGAGCGGCAGAAACGCATAGGCCGTAAGTGTCCTTTTGAATAAATCGCGTTCATTATTATGTGAGCGTGAACGGTGAACGAAAACGACGGGATAGAGCAGAGACACGACGAATAAAAGCTGACCGAGCGACGAGGGTACGAGCGTACGAAACAAGGGAAAATGCGAGATCTTCGAGCCGATGTTTCCTGCTATCTCATCGTGGCATTGCTTTTTCTAGCGCCATTCGTTAACGCATCAGGTACGTACGGACGGGTTCCTCGAAACGATTTACGAACGAATCAACCGGACCGACGCTCCGCTCCGACGAGCGGGACCGAAATTGGTTCGTTCAACCAAATCATTGGGGTCACCCCTGTAAGGCTACAATAGTCTTCTTCCGCTTTTTCTTCCTCCTTCCCTCCGCGTTCCTCTCCCGCCTCCTATCTCCTTTCATCTCATTTCTCCCGACGTGCTCACGTCTCTTTTCTCGTGGTCCAGAAATTTACTCCCCTCGCGTGCACTTTTTCGATCCGATCCCCCCGACCCCCTCCCCTCTTTCAATTAGATCCTACGGAGTATCGAGATAAATAACTGTCGGAAGGTTGCAAGAATGCGATCAATTCGCTCACAGCGATAATTGATAAAGGTTTTCCCGTCACGATTTTAATGCACATGTTTTTTTATCAATTTCTATGAAATCCGCTGTGTTTGCGAAATCATTTAGCAGGAATATTATAGGCAGGCTTATTTCGCAACGTTGCACCGTCAAAAATAACGAGGTTGTGCAAGAGGAAACTTTTTGGATAAAAAAGATCGTGCTGCTATTTCATTTTTTTCCTGACAAGGACGCTTTTTACGAATAAGATGAGTCAACGTGATAACCGAGACCGTACGTGGCGTTTTAATTTTCTATATTGAACCACTGGTCATAATAGAAAGTAACATGTTCCTCGTTTATAAACAGTAAACACGGCAGCTAATGACTATTCATCCATTCTTTTAATTATTCTACGATATACGAGGATATAATTCACTTGACGGTTATCAACGTCGCCGCCAGTCAAAGAATTCCAAGTATATTTACGTAAAGAGTTCTCACAACCCGTGGAATTTATTTCCAACGTTTTTTTACCATATATGTTATATAATTACTTTAGGCTGCGTTTCTCCCGATGTGAAGACGCGATATCTTTTCTCGAAGAACGGATGCACGAATGAAAGCACTCATTGTTTAACCAACCTATTGAATTGTACATTATCACTGAAAAAATTTACGGTTGATACGCGAATTGTAGGCGATCGAAACGTTCGTATATTCCTTCTGGCTCTGAGGGCCGCGATCGCTACCAGCTTATCGAATTAATGCGACACCATCGATTTAAATCAAAAGAAAGTTTGTTAATTCGCCTCACTCAACCTCGGCATAGTTAACCCTTGTATTCCGACTGATAAAATGAATTCGCCTCAATTACATGATTCAGCCAATCTCGCAGTGTCGATAGAGTCGCAAAGATACCACTCAAAGGTACCAAGCCGAGGTGCCTTTATGTCTTTTGTTCGAAGGAAACGAAAGATAAACTGTGTTCGGTTGATAACGATAAGCACCGACGGACGAACTCAACGATCAACGAATTCACGCGAAATCTTTAACCGTGCCATTTATGGAAAATAAAATATCAATCTGAAATATGATATTTAGATCGTTTNACGAAAGATAAACTGTGTTCGGTTGATAACGATAAGCACCGACGGACGAACTCAAAAACGACGAAATCTTTAACCGTGCCATTTATGGAAAATAAAATATCAATCTGAAATATGATATTTAGATCGTTTTAAGAGTGTACGTATCATGCCTTTGTGTTTCTTGTACATGCATAAAACCTGCGTTGATACATTTAAATTGGCTCGCATATGTTATCAGTATTAAAATACTTGAACGTGCGAGTCGTCACGACCGAAGCCCCCGTCCGCTTGTACGTTGCGACTGATATCCATATCCATTAACCTTTGTTTAAACGAATCAACCAGGGAAGCCTTCCCCGCGTTTAATCTTATCTCGACGCGATACAACTTGTTGATAGCGTGCCATCGATCAGAGATGTCCTGTTTCTATGTTCACAGGGAACGTGACGGGTTTAATTAAATCGTGCGACATCCACAGAGTGTTACCGCAATGTGGCGAGAACGAGAGATGCCTTCAGAATTCGAAGAACGAAACAGGGGAGTGCGTATGCAAGATAGGCTACGAGCGGGACAATGATAAGTGCGTGCAGCACGCGACTACCGTCGCTGTCGTCACTGTCGACCAGCCAGATGCCCAGGAGAGTTCAGGCGGTGAGTACAGATTTTACCTGGTCAGGTGGCCGCCGGTTTTCCCCATTGTTAACTGGGATTACTTGGTATTTCCTTTTTTCCCTTCCAACTGTGGCCGCATAAGCGGATGCTATGCATAATTAAAAATTTAAACACATGATTCCCAGAATGTAGATTGTTCCGTAAGATATTTATTTGTTGGATAACGTACGAGGTACGTAACGGTAAAACAGGACATGTGAAAAATGAGATTGTTTCTGAATTTTGTGTAGGTGGTTCCGTAGCCGCCGGTTTGTTAATACCGACCTTCCTCGTAGTAGTCAGTGTCCTGTTATACTTTGTCGCGAGACGATACAAATTGCTACAACGGGTGAGACAGCTTCGTCCAAATCGTTACGGTAATGTCCTAGTCACGCGAGACGACGACGACGACGACGATCCGCCGATAGCGTAAACAGGTATTCATTATATCTCTCTACGTGTGCCGTGTATAAAATTTTTATCGATAAATGCTCAGTTACACAATTTATAAATTAGAATCGACAAGCTTTGAGTTACCACGATTAAAATATGTATGTACATGGTACCGTTTCGTTTCTTCGCTTGCACAATCCCTGTCGAAAGGTCCTTAATCGAATGTAACGGATGAACATGAAGCGTGCACAGTTTCAATGTTTAAAATGCACCTGCAAATATCTTTCTCGTATTTTTGTTTCACACGGGTCTCTTACCCAACGTCTAATGCTCAAACGACATTTTGCACAGGGATATGGTTAAATAATTCTTGAAGCTCGTCTTGCTTGGGGAACAATATTGTGTAACTCTGTGTATATAAAGTTTTAGGTACAAGGTACATGAGAACGTCGTCGCGAACTGAATTAAGAGGCTAAATGCAAAATAAAGTGATGGTACAAGTGGGCGTGTCCCGTGCTTTCATCGATTTTAATCTCCTCGTTTTATCGATCCCACTGACGATTAATAATTACGTGATATATCTTACGTTGTCTCACAAATTAATCTATTTTTTATAACTAAGCACGAGCACGTCGCCACTTGAGCTATCATTGATTCTATGTTTATATACAATGGTTGTAAGGGATGCGGGATGAACGACTGCATTTTCGAATAGTTTTTAAGAACACATTGAAAGCATAATTTTTTACGATGATATTAATAAGCTGGTCAGTAAACTTCAAGTGTTAATAATATCTTGCGTAAAGCGACGGTGATTGATCGCCGCCTCGCTGCGTGCAAAGCTAGTATGTATTTATGTTCTTAACAAGGTTGCAATTTCGATCGAATTTTGTGCACGCGACCCGATCGATCGTTTATATTTTTTTAACCGCATGACAATTAGTATACGACGCATTCTTGATTGATCCGCGTATCGAATCGTGTCGCGTGGATACCACTGGTCCTCTCCGAATGTCTTGCTCTTTCTCGAAAAAACGTGCGTTACTTTTACCAAAGAATGAAGGTTCCACGATTGAAAAAAAAACGACAAATGCGAAATTAAACGAATTGAATGTGAACTTCGTTGGCGATCAGAAACCTCAAGGCGTTAGGAGTGATTGCATTTACGTATACCAAAACGATGTTACACTTTTCTTATCTCTTGTTCGATACTGTTTTATCTTCTTTCTTTTTTTTTTGTAATATATAACAAAATTTGTAAATATAACTTTCCGCCATTCCGCGGGTTGCGTATTCTTGCCAGTCAATCATTATTTTTCCTATAGCATAATCGATACGTGATTCTGGAGAAAATTGCATCGTCTATAAATATTCCTAAAAAAGAAAAACGAGGACTCGCGGCAAATGATTGAAATACGTATGCGAGATTTATATATATGTATATCGTATATATATAAATATTTAACCTATTCTTGTACTCTATCATTTTTGTACAGAACTGCGCACTAGAAAGCTAAAAAAAGAAAAAAAATTTCACATAGCAATTAGCCGGTGCCCGGTCCGATTCGGCATCGCGAGAGACAAGATTCCATATTTTTATAGTTCGCGGGTACAAATCGAGGAAACGGTGCGACTGGTACTAGCGAATTTATTGTTTCTCAGTTACGTATCGCTGCGACACGTCGTCGCTCTTTCTTCACCTCGTTACATGTTTAGGCGAAACACTTGTTTACGATTCGACCATCGAAACGTAATTATTAATTGTTACCGTTCTTTTCGAACGCAGCCACGTTCGCGCAGCTAAAGAATTGAACCGAGTTCACAGAGGATATTTTATTACGCAGGCTCGATCGGTTTCTCAGCGATTCCTTCAATTTATCAGCTTGTTCACGCGTGAACGTGGCTCTGTTGATCTTTGCAAATTCTCTACTCTGTGATGTATTTTACGTTAATATCCTTGAGCGGAACCCACTCATTACAATTCACATTCTACACAAGCACAATCTGTCTTCGATCGTAAACAGAGGACGTACTGTTCCTCCGACGGTGCGGCATCGTTTACGCAGCGTAAAACTTCGATGAACTGTTGCTTCTTCTCAATTGTAACTTCGGTAGCCGATTCATGGACAAATCGAGTTTGTCCGCTTCTAATGCATGCAAATTGTATCACCGAAATTAGATCGGCAGCGACCGCGTCGAACAATTTGTAAATATTCAAACTTCGATAAATATGAAATAGGAAATAAAGAGAAATAACAGTACAACCGAGTTTCATTTATTCGCCACTGTTATATCCTTGTCAATCTTTATCCTGTATATTTCTTGGTTTTCTTTCAAATAAATTTCAAGATTGTATGATTTATTTTTGTGGGTCTCTTTCGTAGCAACCTCCACGCGGTGAGACCCGGGCAATTAACATTGTTTTGCAATATAATTATATTGGATAAAATAATGTTAAGCAGATAGCTACGACACTGATCTTCTGCACCGTCTCAGAATTTTATCACAATACAGTAAATTCGCATTAAATATGCCTTGATATTAGAAATTAATCTAGACGAGTAGAAGATTTGTGCATATAATTATATTAACTCTTCCAAATCCTCCTACTTAGCATTAAATATTCTTGGTTACACGTCCTGTACGTGTACCTACCTGTGTTCCTGGCCTGTGATCCTAGATACACGCTGGGTGGATGAAAATAAAATAAAGGGAAACGAAGGTAACGAAATAAACGAGTATACTTTTTTCATTTTTTAATATCGTACGTCAAGGTTGGTATAATTTACAATGCGTTAGAGGTAAAATGCGTATTTGAGAAAACTTACTCGCTACGAAGAAGAGAAAAAAAAAGACGATCGAGACGACGAAACGTGCTTTCGTGGAGAATTGTTTTACACGCGCACCACGGTCGGGGTAAATAATAATTTAATTGTTAGGAAAATGACAATATAATCGTGCGCCTATTTACAAGTCCAGCCGAAAGTGGAAGCAATTGCAGTTTATCTATATGATAGTAGAAGAACATTTTTACCATTGCGTCCGATTCATCCTCTACTTTCCAGTGATCTAATCAACGAAAACTAACTTCCTGTCTCCTCGTGTGAAAGACATCGAAAAGGTTTGACCACGCGAACGAAGGTCCGATAAATTGATTTATCCCGAAAGAAACTCTCATAGGACTCCCGCAGAAGCGTTTCCTTCAAGTACGATCAGATGTTATCCGAGTACGTTCCACTCGTTATTGCACAGCTTACGGGTAAACTTCGAAAGCTTTTTAATATATATATATCTCATCTCAATAACCGGTGTAATCGTGCCACGGTCCCCTTTGCTGCCTGTACTGCGCCCCGCTTATCTCTATCGTCTCGGGGGTTCTGTAATACACGGTTCTCAATCTCTCGTTGTTATTCACAGTCGGCAAAAATTGCGGACTCGGCACGAACGGTTTCTGTTGTTGTTGCTGTTGCTGCTGCTGATTACCAGCAGGCCTCGAGACTTTGTAATTATTCTCGGACGATTGCAAAACCGCGTCCCTGCCAATTTGTCTGTGGAGCGGCAGAACGAAACCACTCGGCAGATTAGTCTCCTGATTCAACGTGGGCGTCAACGCGTCGTTCAGTGTGACGTCGTACTCGCTCTCCGGGATATCTTGCAGAGGATGAGTCACCTCGTTCAGCCTCTGCTTCACCCTGAAACTCTGAGGACCGGTAGGGTGCTCCTGAGCCTCCTCGTTCTTAAATCCCCCATAGGTATTTGGATTCTCATTTACCGTCAATCGTCCCTTCGTGTTTCTCGCGGAACCTGAGTTCTGCACATTCCTCTCACCGTTCTGCGCAGGGTTCGAGTAATCGTCGGTGAGCCATTTACCTAATCCCTCGTCATAGTTCTGTCTATCGTCTTGCTTCGACTCTCTGATAAAATCTTCCACTGGTTTCTCTGCCTCCTCGCGTTGCCTATCGGTCGGTCTTCGAATCGCAGGTCTAGCTAAGGACGTATCATATTCCTCTGGCCTGCGCTCATTCTCGATTTGCACGGTTTTGTACGGATCGTAGTTCTCCTTCTCCTCTACTTTCGGCGCCTGATCAGATTCCCGGCTCGTTTCCTGCTCCTCGTGCACGTAATAACCTTTAGGTCTTTCTTGGACAGATGGTCTGTCAGTCGGTTTATCCTCCTCTCGTTTAGGGGTGGTCGCTTTCACGCCGACCGGCGACAGACCCCTCGGATTCGGATTGCCACCCCTGGAGGGCAGGAACGGACGTTTAACGACGCGAACGGTGGTACGTGGCGGTGGGGCGGGCGGGTCTTCAGACTCTTCATAGTAATCCTGCGAATACTCCTCGGAAGCGGTTTCATAATGAGCCTGTTGTCTTTCATCCTGGTCCTTTTCTTGATAATCCTGTTGCCGCGGTCGATACTCCGTCTCTTCGACTGGTGCCTGTGTCGTCGGAGTCTGAACTGGTTTCGGCTTTTCCGTAAGGACCGTCCTCTCAGGCTCCTTCGTGCTGGATTCCTTGTGAACGAGTTGCTCAGGCGTGCACGTAGTTGTCGTGGACGTTGTGCTGGACCTCTCGTAATTATTGCCTCGTCTGGGTGGTAAATCGGTAGCATCTGGCAGATCCTTGGCCCTCGAACCGGTTCTAGGACGATCGATATCCCTGTCGGGAGGTCGATACGGTCTCTCCTTATCGTCCTGCATCCTCGCTCGATCCTTGCCACGATCGAGGGCTCGATCCCTTCCTCGATCTCGGTCGTAATAACGATCTCTAGGGCGATCGTGCTTCCTCGGTCGTGGATCGTCTTCGTCGTCCCGATATCGAGGTCTGTAGCGAAACGTTAATACCGTAGATCAATTAGATCGTTATCTCGAAGCAGCGGTCTTAAACGCATGTATGGTGTTATGTACGTTGTTTGTATCGGCAAGTGCAACGTGAATGAACGAATATAACCGTATCAGTGTTGTGTACGTACGTTATCTTACCTGAGGGGTCGAACCCTATCCCTTTCAGCAAAGTCGTAGAAGTCATCTCTGTCTCTATCTCTATAAGCTGGTCTTCTTCTCAGTGGTCTTCGCATCGGTCTCGGATCCTCCAACTCGTCCTCGTAATAATCATCGTCTACGTCCATCGGTCTTCTTCGAGGTTCCTCTACAAGAAAAATTCAATTTGTCAAATTTGCTTCTCACCAATTTGTTTAAAGTATATTGGGAGGATAAAAAATTACCAGTAGATTGAACGTTAGTGGGTTTGTACGCGTATTTATCTTGCGCGAAAGTCGGTACGGGTCTTCGAATTTTAGGGGGAGCTCTAGGCCTCGCGTACACGGAAGCCGCAGGTGCTGCCGGCTTCACTAGACCATCTCCACTCGTCGCTGCGCCTACCGGTATAGAGGCAGCTTCCTTATCCTCGTATTCATCCCTGTATCTAGGTAATAATTCTTTTTATCCATCATTCAATTATTAAATAACTACAGATTTTGCAATTTCCCTGATCATTTAGCTACCAACGCGATATACAAGATAGAATACCTTTTATCTGAGTATCGACGGTGTTCAGGATCCCTGCTCCTTCGGTCATCCAGTTCTGTATCCTCGATTTCTCTGGATGCTGTCCTCGGCCCTTCAGGATCCCTGGCTCGAACTCTGGCGTCCTCTTCCAAAGTGCTCCTAGGCCTCGCAGGATCTCTCCTGTTGGTTCTGCTAGGAAATCGATCCCTGACAGTGGCATCTCGATCTCTCTCGTCCCTCGGCGCTCCTTCTCTAGGCCTCGGGCCATCCCTTTCTCGGAAGTCACGATCGCGGTCCCTGAACTCACGATCCCTGTCCCTCCGATACTTTTGATCCTCGTAATCATAATCATAATCGTCCCTTCCATATCCGCGTGGCCGGCTGTAATCATCGTCGTAGTACTCCTCGTCGTAATAATCGTACGCCGGTCGTCTTCTGAACGGCGGTCTCCTCCTTCGCGGCGGGTCCCTGTCCCTCGGCGATTGGCGTCCGGCGGCGGTTGTCACGGGAGCTACGGTGGTCGTTGTCGACGTCGACGTCGTGGACGTCGTCGTCGCTTTGTACAGCGCGTCGTTCCTGTGCCAGTACTTCTTCGAGTTGGCGCAGTCCACCTCGGAGACGAAATGACAGATGAAAGTCTTCTGGTCGAACGCCGTGAAGTTCGCGCACAGGAAGTCGTAACGCGTACCGTACAGGCAGTGATGATAGACCTTCGGGGGAAAATAAGGAGTATAAGTAAATGTATATTACGGATTTGATGGTATTTAAATTAACCTGATTACAAGTGAAATTTTATCGTCTCCCTATCGTTCGACCAAAATTTCTGATTCAACGACAATGTTAACATACTTTTCGATGCGATGCTAGACCGTAGCTTTCACACCGTGACTACGTGAGCGCGAGTAATTGCCGTCGGGAGTACACGGTCGTAGCAAGGCTTGTACGTACGTACAGTTATACACCTGTGGATGTATCTACGATTGTCTGGCACGTATCGTTGCGTCGGATTATCTAAAGGAATCATCTAGAATCATTCAGAGCACGTCTCCGTTCGTTTCGGTTTCGGTTTCCCTCAGCTGTTCCCAGACAGGTGAACTTTTCACGATCTCACGCAGACGACACCGCATCCGTCCCCTTGATCGTTCTCGAAAATCTGTTTCATCGCGCGGTGAATATATTTTTTCACAGCGTTCAGCGAACTCTCGAGTTTCTCTATGCTTTGCTAATTTTATTGGAAAGTCCTCCGTTCCAGATTGCAGGAAGTGACTCGTTGCGCGTTCGCATGACAAGAACGCCGGCCTCGAATTTGTTCTTCTCGAGTTTCACGATGATAGATCGCGGGTCTTGCTCAACCGTCGTTAAATGTCAAACGTCGCGCGGGGAATTAGCGGAGCCTGACCACCGAAACTTGCCGATTACCGAGCCGCTCGAGCGGAACTTACAGTTGCAAAACGAACCTGCTAAGCGATACATTTTTGCACCTGATATCCGGCGATCGCGGATCCCGAACATTTGCATGACAATGCCTCGTAAGACAATCGATAAGGAAAGAGAAGGAGTACGTGCTTTGCAATCGCTTTCACAATCCACGAGATAGGCGAATCTCGGAACGGTCAGGGACGGGAAGTGTATCGAACCGCGAATATCTCCCCTTTTCCTCTATTTTCCAACGGCCTCTCAGCCGTTAACTCGCGTTTCCTCTCGGCCATTCCAAAATACAGAGTCACGTTGCTCGCAGGTCGTGACCGACGCTACATCCTCTACTCATTTTCGGAGACGTGCCCAGTGTATGCAGATTCGGATCGTTGCGTGCGACGCGCGACGTCAGAAAATCTTTCTCCAGATGACACTGACTTTCCTTTTCACTAGAGCGGTCACGGTGCCCACTTTTACTCCACCGGTGGACGCTCGATCGGTCCCGGACGAGTTTCCAGAACGAAAACACGCGCGCACACGAAACTCCCGTGTTCCGCATTTATTAGAGCAGATGCGGGATTTATATGGAAGCGAGCGATATGTACTGATTTATACCGAGAAACTGGACCTTATTAGAAACACTCTTAAAATGGCTAGCTGCTGATTAGACGCGGCTACCGACGATCGTTTTCCTACTCGGTTCGTCCTTGGTCTCACGGTTTTTCATGCCCACGGGCAGACCTCTCGATAGGGATGTTAACACATTGTAAAATTACGCTTTTCGCAAACTGTGCGTAGTAATACGTTTTTTATGAACTAGTGGTAAAACGTAGCAAATACGAGTTACTACATACGTGTATGTTTGTTATGCCGCTTATTTATGCATAGGTGAGAAAATCAGTTTCATAAAAAAATTCAAAGTAGTTTTCAATTCATAGTGATTTTAGGTAACGATAAATTTCGCGAGGATTTTTCAAAAAAACAATGCGTTAAAAATGATTGCGTAGTTTTTATAAGTGTTATTCGGACGCTGTATGCATATTGCTCGGCGCTGTCCACATAGTTGAAAGAAAGAGAAAGCCCGCGTCGCCGAGAATAGCAATTGATACCCGTGCAATTACGAGGAGGCTTCGTCATTCTCACCTGACATTTGTGAGGCACGCTGGCGTAGAATCCGTCGTGGAGACCGTCGCACTTGAAGTCTATGTCATCCGGTATGCTATTGTAGAACGGGTAATCGCTCAGATTGTAACCGTTCAACTCGCGGGGCAGATTCGGGTCCCAGATGTAGTCGATCTGCGGGATGCCCGTGAGAACGTGACCGGTAGTGCCGTTCGTCTCCGCGGTGGTAGCCACCGTGGTGGTTGTCGCCTGAGGGGAAAATTAAAACGTATAAGCATCGCGTTTGATACCCGCAGCATCACCTCCAGGCGGTGGTTATTTAACGCTTGGTAGATTAACTCGGTAACGGTCAGCGATGAGCTCCCGGATGATGTCACTCGGAGTTTGTATGTGAAGGTAAACCTGTCGCTGGTTAGATGTTAATTAATTTCATCGTAAGACGCGTCGGTTATTAGTTGAAGAAAAATTTTCGAAAGATCGCTGCCTTTAACGACGAGCGATCTTTCTTTTGTCGATAGTAGAATCGAAGTTTCACGGTACTTCTTATGTCTCATGATATTAATTCTAATTGTCTATGAATCTGTCTACTAGGTATGAAGTTAAGGAGACTAGTACTTAAGGTTGTATGAGCTGCAAGATTTGTTACAACAGTTTATTTTATTACAAAAAAGCAGTATTACTTACAAAGAAGTAACCTTTATAAAATTGATTAACGTGCTCTTTTATCTCATACAGAATTCTTAGCATATCATTTCTAATATTTCTAATACATAGTTTTGCTCGTTTTTTTAATTTTTTCTTTAATTTAAGTCACAAAAGTATCAAACGATTCTCATTTCTATTTTTATTACTGAGGATAAATTCTGTTATTTTTTGCATGCATATTTGCTCATAAATGAAATCTTGCACTTCGTTACTTACATATAAACTGAGGTTGTAATAACTCTTTGAATAGCCTCATAAAATTTCTAAGACTTTGCCTGCTGTCTCAATAACGTAATACCTAATACCTATTAAAATTTCAATACTTTCTCATTGCTTTTAGGTAAGGGCTCATACACTCTTAATTCGACTTGTCTACAAGTCTGCTCGTTAGTCGTAACTGGAAAATCGGAACACACGCGTGGTCGTGACTGTATCATCACTAGGATTTGCATCATCGAATGATAAACGATCTGCCCGTTCTATTTCTGTGTAAATAATAGAACCGAGATACATCTCGTAGGATCGTTGTAAGCGATCACGTTTACGTCTCGATCAGAACAATCGGGAGGTGATTAGAAAGTCGTGCCACGAATTTACCTCGGCATCTTCGTTCTCGTTCTCCTGGACGTGGCTGCCCTCGGTGGTGCTCGTAGTAGTAGTAGTGCTCGTCGACGTCGACGTCGTGGCGATTTTGAATTTCGGCCTGCTCGGCTTGCGCTCGGCCGCGAATGCGTGGGCCAAAAGGATTCCTGAAATTCGGTCATAAAAATCGATTTTTAATCATGGCGCATTCTCTTATTTAAAATCTCGCCCGGCGAATAAAATAAGAGCGAGGAAACCGGTTGCGAGTACCAGTCGAATAAAGACGCGGCCTGGGCTCTTCGGGTTTTCTCCTAAATCGCGTGGACTCGTTGAAAATAGCAAACGGCACGGACGGACGGGTTCGTACCGGTTAGCTGGTAAATAATCAAAGATGTCTGTACGCATCCACGTGGATTGCGCAACCGGCGAAGAAGCGTCGTTTTGTTGCGAAACCGAGCACCCGAGGAGAGAGACTCTCGGCGCGAGTGTCGCAATTTTTCGCGGCGCAGGTGAACGCGTTCGGTTGGGTAATAATTGTTTTCAAGCAGATCAAGGCTGTGCATTGATCGTTTTCGTTGATTTATGAGGAGACTGTGTTGCGATTATGATCTTGTTAGACGGTAGCAACAAGGATTCGTTTCGTGCGAGATTACAGATTTTATGTACAGCTTGGGACAATGATTCTTGGCCAGACCTGGATTGTGTGAATTGTTCCTGAAGGGATAATATTGAAATAGGGTAATACGTTTATTTCTTGATTTCTTTTCAAGCCTGATTCGTTATTGATTTTGATAAAACAATTTTATGTGATTTTATAAATGATTATTGATGAAGTTCTATTTTGGAATTGAATGATAACAAAATTTGGGAATAGATTCATTAAATTAGCTATTAATTATTGGATCTCATTAGAAGAACGAAACAAATATCCAAATTAGAAGCCACTGTCGTTTACTCGCATGTTGATTCAATCAATATTTTATTATCAGCTATTGTTTAATCACATATTGCCCAGCATTAGAAAAAACGAAACACAGACTTGTTATTCTTAGACCTTGAATCAACACAAAAATCTGAGACTGATCAGGAATCATTATTTTAAATTGCAGTAAATAGAAATAATTTTCGGTACATCTTTGTAATCTGTTCCGCTATGGCGCCTCGCCTCAATGAGATTTAATTAACGGGAAACCTCTGCCCCCGAGGTTCGAACCCAATTAGATGGAACCGGTTCAAGGTCTCCGATTGGCGAGAACTTCTCCAGAACCAGATACGACGATGGAAAAACAAAATACTTTCGCCTGGCGTTAGCTTTCCAAGGCGCGGTGGTTAAAAATATCTGACACGGGTACCTCCTTACGGGCCGTCGATCGTCGACGCTGAAAATGCGCGTAGCCCGATGATGACCGTTTGCGCTTGGTAACGGTATCGTCGTTTTCCAACCCGGGACCGATGACGACGTTGCATAAAAATGAATTATGGGAACACGCTCGCATTCCGTTTGTGGGAAACGTGAACAGCGTGGGCACACCCCTGTATTCACTCTAGTGGAAACGCAACGATTTTCGTGACGAAACTACGCCTACCCGCGGTATAAACAAATCGGTTAATCTTGATCCCGATCGAAACGATTGTCTGTCTTGTTTCAATGGGAACGTCCTGACATTATCCTTAAAAACGCGCCGCAGGTTTTCATAGAAAGGAGAACGATTCGTGATATCATTTGTAGGAATCGTGACACGCATGTGGTTCTACATATTTCATATAAAACGAAAATGAAGAGTGACAAAACTGCGTTTGGTCCTTCATTAATTAGTTCTTGGCAATTAAAAATTAGCTGATTTTGCGCATACATATCCACGGGCACTAAATTTGAGAAAATTTGGCAAAAATTGAAAGTCTCCAGATCGGGTTGAAAATATGCTCGGATACTCTCCTGTTAGATCTTACTATCGTTTCTCTTATCACATACTTCACCTAAAACACAAAATTGCAAGAAAAAAACCGTATAAAAACTCGTAAAATTTATTACGCAAGTTAATATTTGAAAAGCAATCGAACGGCAATCAGGAATTCAGTGAACTTTTCGCAATCGGTTTCGAACAAGTTCCCGAAGGCCTCGAAATGCAAACGGTGGCCGAGCAGGTGAACGTGTCCCCGGGTATACACGCGATTTAAATGTTGAAGTCGCGAGCCCACTCGAAATTCCACGTCCTACCGGCAGGGAATTTCGGTGGACAAAGGAAGAAGCCTCGTTAATATGCGCCGCAGGTTCATCCTTCCTACCCTTCGTGGAATCTTCCCGCCGTCGCTGTTTCGCGCGTCACGCTTGTCCTCGCGCCGCGAATACAGAAACCGTGCCCATCGTTTTATCGGTTATTTATGAAAAACAACGGCGGCCGGTGTGAACGAACCTTCAGGCGCAGAACTCACCTGGATGGAAGGTCGACCTGTCTTCGACATTCCACACCGGATATGGAAAGTCCAAAAAATACTAAGGACGCGACTGGCCGTCGCCAGTTGCTGCCCGTCGAAAATTCGTGATATCAAGCTTTACTCACCGTACAGAGCGAGCAGAAGCCACCTTTTCTCCCGCATGTTGTAGCTACTGCAACAAGCAAAACGTTTTTCTTAAAATCAGTTGAAAATTTAACAACCGATCGAAGGTGTTCGACACTTTTATACGATTCCTTTCTTGTCACGTTAAATTATATATTAATAAGAGCTGCAAGAGGCGTTGCAGATACTGATATTGAGTTGTACGAGGCATAATCGAGGCGTTGAGCGCGTAGACCGGTACAGTCGCTCGAGCATATGGGAACGGTTAGGAACTTTCTCTGTGCTGTCACCACTGCTAACCATATAATGCAAGGATAATGTGGGTGTTATATAAATGCAGGATCACGTAATACCGGGTGTGACTTTGTCGTCACCGCTCGCTACGTTGCTTCTATTAATTACTTGAACAAAGAGAGAGGTCCGAACGTCGCGTCACCCGGTACATCTCTTCGCGGTGGTATTTTTTCGAAACGCGGCCTTGCCTAAACGACTTCGACCGTCCTTCGATGAGCTTCTCCCGTGTTTGGGAGCCTGCCTCGAAATTCGGTGAAAGTGAGCTTGACAATTTTTACGAATGATCGTTAGAGACTCGATACTTTTAGATTTTCTAATCTCGTTCGGTTTTCCGGCGAAAAAATGTAGACCACTCTCATTCTCCGTAACATATTTTCGCATTAATTAAGCGCTCTATCGCGCTCCAGTTCGCAGACAGATCGTTATCGCATTGTAAAAGCGGCAGGAAAAACTGCAGAAGGATCGCTGCTCTCGAGGAGAGAATCGCGTTCGTGAGTTACACAAGTTTCATTCTACTATATATATATATAAGTATGTAAGTATCGCTTTCCTCGCCCGTGTCACAACTCTGGCTAACGCGGTTCTCAGGGTCCGCTGCATGGGAAATTCAGAGGCCCGTTGTTCGGGAGTCGCGATTACGCGATACTCCTCGACGCGTCTCTATTTCCTGGACGTTTCTAAAACATCGCCGTAATCGTAGAATCTTGTAAACACCCCCTCGCTTCATCGGTCAAAACTACAAGCTTTTATAGCTTGAGTGAAAGCTGGAAAATATTTCGTACTTACATAATACGATTTTCTGGGGGATATAAAAGGTCAAAGTGTAAAAGTGTGTTTGGTCAAGTGAAGGTAAAGAAGAATCAGAGAAGAAGCGCTCTTGCGAAGTATCTGACCTTCTAAATTTGGGAATATGTAGAATTGTGAAAAACGTAAGAGAAAGGAGCGCAAGGATTTACTTAGCGCGCGCGGTAAATTGTTGTTCTATAATAGCTATTGTGGAATAAGAATGTTTCTGGGTCGAAACACAGAAATTAATTTTTTGATTCTACTTTATGATAGATAATCATATCAGATTGTGTATCCAGTACTTAGGCTGTATTTTTGTTAGATAACGTAGGTATCTAAGATCACTGAGAATAAGTGTTCTCCAAGATACTGGAGATTCTTTTATATCGAGTTGAAACGCGAGACTCGTAACGTTAGCTTACGGTAAATGAATTTATGTTACGACACAGGTAACGGTCATCCCGCTAAAGGTCACCGGAAGTGTCGGCTCGGCACGAGCAAGTTCGGTGCCCGATCGATTCGATTTCTTAAACGGATCGTAACGACCGGTGATCTGCTCGGGTGCGAACTCTAGCCCGCGGAATCCGATGCAGAACGTTCTCGGAACTCCGGGAATTCGCTGGTTTCATTTCTCCGCCGTGTAACAGGACTACGGTGTTTATCTCGTTAAGACACTGGCGATTTTTCAAATCCGAAAGGTGTGGTTAGAGAACCCGATAGCCTTCAAAACCCGTATACCTACGACGTTGCTTTCATTTCCTCGTGCGCGAACCACCTATAAGCGTTGCGTTATCGAAGCACTGCAACGAGGAATCCGCGATAACGTTAGATAACAATGCAGAAATTCTACGCTCTCGACATCATTAGGAAAACAATAATACATGAATCGAGTCATTTTATTAATCCCCTTGTGCTCGAGGAATATTTCTGAGTAAATTTCTTAAAGCCGACTTCAAATGATTTTACAATACATAGTATAGGACATACAATGTATAGGGCATTTTTATTTTTATAATTCAAATATGAATAGTATGTTAATAAGCTCTGTATTGTTCTTTTATACAATACTTTATTATAAAATAATTATTAATTTTTAGCCTTTGATAATTTTGAAATTGATATAAATTTTATTTAATCAAGGGCACTACAATAATAACTTTTCCTTCGGCAATTTTTATATTGAATTGTAGGTAAATTTAATGGTAATTAATTTGATCAATATTACATCTTAAAGCAGTAATTATTTTTGTATGTAACAATTATTTTATAAGAGAAATGAACGTGAGTTACTCCTCGAGTGCAAGGAGTCAATGAATTCGTAGGCAACCCATTAGAACCCATATTTCAGTAAGGAGGAAATATTTAGTCAAGAAGTTTAAAATGATTTTATAGAATTCTTAAAATACTTATGCTATACGAATGCTTGTAACACGTTAATACAATAGTATAAGTAATAAGTATAAGTAGTAGCAATGATTGCTTACTCGTTCCAAGATTGTACACGACTTTTATTGATTAATTATCAATATAAGTAGTAACTATAAGTACTAAGTAATGAGAAGTAATAGCATAAGTAATAAGTACAAGAAGTGATAGTATAAGTAATAAGTATAAGTAGTAGTAACGATTCTTTCTCGTATCTCATGATTTATATTGATCAAGTTAAGTATCCGCGGTTAGAACGTGAGAATCAGGTATTCGATAATTTCATCGTTCTCTCGCGGGAAACGCGGATGATTGCGCAGTAGAAAAAGTCGGGCAGTGGCCAGCCGTCCTATCGACGCTCCGACATTCCACCGTTTTTTTCCACGCCCTTTTACTTTCTACGGTTATTTTGTAACGTCATTGGCGCCGATTGCGCGAGGTCAAGGTGTGCGCGAGTAATTAACTCGAAGGTACACTCCTCGGTTTTACGGATGGACAGCGCATCAACGTTAACAGGGCTATAGACGTACAACGGGGTACGGGCTTGCGGTCAGGACTCGGTTCTCTTTCAATTATGAGATATGTATGTTCCGAGTTATTGCCGGAGGCCGCGCCTCGGTGTGGCTTTCCTTCTCATCATTAAGTTAGAAGAATGGCTACTTTGTATGTAGAAAGTGTTCGATTGTGCAGGTGAACGTGAACGCTCGATATGCTACGTAGGAGAATATGGAACGCGACTATTGCGGACAGCTGTTGCGGTAATCGTCGGGAATCAGGGTAACGCGGATTCATGCAAATTTCACGTGTTTAGAAAATAGGTCGCCGTTAATCGATTTTAAACGGAAATACAAAACCATTTCCGGGATGCTTCCGATAATTGCGCATCCTGTATCCCGAGAAAATCGAACGTTGCTTTATTGTGTCAAGGTGGCGGAATTATCCGTCGGTTGACACGTGAAATCTCACGTTAGACCGATGTATATCTCGTTGGTTTAGGCCGGAAAACGGTTGATCGTGGAATCTCAGCCAAAACGATTTCACCTATTAGAATTTCGAAATCGAACTTTTACAATGTCGGTTATAATTGACACAATCGTCGAGAACACTCGCGGGTACGAGCACGGAGGATCACATAATCGATCTTGCTCGAGGTAAAAGCGGCCAAATTACGTAATGCCCGCGATGCCGTCTTTATTCATTGGTAACCGTTATCGATCGTCGCCGGGTAGACTTCTCCTAAGTTCGTTCAACCAGGAATCGGCGACGTGAATTTCTTTTACCGATTGATAATTCCGAAATTTTTCCACGATCTGATAGCCGACGGAAACGGCCTGTCCGCGGCGCGGTGAGAACCGGCTTAGGAATAAATAGTTTCACTCGGGCCGACGCGAATAAAATCTATTCGAGCGTTAAATGCCGTTTTACCGAGCATTGTGCAAGCTTGCCTACCCCGTGTTTTCTCTCGAATGAAACAGTAACAGCTGTAAGAATTCGTCGCTACTTGATTCTTACTATACAGTTTCGTTTTCAGAGCAAGTCTTATTGTTAGACCCTGGATTTTAATGCAAAATGATATGCAAAATGTACGGAATGAAACGTGAAGAGAAATTGTGTTTTAACCCTTTGCACTCGAGGGGTGATTCAGGATTACTGATTGTTTTGTAAAATAATTGTTATATGGATCTTTTACTTTGAAAGTAACTGTTGAATGAAAATAATTCCTAGTAACTTCATATTATAATCATTTAATTAAATGCAATAAGAAAATAAAACTTATTTAACAAATGATTATCTTCAAAATGTAACAGTAATCTCATACATTAATTTGTATGTGAAATCGTCTTGTCTCCAGATTTACCAAATATTTATAAAAAAATTCCTGGAGTGCAAAGGATTCGAAATCATAATTTACATTCAATTTTTAATATATTTTCTACCTCATTAATTTTCCTCTAACATCTTTTCCATTTATTAATATATTTTACAACTCTCGACATTAAATCAACCTTTTTAAGATTTTTATATTTTACTAAATGCATAAAATCCAGAGTCTATTTATTACCATAGGAACATGGTTGAAAGCCGGAATCGCGGATCCTCTTCCAGGAAGTGTCTACTCGCGAAAGAGACTAACGCGCGTAATTAGCGTAATTAATGTGTCGTGAAGCAGCTACGCCTATTTTCTCTGCTCCGCAACGATTGTCGAGGTAGCATAACGAGATGTGCTCGCGGTGGCTTCCTACCAACTGCCCCGTAAATTACAGCTGCCTCTATAAATTACACCGCGGGCTATCGGGACGGAGAGTTCTCGGACAGTCGCTAGGTAAAAATGTTTCTCTTACTCTCGCCGCGTCGATCGTCATCGCAGGCTTCTGAATCACGCCGACTTTCATATATATCGTTCGAAATTCGATTTAAAGCATCATCACGCGTGCCTGTGACACACTTCGCGCCGTTTCGAAAGCGACGTTCAAATTTCAAAGAGAATTCTCTCTTTCACCTTCATCCCATATAACATTTTTATCGCTATTTATTAATGTTTCCCGATCCGAGATATTGTCCGGTTAACAGATGATTTCGAAACGTATGCTGCGACAGAGAAACCGCGGAGCATCGAGCCTCGGTGACGGTTGATCAACCATAGCCGAAAGTGATATTCATTTTCTAAGAAACTCGTCACGAGAGGGGTTTTACGATCCCGGCCCTTCAGTCAATGGAAACGTGATTAACCTTTAGGAAATGGAGATCAAACGTCGGGGAACACAAACTCGACGCGTGTCGAAACATCCAATTACCTACTTGCAATGCAGTTATGCTCGCTCGGTCGGACCGGCGAATTCATATCATAAATTGAATATTGCTAGACCGCATTTTAACCATGCGCGCAAATCCGTGGCTTAAGTAGCAATAGAATTCTATATAGAGTTTTTGGAGATAGAGTGATATGAATCAATCGTTGGCCGCTTTTGTAATTTTCTAGTAACTTCGATAGTGACTGGAGTAGTTAGTTCGATTTTAATCAGGTACACTGTCGGATTTTGTGTATTCATTGAAATATGATATGTATAGTAATTATTGAAAAGCTGATTTAATGTTGAAATGGCATGTAAAATGTCAAAAATGGAATATAGATTATGAATTTTAACTCTCTGCATTCGAGGAATTTTTCCACGATGAATTTCATGAACATTTGTTAAATAATGAAAGAGGTGGTGGTGGTTGTGAATCAACCCTGGAATGCAAAGGGTTAAAATATAATAGGAATTCCTATGTCAATATTACAAGTCATTTTCTGCGGTGACACTGAAAGCTGTTTATTTCGCATAAAGATTCATAGCCTACATATCATAAATTAATTATTAGTAGATTGTACTTGAAACCAATGCATACAAATCCTCAGTTGAAATATGAGTAGAGATCTTTAATATTCTAAGGTAGAAAATCATAGAACAAAGTTTCACGAATCAATTTTGTAGTTAGTTCTCAGTAATGTCAACGGTGCCGTAAAGCAGCTAACTTATATCATAAACTGATTATTAAAATACAATAGGAATACCCATTTACATTTCATTGTATACTCTACGTAGTGACATTAAAAATAATATATTTCGTATAAAGGTTCATAGTCCGCATATCATAAATTGATTCGCACTTGAAACCAATGCATACGAATCCTCAGTTGAAGCATAAGTAGAACTGAATAATGTTCGGAGATACAAAAATGTAGAACAAAGTTTCGTGGTTCGGACTCGTAGTTTTCCGTAACCTCGACAGTGCCTGGAGCCGCGGCTCGCCCGTTCTCCGTCCCGCATTCGTTCTTCCTCCTTATTGCATTCTAACGCGTCGACGTTCACTTTCGATCGACGGATTCCGGCGACCGATCCAAAGTGCACGCGTTGAAAGTGAATTTAATTCGCCGAGGACAACGCCTATGGCCGGCCTAATTACTCGCGGGACCACGAAATCGTCCGCTACGTATCTCTCTCTCTCCCTTACCCGGAAACCTTGACTGGCACTGGATTTGGTATTTACGGATTAATTGGTACCGAACCACCGCGATCGAGGAAAATAGCCGTGCCAAATGGGAAGCTGAGCCGACTAAAAATAAGAAAATAGACCGACGGTAATAATTATAGAGGCCTACTTATAAATCGCCAAGCGAGTTAGCCAGGTGGTTGCGCAACACCCGCGGACGCTTTCGCGCGAGCCGGCTACGTCGACCGATTAATCGGATCTTTTTCAATAAACAATATTGAAGCTGCCAGCTTGAATACCGCGTTACGACACGAGAACCGAGTGTCGTCGTCGTCGTCGTCGTCGTCGTCGCGGTCTGCTTTCTCCCGCTATACGCCGACGGAAAAATAAACGAGATACGTCGTAATCAAATCAAATAAAATCTGGAATGCATTAAAACTACTTTTCATATGAAAAATCATGATGCATCGATCATTGCTTCAATGAGATATTATTTTCGTTTTAGATAGTCGAAATTAATGTCTTATTAAAGGAAGTAAAATGTGAACGAAATGGATGAAAGTGATTGTAATTATATGAAATTAATGTGGAATTATATTTTACATTGATTTTATTATAATTAATGGGAAAATCAGTGATGCATCAATCGTTGCTTCAATAAAGGATACGATTTTCAATGTAGAAGTCGAATATAATCATAATTAAATGAAATGAAATCTAAAAATAATTGTAATTTTGTGAAATTGATATTAAATTGTATTTTATGTTGATGTTAATATAATTAATGTGAAAATTCGTGATGCATCAATCTTTGGCATTACTTCAACAGAAGATACAATTTTTATTATAGAAGTTGAAGGTAATACGTCATAATCAAATAAAATCAAACCTGAACGAAATGCACGAAAATGATTGTAATTATTTTGGAAATTTGTGGTGCATCACTCTTTATTGTTGCTTCAATAGAAGATATAATTTTTATTATAAAAATCAAACATAGTACGTCATAATGAAATCAAATACAATCTGAAATGCATAAAAATAATTGTAACTATTTCCCACGTGAGAACTCGTGATGATGTCTTTTTCTCTGATTTTCATTTCAGATGGCGAATAAATATAACGTAACAACGGCATCGGGATCGAGCGAGATAGAATCCTGCATACAATGTTACACGCCGAGTGTTGCAAGCCGTGCGACCCGGTCTGACGTAAACGACGGAGGTAATAAATTCGTTTTACGATAGAATTCGAGCGATCGGATCCGTGAGAACGGAAGGACGTTCAAATCTCCCGGCGATCTCAACGCCCGGTAAGATCGGTTTTTACTCATTACGAGGGAAACGCGGCGTGAAAATATTCTAAAACCGTCGGGGGGGAAAATAAGTTTCGAACGGAATTTCCTTGATCGCGTGAGCGCGTTTTATCTAACACGTGCTAGAACGAAAACTTAGTAGATCAGAAACTGCTGATTGAAAACCGAGCGAGTATACACACCGGCGATTACATATTTTTTTCCCTTTCACCTGATCGGACAACCTCCGAAGCGGGTGTAGGTGGTTCTGTTCTTTTCTTTTTTATTTCGTTGAAGGGAAAAAGGAGGAATGGAAAGTTGGACTCGCGGTAAATTCGATAGAACCAGTTCGCTCTCGTTGTCATCGGGTAGGCGTAAAAAGGAGAGGATGCGGTAGCCAGCGAAAGTCCTTGCCTCCTTTTAATCCTCCGATCGTTTCTCACATGACCCGACCGACCGACCGACGCTCAGACATTTCTTTTTTTCCGCGTGAAAGACCATCGTGAACGCGGTTTTCTCCTGTTACGAAAATTTCGCGCGTCTAAATACCAGAGCGTTGCGTTACGCTACCGATCTTTTCTTATTTCGACTATATCGGGCGGAGTGAGTTCTCTCGAGCGGTTTCACTAGCCGCGAGGTAAACGGTGGCACGTGGAGGGATTGTCGCAAGAAAACGGTGACATTCTGGCCGCGGGCAGACAACCAGCCGTAGGACCGTCACCCGAATAAAACACAGTGATTAACCCCTTAAGTAATCCGAATTTCATTTGAGTAACCTCGCCACTTTCGCCACTACGTTCATCTCGCAAACCCTCTAGAATAATCGACGTCGTTGTTATTTTCGAATTTCTCTTTGTTAACAGAGCCGACGGTGTTATTTAGATCGGAAGTGCAACAGACCTGTCTCTCTCGGCTCCGTCGATTGCTTCGTTAATCCCTCATGAAAGCACCGTCCTCACATCGAGACACCGAATTATAGTTTGTCGCTCGTTTTTTTCCTATTTTCTTTGTCACCACGTTTCCTCCGTTACGCGCGTATATCTCGTCGAGAGGATCGTGTAAATAAATTCGCGATCACCGGGTAAAATCACAGCGTCGAGAGCGAGGGCGAGACCGTGTCCGGTCCGGCCAGAAGACTGTGCGATGGAAGTGGAAAAGTCAGCAGCAGGAGCGTTGTGCTCCGGCCAGCGTCGTCTGGTCGAGCTTTCTACGACCGAGGATAAGGTCGAGGAGGGGGACTTGGACGGGCATAGGCGGCCCCAGCATTGGCGTCCCCCTTTACAAAAATCCGGGCCCCCGATCAGGCGAAAGCCTCGCACCTGCGCCGCCACCTGAGAGCCAAGTCCGCACTGAATCGGTGGTTATTAATTTCAGTCGTTTCGTCGTCGTCTACCCTTGAAAATCTTAGTTTATTTAACCCTTCGCACTCGAAGAATTCTTCTACAAATATTTGGC